>CM031238.1:798270945-798691930 GCA_018340775.1 Taxus wallichiana var. yunnanensis | reverse complement strand
TAACAAAATATTTCAACACATTTTAAACACAGCATGTGGATCAAAACATCATCTATATATATATATACAAATTTTCAACAATACAATGTGCCCTACATCGGGGCCTCTGTGATCACATAATATACCAAAGCCGGCACGCAGGCCGCAATACCTACCACAAATCTCGACTCGGTCGCAGGCCGGTCTCTCATATCAAAATATACCTCGGCTCGCGCAGGTCCAGATCAAATGTACAACCCGTACTCGGCTCGCAGGCCGGTATATAATAAATAAATAAATCAAAACAATGAATAAATGTAGGCACGCAGGCCTCTATCAATACAACCGGTTCGCAGACCGGTGCCCGTGTCCCTATACAAAACCATGTCGGGATCTATCGGCTCTCCCCACCGCCCTCGGCACCTCTCCCCCATTGGTCCCCGTGGCGCCTCGCCGCCTCTGCTGTCACTGGACACGCCGGCTGTGGCTGCCTCCTCCGAGATCTCTCGGGGTGTCTGCGAGGTCTCGCATCTATGTTTGCGTATATGCACGATACTCGACTCCGGTACTATCAAGAATATCCACGATAATACTTGGGCCTCTGCTCTAACCTCCATATAGCGATCTCGCGCCATCAAGGAGGCCCGGGCTGGTCCTGGCACCTAACACCACTATCCCTGAGCTGTACTGCTGTGGCCGTGGTGGTATGCTCTGGGGTATTCGCTTTCTTCTTTGGCTGGTGCTGCATTACAATGCACACTTTTTGTACTGCACTGCACTTTGGTGAGGTCTTCTGGTGGTGCCTCGTACTGCTTACCCGAGCACTCGGAGCTAGCGCTTCTGAAACCCCTATCGTGCTGTCGTGCAGCAGCCTAATGTCTCGTATAATGTGCACTTGCCCGAGCTGATCTCTCTGCGCAGTCACGGCGCAAGTCACAGGCTGTGCCGCGGCCTGTCTACCTCGCGCTCTCTGTCCCATTACCTAGGACCTGTATCTTTGCCGTGCCGGCATCATCCACACCCTCACCTGTTGGTCTCTCCGCTACCCGGGGCCGGATCCCGAGGGTGTGGTTTGGCGGTGGGCCTCTACATCATCCCTCTGTCTTGAGGGAAGGAAGGTGGCTCGTCTGTGGCTGCCCCATCTCGCTGCGTGCCCTCTCCAAGGTATCCGCTCGTACTCTCCGGCCTCCGTCCTGCTTTATCCGGAATGTATCTGGATCGGGGCGCAGAGTATGCGGGCTCCTCTGCCCGTGGTGACCTCTGTGGGGTCTCCAGTATAATGTCTACTGCGGTAAGGCCCTCAGCATATGTCATAGTAGGCCACATCCCGACTCGCAACATTTGCTCGTGGCTGGCCCACAACCCCAACCACCTCGAAAGCCATATCGGTATACGATCTGTGCCGTGTTCTTTGGGGTAGCCCTTATCGGCCTCGATGCATACGATGTGCTCGTATGCCCACAAAGGCTGACAAAAAAGGTCGAACAAATACCAAATCGCCTCCTCCGGCGATAGCCCCATAACTCCTCAGTATAATTGCACGAGGATATCTTGGTGCCCATGCAAAACAGTGTGCTCCTCCACCATCTCCAGTAGCACCCCATCAATGCTCGTGGGAAGCGACCTCCTCTCGAATCCAGGGAGGCGAAGCAGGGTGACCCCTATCATCATCGACACGGCAAGCCGTGTCTCGTCTCTGTGTGCGCGGTACATGTCCCCATATCAATGCTCGTATTTATGATATGTAAAGCGCGCCGCATCCCAAAAACTGCAGTATGCTATCCATGGCGATCTCACGAATCCACAGGAAAACGCCTCTCCTCGATCGGTAGCCGCAGGATGCGTACACATCCTCTAATGTGACGGTCATCTCCCGGTCGGCGAGATGGAACACATTGGCCGCGGATCCATCTCTCGATGAGGGCGACCATCGGTGTGATCTCATCGATCGCTCTCAGTACCTCACTCGGACCCATGCCAAGTTCCCACCTCGCGCATGATGGCCCAATGCGCCGCGAGATATGTGTGGCCTCATCCGACTCGATAGTGGAGGCATCCTATCACGCATCGTCATTTCGCCGACGTGCTGCGAAATCAACCCACATTCTTAGACCCACTCGTTATAATAACATCTACTTTACCATCTGCCCCCTTTTTTAACACCCAAAATCTAACCCCACCCCAACACGCTACCTTACCCACCCGAAACCCAACCTAAAAACACTAAACCCCATCCTAAACCCAACCCATACCCCGACTCTCTACCTACCCAACCCAACTCAACCTGACCCCACACAACCCACCCGCTGAGCCACCCTACCCACCTTGAACCCTATCAACCCAAACCCTAAACCCCACCCATACCCAGGGTCTCTACCTACCCAACCCAACTCAACCCAACCCAACACAACCCACCCACCAAGTCACCCTATCCACCTTCAAACCAACACCATACACCCTAAACCCCTAACCCGATCCCCTTCCCCACTCCCAACCCAACCCAACACCCCACCACCATACACCCTAAAAACCACTCCCAACCCAACCCAACACCCCAACACCATACACCCTAAAACCCAACTCAACCCAACCCAACACAACCCACCCCACCAAGTCACCTATCCACCTTCCAACCTATCAACCCAACACCCTAAACCCCACCCATACCCCGACTCTCTACCTACCCAACCCAACACAACCCACCCCACCAAGTCACCCTATCCACCTTCAAACCAACACCATACACCCTAAACCCCTAACCCAATCCCTTCCCCACCCAACCCAACCCAACACCCCACCACCATACACCCTAAAACCACTCCAACCCAACCCAACACCCCAACACCATACACCCTAAAAACCACTCTCAACCCATCCCTCCCCCCACCGATACGAAGCCGATCTGAGGACCGATGCGGTCCCCCCTTTAAACCTCACCCTCTACTTCATGCGTACGATGCTGGTCGCCTATGAAGACATCGGTCCTCGTTCTTGCCCGAGCCGAACCGCGCATGACGGCCCCAAAACTCATTTTTACCTATTTCTACCCATTCACCCACCCAAAACCCTAAAATTTTACACACCTAAGCCGCCTTAGCCTATCTAACCTATCTACCCTCTCCCTTTCTCAAATTACGTCCATTTACCCATTATTTCCTACAAACTACCAATTCCTACCCAAATCCCAAAAACCACATAACTCAACCAAATCACCAAATTAACGAGTTTAGAACCACGGATTTACGGCGACACGCCGTCGTGGTGGGATGGGTGGTGGCGGTCACTGGTCCAGCCTCCTCCGGCTCCTCGCTGCGTGCCATGGCTCCCGATCGATCTGCTTTGGGTCCCGCCAATCACTCGCCGCCTCCTCAACTATTCGGCCCACTATCAACTCTCTCTGCCAATCAAATAGCTCCACCTCACTCAATACCCTCCAATCAACTCTCCACGTCCGACAAGTCAATTTTGGATTACAAAAACAAAAGTGACAATGAAAGCCGTATGTTTCTTTTTATAGGTATTTCGACCTAAAGCGATGTCGGTTTCCTTTACGCCTAGAAAGCGGTATCGGTCCCTTAACCGATATCGGTCATGATGAATCGGCGTCGGTCCGATACCCCTTTACCCCATTCTTTGCGTTCCTTACTCCTTGCCTCTTTTTCACCAATATCGCCCCACTTATTTGGCGACCCAAGGCCTCGCCCTACCACTGGCCCACGGGCCAAGGCCTCGTCCTACCTATTTGGCCCGACCCAAGGCCTCGCCCCACTTATTTGGCCCGACCCAAGGCCTCGCCCCACTTATTTGGCCCGACCCAAGGCCTCGCCCCACTTATTTGGCCCGACCCAAGGCCTCGCCCTACCAATTGGCCCGACCCAAGGCCTCAACCTACCTATTTGGCCCGACCCAAGGCCTCGCCCTACCAATTGGCCCGACCCAAGGCCTCAACCTACCTATTTGGCCCGACCCAAGGCCTCACCCCACTTATTTGGCCCGACCGGCCTCGCTCACCAATTGGCCCGACCCAAGGCCTCAACCTACCTATTGGCCCGACCCAAGGCCTCGCCCTACCAATTGGCCCGACCCAAGGCCTCAACCTACCTAATTGGCCCGACCCAAGGCCTCGCCCTACCAATTGGCCCGACCCAAGGCCTCAACCCACTTATTTGGGCTGACCCATGGCCACCACCCAACAACTTGGCCCGACCCAAGGCCGCATCACTTCCATACTATACCCACAATCAACGTTTTATTTTATCCATCCATCCTGTACCTTGTGTTCCATCGAGCTCACTTGTTCGTGTTTTAGCATGATTAGGGTCCTTGACTTGATCTGTCGACCAACTTTGCCTAGACCTAGACCGTGACGTTTATCTCAACCAAACCAACCATTTGGTACTGCCGAACATGCCTAAACGTTCCTGTACCTTACCTGTTATATACCCCGAGCTACTTCTATGCCTTGGATACGGGATTATATCACCCTTGTTTGGATAAACTATCGACCTTTGCCTATACATTGCTGGTTTGCTCGTCAAATCATGTACCCTAGTCGTACTATTGCATTTCAACATGCGTCTGCTTCCTTGGACCTACACCATCACCTTACCATCCTCTCTACCACATATACTCTTTATCAACCCTATCCCTGATTTCCCGTTCACTCAATCTGTGATAGATTTGAGGGGGATTACCTATATCTTTAACATGAGAAACCACTTCATATTATTGTCCGCGCACTTTTACTGGAACAAGCTACCACGACAATAAGGGCTAATGTAGACACCAAATTCGTGTCTCACGACCCTTGTGACCCGCATCCCATTTCGCAACCTAACCTCATTACCTAAACTTCACACAATTATTTATTAATTACCTTGTAATTGATAAATCCACATCGCCTTACCTACCACCTCACTTGGCCACCTCACCATGACCTAGCCCTAACCCTAAACTAACCTAATTAGGACCCATGACTTGGTCAGACTCACATCCATAACTAATGCCTCCTTACTCGCACTTTCCAAAGCCGACCTTCTAGCCACTTGACCAAGCCCGCAACCGATCTCTCGGGAGAAAAGCAGGAAGGTGGGCTATTTTACTAAAAATAGCCTACTTTTTCCTAACCGATGCTTGTTTCTACTCGATCGCGTCGGTTACGCAACCGCCGGTTCCTCCCTCGTAAATGGGCTTCCCAAACCAAAACAACGATCGGAATTTCACTTTGGAGATCGGTCGAAGGATTTTTAATCAAAGGAGAGTCCAAAGCGATCGGCAGAGTCCAGAACTTCACTTGACCAAGCAGAGACGAGTAAAGAAACCAAGAGTTCGGCGTGAAAGGAGATCAACTTGCACCTTCAATCAAAAAAACCAAAAGGTAAGTTATATCTTCGCATGTCCTCCATTATAACATTTCTTGTGCTTTTGGAATTGTAATCTTCCCAAATCTGTTCGAACCCATTATCTAACGTACCATTGCCTCTAACTATCATTCCTTAGCTTCTAACCATCCCATTTCTCAATACTATCCAAAAACCAGCCATTACAAACACCACAACCAGCCCAGAAGATCCTAGTAACCAACCGGTATCGGTTATCGGTGACCGCCATCGGTTATAGGTAACCGCATCGGTTCCTTTGATCAAAACCAAGAAAAACTTGACCTTTTCCCTACCAGCCCACGAAACAATTTAATTGGTACTCTACATGATTTTGTGTTAATTCATATTAGCAGGAATCGACCACCTTCAAAGGAAGTTTCATACTTTCACAGGCCCAAGGCGATTCCCTCATTTATTATCTAATCAAAATCTTGTGGTCTTGTGTTCTTATTTGCGCAGTAGTCCTTCCAAGACAAAAAGGAGTTCTTCGCACACTGATCTTTCTCTACGGTACGCGCACATCATCTCGACATTCACAGGTATTCCTCCTAACCCTAACCTTATCTCTGTTTCTATAAGGAACGAAGCATTTCCAGTGAAACACTTGGTGCAAATGACCACCACCTGGTCCACCATGGAACTCTTCCAACATCCTATGAATCGATTTGTACCAATGCATCTCAAGAAGTACTCCATTCACATCTCTTTTGAACAAGACACCATCAACAAGGGAATATGGGACAGCCCGCAATCCAAGTGTCTTCTTTGGGTCTTGTTCATTTTAGAGGGCATAGGCTTGTGCTTAGAAAGTGCATTATGTCTTAGGTCCAGCAAGGAATGGGGACACCATTATTTTCTTCTTGAGTGCTTTCTTTCTCATGGCTGTCTTGCAACGCCAAAGCAGTCTCTTTCTCATTGCATGCTTCCTTTTGCTTGCTCAAAATCAGCTGCTCACACAATCCTTTTCCTCTCGACCAACTTGGTGACCTTGATCTCTATGTCATACTCCATGACACGAGGATTCCAACCTACTCTCTTTTCATTCAAGTCTTTGTTGAGGAGGAAGTCTTTAACTCCCCGCATGAGAAACCAACAATTGAACCTTCTTGTTTGAAACTAGATGCTTGAATATCTTCAAGCTCCTAATTACCTATGCAAGAACATGCTTCTTAATGAAAGAATATCTCACCTCATAGTCCTCCGGGCTTTGGGTGAAGAAAGTAATGGGCTTCTCATCATTGTCTTTGTTCTGTTGTACCAAAATTGCAGAGATAGTATCATCACCCCCAAATGCATAGAGGATGAAATCCTTGGAGAAATCCGGGTTGATGAGAGCTGGGGCTTGAGAGATGGCTTCTTTGATTGCTTCAAAACTCTCCTTGCCTTCTGCTTGTCCATTTGAAAGCCATGTTTTTCTTTAACATTTTGGTGATGGGCTTGACAAGGGTTGCAAAATGGGACAAACCTCGGACAAAATTTATTCTCCCAAAAAAAAACTCTGGAGGCCCTTCTTGTGGCTTAGCAATGGTAGTGCTCTTATGGCTTCAACTCTTTCTAGATCAATTGCTAATCCTTCTTTGGAGACAATGTGACCAAGGAGCTTTCCTTCATGAGCTAAGAAAATACAATTTTAGGATTCAAGGAGACTCCAAATCTTACGCACCTTTGGAACACTTGTCTCAAATGAGAGAGGTGGTTCTGCTTGTATTTTTGAAAAATAGTGATATAATCAAGATATATCAGCACTATGTTGTTAATCAAACCTTTCAACGCCATGTCCATTGCTCTTTGGAAGGTAGCTCCGGCGTTGGATAGCCCAAATGGCATTTTCCTATATGCATAAGTTTCCCATTTGGTTGTAAAGGTGTCTTGAACCTGATCCTCTTCCTTCACCATAATCGATTGTACCACCGAATAGCCATCAAGTAGTGAAAACCTTTCGAGCGATGTGAACAACTTGCAAAATCTGCTCCATGGAAGGTAGTGGGTAATGATCCTCGAGAGATGCTCTATTCAAATCTCAAGTCAACACACAATATGATTTCCCCACTCTCCTTTTTTTTGGAACCAAGTTGGCAACCCAACTAGAATGCTTGATAGGGAATATGATTCTTGATTCTATCAACTTATTCAATTATTTTCTCATGAGGGGCTCCATGTGTGGATTGGTGGTCTTTGTTTTTTCCCCGATGGGCTTAGTATTTGGATACAATTCAATGGTGTGTTGAGCTAACTCGGGATTGAAACCTTTCGATCTTCATAGCTCCAAGAAAACACATCGGGAATTCTTGACAAAGTTGTATAACTCATACCTTTCTTGCTCGGTTGTCATCTTGCCAACTTGGAGTGATTTGCCTTCTTCCACCGAGATGGACTTTGAATCTTCTCTCTTCACTTGGATGTTTTCTTTCTCCTTCCTAAACTGATCATTAGGATTGAAAATGGACTCCAAAGTAATAAGCCCCTTTGGTATTTTATCGGTTCTCAATTGTACCACTTGGTCACCATCTTGCTATTCCAACTTTTCGATTTTTAGCTAAGAACTCACCTCTTCGCAAGAAATGGATGATTTGCTGATCATTTTCAAACACTTGCCATCTTACATTGTTGTCCAAAGCACTAAAGGCCTTACAATCACATGGATGTTTGGTTGTACCTTGTCCTTTTGAATGCTCTCCACAACGTCAAAGGATGCCCCATTTGTCATGCAAGCCTGTCAACAGCTTGGTTCTCTTTCCTAGGAATGGATTTGATGCCAAACCCTTGAAATCTTCAATGAGGTCCCACACCTGTTCTTGTAGCACTTGAGTAGATCATTCTTGACAAGATGCTGCCCTTGACTTGGTTGACAATCAACTCACTACACCAAAGACTTGCAAGTTCTTTATTCCTCTCTTGATTGCCCAATGCAGTCCTTGCACCAAGGCTTCATATTCAGCATGTTATTAGAGCATGCAAACTGAAATCTAAAAGCTGAATAATACTTAACTCCTTGAGGTGAAACCAGCATGGTTCCCCTCTACACCTTGTCTACTCCTTGATCCATCAAAAACAAGCGCCATACCTCATTGTCATCCTTGTGGTCCGGCTTGGTGATGTTAGGGATAGGCTGATTTTCTTCATGCATGCAATAGACTCCTAACTCGATTCTTCTATTTCTTGATAAGGATCAAAAGCATGCACCTTGTTTGCCCATTCAAGAAGAGTTAGATCTCGGGATACTTCGACCTTGGTGTCACCTTCATCGGTGCTTAGGTGATCTTCTTGGTCAAATCTTGAACAATTGGCATTTATCCGACTTGGGGTGTAAGGCTCAATGTGAAATTTTGCAATAGGTTCGGACTGATTGTGGCTTTGGTTCCATATCTTGTTCTAAACAACATGTGTGACCAATCAATAGATAAGTAACCTCCAATATTAGCTGTGAAATCCCTTGACAAACATAGGGCAAAGAGTGGTGGAAGGTCTATTACTTGAGACATCTCTGCAAAACAACCACATTGGGGACAGGGGCATGCAAAGTAAGACTCAAGTTTTTAATCACTCCAACTACTGTTATATCATTGTCCCATCCAATTGTACCACCCCTTTGGATATGGTTTCATCTTGAATTCCCAACCGATCAGCTATTTTCTTGGGCATTATCAACTACTTGCCCAGGAATCAATCATACAATTGTGTACTAATTGGTTCCCAATTATCAATGAAACATAGAATCGAGGGGCTTCAACATCTTACCTTGCTATCCTCCATGATTCCCCTCAGCCGGGCAGCATTTGTGAGCACCTTCTCTTGCATTTGGACTTGTTGATTTGAAGTTGACCAGTCCTTCATAGCAGACTTTGTAGCAAATCTCTTTGGCCCAGGATAGATAGTGATTCCCACATTGATATGTTTACATTTGTCTTCTTCATCCGATCAATGATATTGAATGGGGATTAAGTATCCTTTTGTTGTCCCTTCGCCTACACATTCATCCCATGTACATGGGCAGCAACAATTGGCATTTGAGTTGGCCTAGGAACCTGTTTAGCGAGATCCTTGTGTGCTTGGGATTGCATTTTGCTTGCCCAATAGTTTGTGGAGTGATGAAGGTCGTGAATTACTTGGGCCAATGGTTGTTCTTCACCCAAATTTCTCCTCTTTGACCTTGTGTTGGCTATAACACTTTGGGAAGCTATGTCTGTTCATGCCACAAAAATCTTACCCGCCAGCTTACAAGTGTGGTATCATTTGAGCTGACATCTTTGCTGGAATGTTTCTTATATTGCTGGTCATTTCTTTTACTACCTTCACCCTCCACACCAGTTGTTGTCACCATTAATGCTTGATTCAAGGCACCGTTGAAGCACATGGACTAGTTATGAGGTTCGTTGCATGGGAAACGCCAATCATACTCTTGAGCCATATTGTTTTTACCGGCACTAATGTTTTAGATGTAGATGTAGCATTGGGATTATAGGCTGGAATGGTCTGTGCATTGGCAGAGAGCCCTTGCTTGATTTAGATTTGCAGCTAGATTGGGTGGTCTTTGGGGTTGATATGGCTGCCTATTAGGGTGAGCTTGGGCTGGAAAGAAGGTCTAAAACCTTGAGCTTGTTGCCTTTTGAGTGTAACCAGCTCATTACCTAGATTTTGCAATTGCTTCATGACTTCTCAAGTTCATTTGAGGCACTAGAAGATGAAGTGGAAGCTTCACTTGAATTATAATTTATAGGAGTGGGAATAGAAGCTAAATTAGGCACTTGGCTAGTACTTTGGCTCTCTAAACTTGGAAATAATGGCATTGGAGGCTAGGAGCTAGCTTGCCAACTTGAATCAAACAATTTTCAGCTCTAATGGCAATGCTATAAGCAATGGGGATAGTTGTGCCTCCCATGGAGTGAATTAACATAGAAATATCAGAATTTAAAGCTTTAAGGTAATAAGGAATAGCACCTTTCTGGCATTGGCTTTGATGCACATGGAATTCTCTCCCAAGTCCTTTGAAATCTGAAATTAAAATTAGTCACCGCTTATTGGGAGCTCTTTTGATAGTTGTCAACTTCTCCAAAAGGGACAAGTTGTCTCCTTTTCCCAAACTGCTCATGGAGGGCTATACTTAGTTGATTCTAATTTTGAATAGAACCTGAGGCAAGGCTCTGAACCATTGTAAAGCTTTCCCTTTGAATGAAGATGCTGAAGCAATTTGACAAAGAACTTCGCATCTCATTGATCTCATGGATTGCACAAATGTTAGCAATATCTCGACATGATCACCATGAGTGGTCCGATTTTCTCCAAATGAAGTATGGAATGTTCTTCAATGCTGCTGTTGCGATTGGATTTTGTGCATTGAGAGCAAGTGGGTCATTCTTAGTGAAATTGACATAGGGGTTGTTTTGTGCCATTCTCGATTGGCCTTAGTAACCCTTGTTGATTGAATGAAAGGCCTACAGGTGGAGGAGTTGAGAGAGTTCTGTTTGGTGGAGATGGAGACCTTGGATTCTCCTCCCACTTTGCCTTCTTCTTGGAAATAATTGCAGATATTCAAACAACACCTCTTCTTCTCCAGCTCTCTTGACCTTGTAGTGATTCTTCTCATGAGTTTTCGTGTCTTGCACCGCTAAAACCAGTTGATTCTTCTTCCTGAGTCACCAGATGTGTAATTTATAGCTTTTTAAAGCAAGAAACTTGCAAAAATACACATCAATTTTGTTGCAATGAAGATGAAGACTTCTAGGTCCCACTGGCGTGCATAAAATCTGTTGCCGCAAATCAGCAAAGACTCCCGGATGTTGATCGATTTCTAGTTTGATACTCAAGACATCCAAGTGTGATTGCACAACATCAATCCTCTTCCCAAGCGTGGGACTTGTCAAATGGAAGAGAAATCTCCATTGAGAGGCTGGTTCCTCAACTCCTCCGATCGCTTATATCACTTGACAACTGCAGAGGTTTGAAATTTCCTAATTCTACTCTAAATTCCAAAGGAACAAGGATAGAAAATGCATAAAAGGAACTAAAACTAATGCTAATAGGTGATGCACCAAAGGAGTGGTGAGCATTTCTCACTTCTGCAGATTGACACAGTTCATAGAATGCAACAAAGACAACATGCACAAACTGATAGTTGTAATGAAGAACCAGAAATTAGTCAAACAACACTAGCAGAGGATGAAGGATTAATCACAGGGCCTGTATTGTTATTTTAACATCAAAATCACTTACATTACAACACCTGAGAGGAAAAAATAAGTTGCAGTTCTTAGAAAAGGTCTTATTATTCCACCAAAATCACTACCAAGGTGAAAAAGGGGACCTGTAATACACAAAAATGTTCAACCCCTTGAAAAATGAGCCAAATCTGGCTTTTACAATGCAAGGGACGAGCCCAGGAGAGAGAAACGCGGGAAAACATGGGAGAGGTTCAATCATTGACCAAAATGCATTCAAAATAGCATGGGCATCCTTACAGACCCATTCCCTGACATTTTTAACCATGCTAGGAGAGAATGCGAGCCATTCTTCATTAAAAACGGTGGTTGAAACGTCATTTCTACTCATCACCACGTGCCAAAGACGTTTTTCAATTTTCTCTCCAAACTCCATCAAAATGCAAAATTGACCTTGGAATCTTGTAGATAATTTCACCAGCTTTCCATTGATATAAAGAACGTGAAAAACCGAGCTCTGGATCGAAAGTTATGGCCATTTGAAATTTTAGGGCAAAATAGGGCCAAATCGGGTCATGGAATTTTTTTGAATTTTTACCCTTTTTTGCATTTGGGAAAATTTTCCAAAATTTCCCGCGCTCCACCGGTTTAGGTGCCACGTGGCATGCTTTTATTGGTGGGCCCATCCTGCTCCATTTTCCTTTATTTTCACCTTTGGAAAAATTTCCCAAAATTCCCCTCACGGCCGGGCGAGTTTGGGACACGTGGCACGCGCTGATTGGGCGCGGGCCTTTCTCTCAGAAATTCTCCATGGGTCACTTTGATATTTTTTGGCCTGGACACGTGGCACAACCCCATTGGTTGTGGGCTTGCCCCTTCTGGATTTTCCGCGGTTTTCTCTTCGAAATTTCCTTTGTTTCTTCTTTGGAAAATTTTCCAAATTCACCCCTTGACACGCCTTTCCGAGACACGTGGCGGCATATAATTGGTCGCGGGCTCCCCACAAGCATTTTAACTTTGTGCAAACACATGGGAAAAATTCCCAATTTCCTCCCTTGCTCCGCAGCTCCAGCCTTTCCGGCGACACGTGGCCTGATGTGATTGGTCGTCGAGGAAACGAGCCAAAAATCCTCCATTGAAATTTTGGCGAAACACTTTGCCAAAAATCCAACTTCTCCTTCGCCCTCCACCTTTCCAGCTCCTTAGGACACGTGGCATGTTTTTATTGGCCGCGGGGCCATCCCTCTAAAATTTCCATTACCAACACTCACCCAAATTTTCCAAATTTCACCCTCGACACGTGGCGCCTTCTAATTCGTTCTGCTGGCCTTTCTGTGGGAAATTTTCCTTTTGAAAATTTTTCCAAAACACACCGGTAAAAACCAAGTTCTCTCTCCACCCACCGCCACTTCCTAGACACGTGGCAAGATCTCATCGGGGTCTGCGGGCCTTTCAGGGGAAAATTTCCCACAAAAACTCCGCCGAGCCATAACTTTAAAAATACATGGAGTTAGGAGGAAAACTTTACCTTTCTAGAAATTTGAGAAAGAGCTCTATCCAATGGTGTCATTTCCAGGAGGATTTTGAGTGCCGAAAATTGAAATATTATGTCCGAGGCACAAGAGAAGGAAAGATGAAAGGAGTTAGCCACAAAATGATCTGGGGGCACATTTTGGATAACAATTAGAGGAAGAGATGAAGTCACTAGATCATCCATCTCAAATGAATAATCGAAGAGCCACCCTTTTTTCATCATGAGTTAGAGGTGTGTTAAAGTCACCAATAATCATCCAATGAAGATGTTCACAGGTTAGAGATAAAACATTTGAGATGATTCCATAGTTGTCTCCTTCCATGCAAAGTGTTAGGGGGCATAAATATTTGAGAGGATTCAATGCATAAAGTATCAAAAGTTTGAAAAACCACAACAAGATGATTGAAGGATGAGAAAATAAATTTACCGAGATGATCAGTAGGTACCACAAAATGGAAATTCCCGGATGCCCCCTTGGAATCAACAAAAGCCAACTCATCTTTTTCCATATATTCTTGCTACAATTGCTCAAAATTTCAAAGTTCATTTTAGTTTCTTGGATAGTCATAATGGAGGGTCTGCAAGTTTTCCTTAATTCCTTAAGGGTTCATTGCTTACCACTCCCATTAAGACCTCTTATGTTCCAAGAAACAATTTTCATCTAAATAGATTTGGGGACATATTTATCAAATGGTCCAAAGTACTTTGGGTTCCATCTATAATAGCTTTATCAATTTCCTTCTTCCTTTGATCATTGTTTGTCAGCCTCAATTTAGTTGTATTAGCTCATATATTAGCTTGCCTCTTGGAAGATGTGGTTATTCGGAGCGGGAACTAGGAAGCTTCCCAATTGCCTAGAGAATTTTTGTGTCAAAGAATAAGGCATCTGGGATACCTTCAAAGCCTTTGTTCCTTCTAGTCCTTATTTTAATTTTCAGTAACCTACTTTCAGCCAAGATTTTACTTTTTTCATGGGAGTACATTCCCATTATTCTTTTTCTTTACAGGTAGAGAGGAGTCTTGGGATGTCACTATTAGTCTATTTTGGCATGTGCAGGAGCTAGCAATGTCATCATCGTTAGAGTGTTGTTTGGGAGTTGTAATGACATTAGTAGAGCCCACTAGATTTGCTTTCTCTCCCGAAGGAGGGGTATACATATTTTCCTTAGCATTATCCTCGAGATATATTACCCGAAGGGAAGCTTTGTGTTGTTTCTTCAGTTGAGAGAGTCAGTTGCATGCCTTCCAAAGATTGTCTAAAGACTTAAAATATTCTCTTGGTTTTCCTGGACACCTTTTGAGAGATATCTATCTTGATCTATTTAGGTGCTTCAAGGACATCTCCTGTGGAAGATTTTTAATAGTATCTACCCCCAACGGGGGGTTTCAAAGTGATTTCCTTCTCTATCATGTGTTCTTTAGTGTTGACCTTTGTTTGAGACAAGAAGACCTTAACTGTTTCATTTTCTTCATCTATCCGGAATCCTAGATACACCAATTTCTCTATTTTAGGTACATCTTGGTTAAGAAAGACAGAGTTTACCCCCAACTTGATCTAGGGATTCTTTGGTCACTATAGGTTCCTGCAAAACCAAAGGCTTTGTGGTGGAGTTCTTAAGTTTCCTCCTAGTTCTTTCTTTTGAGAAGGAATCTTGATACAAGACCCTATTCCCCTATTCTTATCTTTTTCCACCATGTGAAGATATTTTTATTATATCTCTTGTCTTTTTGAAAGTCTCGAGGCCATTGCAGATTTTCCTTTTTGCTTCCATGAGCTACAGATGTTGGGGCACTTTCTAGTGAAGTGTCCCAACTTACGTAATTTTGAGAATCTCATCTGGAAAGCTTCATAAGTGATTGGTTGTTTCAATCCCCATTTTTATTTGGAGCATAACATGGTCGGTAGCTCCGGTCCATGTCCGTTTAAACACATAACCTAGCAAAGGCTAGCCTAGATATGTTTTTAGTGGAGCTATCAAGGCCTATAGAAGAACCAATGGAGCTAGCAATGTTCACCAAAATCTCATCATCCTAGTACTTAAGAGGGAATCCTAAAGCAATCTACACCATATAGGAATGGTGTTGATGTTTTCGATGATGGGATCAAAGCTAGGGTGTCATCTTTTAATAAAGAGACCCATGTTACCCATACACCATGACCCCCAAGAGAACATCAACCAAGTCTACTTGAAGGTTAAACTTAATAAAAAAGAATCCATTAGACATAGATGAGATGTACATTCCACCCACGAGATTCTATTTTTAGCAACCCATTTCTTAAGCATCAATATTAGGCGTGTGACCAAGGAACTTACCCACCAAAGTGGTCATGTTGATTTGAATCAATTTGTACATACCGACTTCGTGAATTTGGATGTGGGAGAGTCCTTGTTCATCCTTGGAGCTAGAGAAAAGTGATTAGGCATGGGAAGACACAATGTTGTTGGGGTACACAAATTTGTCGGGAGGTTTCTTAAAAATCTCTCGACCACATGCCTTTTCTTGTCATCCCAAATTCTTGCGTAGGGAAGGGTTGGCAGATGTTTGAAACACAACGACATTATTTTCGCTAGTGCTTTTACCCACGGCCGCCCCAACGTAGCTCGCCAATGCACCAACAATGCCAAGGTGTGATTACTGACACCAAGACTTCCGTAAGCGAGAAAATGTTTCAAAGCAGACCATAGTCGGTCCCAACGTAGCTCCATGGTAGGTGAAATTTAAATTCTCATTCATTAAAAGCTAAGATATAGTGCTCTCCATTCCTCAAGTCAACACGATGTTGGGCACCCGTGTTGAGAACATATTATAGGAGGACAAGTGCAAGATATACGAAATGTAGGGTCAACATTGGAGCTACCCTAAATTAATTGATAAATGCCTTTGTGTGTCAAAGTTATTTCCATGACAAGTACACGATGCTCAAGAAAGTGGGAGTTCTACAAATATATGGTGGAAAATGTAAACTTCAGTAAGTAGCTTAAACATGAAATGAAGGATGTGTTCACATTGCACTGTTCACCTTGTATATGACGTAAGTAAATTTACACACATTTGTAAACAATGAGAATCTCTAAATTTTGTTTCCTTATTCATTTATATTTTTAAAAAGCGCAAACATAAAGTCTAACCCTTAAAACAATTCTATATGCAAAAAGTGATATAATGTACAAAGCTTTGGATGAAAACAACTATAAATTACATAGTTCTTTTTTGGCATTTTAAAACTATAGGTATTTGTATGCAGATATAATGAAAAATACATTAGAAATGCATTGTTGTTGGTTTACTTATAGGCCGAGCAATAGTAAGAAGGAAAAATTGAACATGTATGTTGAAATTTTTATTGGTGTCCCATATGTCTCCGCCACAATATATACATGCATTTATTTGAAACGAGTTACATATTATTATGTTAAGCAAATAGAATGGAAAACAATCGAGAATAATATGTACACTTGAACTAAAATAACTATAGGTATTTGTATGGAGATATAATGATAAAGAAATTAGAAATGCATATGGTTTACAAAAATTGAACATGTATTTTAAAAAGTTTGATTCTCTGTCCCATATATACTGCCACAATAAATACATGGAATTATTTGAAATGAGTTACAGATTGTTTGAAAAAAACTTATAAACAAACCAATACAAGCTATTTTTTTAAATCAAATTTCTTGTTTTTGCTTGTGCAATTTTTTTTGCACATTTCTTGTATTTTTGTGCAGTTGCAGATGTCTCGATTGTTATTCCCATTTTCCTCAATTTGTGGGGTGGTTTATATTTCAATGCATCTTCATTAGAATCGTAAACCAAGTAGAAGCCTCGTGAATGTGGTCCAATTGTTCAGAATTTGGAGAGAAAACTAGAAATGTTGCACTGTAAAGAGTGGAGGCGATCTCTACCATCTCAAAGCTATCACTATTTTAGGTGGTTTTCGGTTGCTTGTAATGCAAAACATTGACAACACATTGAAGACGTTTAAACTCTTCCTCCCTTTACTGCAAGCGAGGCGTAGTTATTGTCAAGTCCACCAAAGGGGGCAAAGGCGGGGAATTGTGTTTCTAGTCGCATCATATTAAAGCGGAGAGGGGGAAAAAGTGTGCTAGTCCAAGAAGATATTCTTATTTATGACAAGAAACTTTAAAATGTCTTTATTATATGGTTATAATCGAGTATTATGTGTTTGAAATTTATCATATTCCACCAATTATTTTTTAAAAAAAGTTACTAATCTATTGCTTAAGCATCTTTGAAAATAGACCGGTGAAAGTAAATCATAGAAAGAAAAAAATATAAGAATACTATTGAAATCAAGGATATTTTAATATGTGTGTGAAATGCTAAATATTTTCAAGTAAGTAAAGGATGTTCTAACACATTTGTTTAAATGTGTACTCTATGTATAATCTACAATTAATATTTCATTTTGCGGGAGAAAGCGGTAATTCATGATGATAATTTTCATATTGTGTCGAGCTTTTGTTTAAGGTGTGTACACATAATTCACCACACCAATCTTGATCTAGGAAAAACTGAAATATGTAATTGTAAGATGAGCATTGCTCAATGCTACATACAAGAGGATAAGGAAATGAAACGGGTATAGATTGCAATGTAACCAAGAACTTGTACAAGAAAGTATAAACATCACTCTTACATATCGTTGACTCTACTTAAGAGACCACAATCACACAACAAATATTAAGAGCATGACAAAGTTATTTTTCATAGAGTTGGCTTCTATGAGTGTAATGTGATTACATATTTTGAACACAAAAGAATGAAAGTTCATAACAAGGGTCGTAAACCCCGGAGATATTATGTCTGCACATTTTCGACTAAGCACTTCTAATCTACATTCATGCCTATATAACACACCAGTTGTGCATGTCAACCTTAACCATGATAATGAGATAAAAGTTCTTTCAAGTAGAATCACTTCAGTTTATATGTTTTCTAGTAATAAACCCCCTCAAGAAGGAATGGGTAAATTGGGTCGTTGACATTGTTGTTCCAATGGCCACCACTATATTCCTTTTTCTTACACAAAATACAACATACGATGTTTTCCTAAGGTTGATACAAAGTTATCTTACAAATTGTATAAATTTGGTTAGACAGATGAGAAAGTAAAACAAAAGCACCTTAACTCGTGATTTGACATCCCAAATTTTGTGAACAAAGAACTACGAGTTATCATTCTATAAATAACAAAAATAAAATTATAATATGAATAATTCCCTTTTGTTGTGAGGCCCCTTTGCTACTTATTGTTATGGTACACTACTAAGTATCGAAGTGGATCAATTTATCTTTGACAAAAACATTCCTCTTGGGCAAGTGGAAAAGGAACAAAATTCCCAAAATCCAATTTTTCCCCTTCAAAAAGAAATTCAAGCACACTTTTATTTGTTTTAAGGGTTCTGAGTGGACTAAATTAATATGAAAAAATTGTGTTGTTAAAGGAAAAATTGGCAAAAATATCATTTTACTTTCATTGACTAAGTAAAAGAGTAGGTTGAGTGCAAAGTTGAAACAACAGATAGGGAGGTCAGGGTGACAGTATACCACCCTGATAAAAAGGGTCATCATCCTCACCTAACAATATCATGTTGACTTACTATTTAGGAATGATGAATTCATGTGAAGAAAAACACATGCCCAGAGAATTTGGAAAAACATAAAGACGTAAGTCTTTAGTACCTACTACCAACTCTAA
Source organism: Taxus wallichiana var. yunnanensis (assembly GCA_018340775.1). NCBI lineage: Eukaryota > Viridiplantae > Streptophyta > Pinopsida > Cupressales > Taxaceae > Taxus > Taxus wallichiana. The sequence goes on along the minus strand of CM031238.1, from coordinate 798,673,156 downwards.
GCACCATCCATATTTCTAATAAAAGAAATTAAAGCAAGACAACAATTTGTTGTCAGGATATAATTTTGATCAAGTTATACTTTGAGCATATGTATTTATATATTGGATTTTGATGGTGGGTTCGGTCACTGAATAAGGAGAGAAAGCATTGTGATGACATTGTCCTGGATGTAATCTGTTTTATTTATTGTCCCAGATTTCAATGGATAAAAAATATATTGCTCAGACATAAGAGGGAAATATGGATTTATTAAAGGCTTGTGTTGGGTAACCTGGGTTACCACTTACCAATGGTTGATCCATTGGGATAAGTGCCTTTGTTTTCTAGACCTTTCCCTTTCCTAGGTGGGTTCATAGTTCCAAAAATTCTGGTTCAAATGTCTCTAAATACATGCCTTGTATCTCAAGTCAGATAGGCTTCTTCAATGCTTCTCAAAAATACCTTCTACAACTTTAAAATCATGGTTCATTCAATTCACTCATTGCATAGATTACAGAGATAATAACTAGTTGAAAGGCTAAGAAATTTGGTATTACCTCAAATTGTAGGAGCCACTTATTTGCTCCTGAGCTATTTCCTCTGTGAAAACGGTAGGCTAGGAAAGTTCCATCTAGACAAACCGCACAAAGAACATATATTGAAAAATAATTAACATTAACATGTAAACATTTGTGATAACAAAACATTGTGTGCCAGTTTTTCATTCTATGAACCATTCACAAATGCTTACATCCATGTTTAAAACTGAAAATGCTCGCCAATAACCAAAACGAGCAAATAGGATGGATGGACTACAACAAACATGGATAACAGGCTCTAAGAGTGCTTATCTTGAAAGGAAAAATATTAATGGAGATCCGATATTCTCGGTCCATATGACGAGCTTATAGAAAGCTGTGAAGAATTTTGATAATGACGATTGGAATCACCTCATTCGGATAAAAGAAGTATCAAAAAAATCTACACAAATTTTCCAAAAGCTCCTCTATTCAAAGAATTTGCTTTTCAAGCAAAAAGGAATGACAAACAACCTTATCAAAAATAGTTGATTGAAAGCAACATACTAGAAGGGCAATAGAGGGAGGATACTAATCAATCTTACAAGAAATTAAAAGATCATATGGAAACCCATAATAATTGATAGACTTGATAGTGGGTCAGTTTGTATTCGCCCTGAATTATAAATTCTCTCTTCTACCTCCTCTTTCATCCAAATTCAATAAATAAATCTCTTGCTAACATTTCTCTTGTTTTGAATCCAAAATCTCTCGCAACATTCTTCCTCCTTTACTCTCCAAATTTTGTAACACCCATGAGTGATGACCTTTACAAAGATCAAATACAATTCTTAATCACCATTTTGACTATAACCAATAAGTAATTTGGGCGTGACGTGCCACTAAAAATTCAACAACTAGCTCAACTCATACAATCGAGCTTTCAAAATACATTCAACTATAATTCTAGCTAATAAAAGAACTTGAAGGAAATAGAAAAAAGTCCTCTAAACTTAAAATTCACCAATTTGATAGGTATAAGAGTAGTTTACCCATTGGATAAATAAGCCCTTCAACCGAAATAGAGAGGCTGAATTTTCCTAGATGACTTGTAGGGTTTTGATAAGGCTAGAGTTAGAATCCTAACAAAAAAGCAAACAATCCAAATCTAAGTAACAAATCAAACCTAATCATGCAAAACAACATGTCTGCAACCATGGTCTAAAGGTAAGGACGAGCAATTACTATGATGATAACCTGGATTCAAGGCAAGCTCCAGCTTTGGAAGAGCTCTATGTTAAATTAGCTAGGTTTATGTGGACCATGCCTCAGATGGCCTAAGTGAAGATATTGTAGAATAGGGCACTTTGATAGAAGTATACTACTTAGTTGGATCTTGAGAGTTTACATAAAAGAAGTGGTAGTAAGGGAGGTAGTTGAAACCCAAAAAAGCGGTGGAATATCAATGTTGTAGAGTGACATAAAATGTGATTTGAAATCCTTGAAATTAAATGTGTCTACATATAACTTACATATATCTAGGTTGAAATAAATAGCAAATGCAAACACAATTTTGAGTAGGTGGATTTTTATTTGATTAACGAATAAAGAAATATATTTTTCTTAAAAGGATAAAATGGGTATAACCCTTACTTGCGATCACCAAATCCTCGCATGACCTTTTCTTGAAAATTACAAGAACACGAAACTTCACATTACAACACTACGAGAAAGAATTGACAATAGCTTATGCGGTCAGCAGTAAAAATAAATGGTAAGCGAAAGAATTTAAACATGCAACTTTGCTAATTTTAGCAAAAGCGCTCAAACATGCAACTAACAATTCGTCAGATGAAAATAACTAAAAATAGCTTTAAAAAGTGAAAACGTCAAAACGCCAAATCAAATTTAATCGATGGAAAAAAAACGTCAAAACCCTCACAAATTTAGGACCGTGGTGTACACGATGCAGCTCTTTACCATGGGGGGACGCCTTCGCGTAATTATAGGATAAAAGTGAAACTAATTTAAATTATTTTTCTTTTGAATATTGAATAATATTTACAAACTCTATTTCTAAACATTAAGTCAAAATAAAATAAAATATGTGCACTCTAAGTATTTCTTAGATATTGTTTCAAGTTTCGTGATATTGGAAACTTTTATTGATATTTTCTCCAAATAGTTTCTTAACAACCTTAAAATAAAATAAGAAAAGACATTGAACAACCCTTGGTCCATTGATGATGATGATGGCTCCCATGGAGCCCACCGAGTGATCAAGTCTTGCGAGTGCAAACCCTAGAGATACCCGACACGGAGAATCGAAACGGTTGAGGCCAAGATCATGCCCTAGGTGACTTTGATGGTGTGGATGCCCTCACTCGTAGTTCTTAAGTGAAGGTGAACACTAGTATGGTTGTATGCTTACTCATAATTGTCAACACGTTATATGCTTCCTCCGAAGTATGAGCAAAGATGTCGATAATCTATGTAAAACTAGTACCCACCGATTGAGTGCACACCTCAATAAAAGAAAAAAAGAAAAAAAGACACAATATTATGATCCAAATACAAGCATTTGGAGAAAATTAGTGCTACATTTAAAAGAGTCTTTTTATTAATCTTGTTACAAAATCGCTTATATTTTATAATAATTTTTATGTAAATATTTAATGTTATATCAATAATAGTTTAGTTGATCAATGGATACCACCAATGGGTGTAGAAATAATGGGAGCATGATAGATAAATATGTTCTTGAAATCTACCACACTTGTGTAAGAGTCTTGATGAGGAGCGAAGTCCCTTCCACCATCATTGTTTGAATCTAGTGTACATAAAAGATTTGCACCTCATGATCAACATTCAAATCCTATCGAAAAGAAAATTTCAAACTTTTCGTCGCATAATCTAAATATATGTAATGCAAACTATTAGTAAATATAAGCAATACAATCAATAATTCAGAGGGAACGGTGGGTACCATTTTTTTATGGTTCAAGTGAACCCTTTTAGATATTTGAAGTGGTAAAGTTTCAAAATCTCTTAGATGATGTTATAAACAAAGAGTCCATGTGTTTGCATAACTAATTGGTCAACCAACTAATGAACTCTTTTACGACTTTTAGGAGAAATTTATCATTAGTTGGTTGACAAGTCAACCTATAAACATATTTGATATTTCTTGAACTCGCCAAACAATGGTTAGGAAGACTCATGAGAAAACACCAAATCCATGGTAAAGTTTCAAAATCTCTTAGGATGATGTTATAAAGGAAGAGTCCATGTGTTTGCATAACTAATTGGTCAACCAACTAATGAACTCTTCACCACTTTTAAGAGAAATTTATCATTAGTTGGCTGACAAGTCAACCTTACAAACATATGTGATGTTTAGCTTAACTCACCAAACAATGGTTAGGAAGACTCAAACATGAGAAAACACCAAAGCCTTTATATTAATTTATGGACAATGAATTAAAATATTATATTTTATTGATCAACATATCAGGCTGTTTATATACAAATCATCAATAAATTTTTGATTATGTTCATGCAGATATAAAATTGGATAGGAAGGGGTCTAGATGTTTCTCTCACAGCCCCATACCGAAGGTTTTTTACACGCCAGAGCGAGATTAAGATTTTCAACTATGGTTTCCCAACAAGAACAGTGAATTGAATTTCTGAATTTCTTAGGGATTTTTTCTGTATAGAAGATGTTGACTATGCCTTACTCCCAGATTCTATGTCCCTTACTTCGCCACAATGAAGACTCGCTGCACCACCCTCTGATATGTCCACCACATGAGCTTCACTTTGAGAAGACAATGTCTGCAAGTGGGACATGATGAGTGAGAAACAAACCATTTGTCCACACATTGCATATGGAAGCTGTGCCGGCACTGTGGCAACACTCTTAATTTTTCCCCTTCTACATATTCTGCCAAGCAGACGGCACTCTGCTACAATATTTGGCTCAGACGTCATTTTTCTGTAAACTATACAGGGAAGTGCTTTTACAGCTTTTTTCTTCAATCCGGTATTTGCTAACCTGACTGACATCTGCCCCTCCTGTAACCTACAGAAGTAATCCCAGGGACTATGGAAACAAAACCCAAAAGCATATGAGTGCAGAGAGCAAAGTAAGGAGGACGATGATGGTGCTCTCAGTGATATAAGGATTAATCTCCGTTTGCTGCCTTTCATTGGATAAGCCAACAGCAGTATTCGATACCTCCAATAGCATTCTTCCAATTTGCAAAGAACCCTCAAAAGTCCTTTTAGGATTTATCTCGGTTTCAGCCAACATCTATTTGGGTAGGGCCAACCCTTTTGCGAGTTCGTAGAGGTGATGGAAATTGGGCTTTACCCAATGCGAGCAGGAGTATTCATAAATATTGGACTACTACTCTCTTCTTTGAGTTATTTGAGTATAAGTGCATCCAAGTCGCGGACGATTTCTCTCCTCTAACTTATTAAAATCCTCAGGTCTCCAGACTAACAAGCAGCCTTGGACTCCTACTCGCTTCTCTGACTTACTAAAATCCTCACGTCTCCAGACTAACAAACAGCCTTGGACTCCTACTCTCTTCTCTGAGTTACTTGAGAAGGAATACATTCAAGCCATGGACGACTCCTCTCTTCTCTGACTTACTAAAATACTCAGGTCTCCAGACTAACAAGCAGCCTTGGACTCCTACTCTCTTCTCTGAGTTACTTGAGTAGGAGTACATTTAAGTCACAGACAATTCCTCTCTTCTACCTTACTAAAATCTTCAGGTCTCCAAACTAACAAGCAGCCTTGGACTCCTCTCTTCTCTGAATTACTTGAGAAGGAGTGCATTCAAACTATGGACGACTCCTCTCTTCTCTCGATTTACTAAAATCCTCAGGTCTCCAGACTAACAAGTAACGCGGATCAGATATAACCAGAGCTATAACACAAATACAGGAGCCCAAGTTGAGGGAACTCTCCTCTGGAACCGTAGCCCAAGTTGGGAAGCCCTCCCTTACTATAGAAGGTGGAACTCCAAGGATGTTAAGAACTCTGCTGCTGACTTTGCTAGAACAAAATGAGGATTCTAGCCGATTGAAGGTTGGGTCAAAACTAGCACACTTGAAAGAAAGTTTTTCTGGCCGACATAATTTACATCTCTGGTTTGATATATATATGCGTGTGGTGTTTTTAAATTTAAAGTGCACTAAAAAGTTTCTTTATTCTGAACCAGCGTGGATTGCACTCACCGAATCATGGAAATTTCCTAATAGGCCCCTCCCCATTGAATTCAAATTGCACACGGTAATTTATGAGATTCGGCCATTCTTTTTAACATCGTGTTCTTAAATCTTATGAGTATCTTGAGTATTCAATAGCCGCCTTCCACCTCATGAATCTCTCCTTTCATTCTTATCCATAATCTTGGGCTGGCTAAATATCAAATAGCATTCCGTAGAGTGATCTCTTTTTCCCTGGTTTTTTATGTTTTTTTTTTAAATATTGCCCTTTACAATCTGTCATGATCTAATACAAAACCAGGAGAATATTTAGTTGGTGTTTTTATTTTTCTTTTGATTCCCTTATAATGTTCATTAGGAGGTAACATCAATTGGGATCTTTGGCACTAATGTAATTTGATACTCCACATTGATAGTGCGCTCTTTTATGTCCCCTATGGGATTGCAATATTTGACTTGAAAGCTTCGTTCAAATGGAATACATTTAATAATTAAGTATTTATTCTCTTATAAATTATATAGTAAATACAAACCTTGAAAATGTCATGAATTGACTAATTATTTGATAGTTGGAAGTGATAGAGTGTGAGTAGAATCTATACCTCGAAACCATCCATGATGAGAGAAGGAGATTGAAAACACTCATAACAAATTCTGAATATAGAATGGAATCAATCGTGAATGTTTAATTGAAAACTACCAAGATGGAGGAGAGTGACCAATAGTGACTATTGCTAGTAGTCACTTCTGAAATATATGCTACTAAAGTGGTAGGGGCTTGTTGTGATTGCTACTATAGGGTTTGATGACCCTAAATTTTCTAAGTGTGATATTCTAATATTGAAGAGTAGACATATATTTCCGATGTTTCAAAGCACATGAATGTCTTCTTCTTCGATTAGCCTCGAAAACCAAACAATTTACTCAAGGAAATTGTTGTCGTGCAAATGTGCAACAAGGAAATTGATAATTTCTGAGCACGACAACTATACCCCAATGTCGAATTTTTCAAGTCCTATCATTTCAAGACACCCCAAGTCTATCCAGTCAGTCCAAATGACCTCCTAAATAATGTTATCTCATCCCCCTAGGTGATTTAGAGAAGTATATTCATTCTCCCTAGGTGATTTTAGGGATTTCTGAAAAGATACTATCTTCTGGCAGTATTGGGAAGGGTTATCACTGGCCTTCCCAAGACTGGATCAACCACCATGGAGCGGAACGAAAGGGACAAAATTCAACATGGAGGTGAATGGAAGACCTTGGAACATCATGGAAATGATTTTTGAAGTTTTGGGAAGTTTTGCAAGACTTAAAGCATCGATTAAAAAACAAGGTTTGCAAGCCTAAAGCGGTACATGTGCCTAAAATAAATACTCGGGCTTTAAGAAGATTCCGAGAGCTCCAGATGGAGTTAGGAGAAAAACAAAATATCTCCAGAAATATGATTCCAAGACCTACATGATGGTGAAATAATATTTTTCACAACACTTTGGCGCATCAGGTCTGCAGGCAGTTTTTCTCAGGCACAGGTGGAGTACAAAATCAAAAATCCAATTTTTCAGGGATAAAATGGAATAATCAAGACATGAAACCCCACTATTGGATTAAAAATGACATTTCCAGTCAGGATCATATAAAAAATTTCCAAAAAGTCCATCGGGAGCTCAAGTTATCACTGTTACAAGTTCAAGACTTAGCCAAATTTTTGGGAGGACATGTGTCAACACTAGGAGCCTGGCAGGATTTTGTGTCCCTCACGTCCCCCAAGGTCAGGGAAATCAAGGTTGAAAAATTTCACCCAGCCCCCTTGAATCCCTCTCATCCCTCATATGACCTCTTGGACCCTCATCGACCTCCAGACTTTGAGTTGCCCACTCCTGGGTGCATTTTGGAGCATCCATTCCCCATTTGCCGTTGGATCGGACACCACATGGCATCGCCTTGACCACCATGGAAATTGATGTCCCTCACATCCCTAAGGTCAAGGACATCAGGGACATAAAAATGTGCCTAGCCCCTCCATGTGCATGTTTTTAAAGTTTAAATCCAACACTTAGTCATTTTCTTCCTCTCATTTCTCCTCCACAACTTCATACCTTGTCATGGCTCCTTGCATGATTGTCCAGACACCCGGTCCACCATTGTTGCTCCAAACCAGCTCCACCATGGCCACATAAACTCTCCACACCATGAATACATAGAAATATTTAGGTCTCAGAGAGAAAATGGAGTGAAATGACGAAGAACGGGAGAAAATGAAGGTTTTTTTCCAGATAACCATGAAGTCACCCGATCGAAAAATATTCATATCTCACAAGATACAAGTCGGATCGAGATGCAATTTTTGTAGAATTCTTCATTTTTCAAGGTGATCAAGATGCAACAAACAAGAGGTCAAATGGTTCCTAGAATCATTTGCTCTCAAGCAAACCCCTCTCTTCGCACCGCTCACATCCGTTGGATTTCGTCATTCCGACAATGGAAACGAGCTAAAAATACAGACACGGTCCCCAAATAAAAAAACCTATCACAATTGATTTTTTTCATTGAAAATGGAGACAAAAACTAGACTTAAAAATTTCGAGCTCCATTAATGGCCGCCATGGCAGCTCTGTGCCCAAAGCCACTACCAGGTCAAAATTTCAAAATTTATTTCCAGGCTTTCTAGTTGGAAAAACTATGTGAAATTTGAAGGGTGTGATCGTAATGACAAGGAGAGTCCAAAAAATTATGTTCCATCACAAATCGGGCACTGGAAACACCCTTTCTAAAAATAGTAAGTTTTCCTATACAAACTTGCTATGTTTGGAAAGTCATCATCAAAAGCAAGTTGAGACAAAGGCAACAATCATTGAAGATTACGAGAGAGCCCGAATGAGTGTTCAGAGCAGAAAACAGTGGAAATGACCACTTACTAAAAATAGTAAGTTCCCTATATGGGTGTTTACCAAAAATAGTAAGTTACCCCAAGAAGTGGTCGAAGCAAAGGCAATGTGCATAGGATTGGATGAATATTTTCATCACATCAAGATGATCAAGAAGAAGCAAGGATCACCTCTTACTAAAAATAGTAAATCTCCCTATATGGGTGCTTACCAAAAATAGTAAGCCACGCTCAAAGAATAGTTTTGGCACAATGGGACATTCAGAACTTTTCCGCATCAGAGATTTCCATGAACGGGGATTAGCGGACTTCATCAGGAATGACATATCCTCTTCTTCTTCTCCCTCTCTTTCTCTCTCCTCTTCCCCCAACTTTCTCTCACTTTCAAATGTTCTAATTCTTCATTGGGGTTTGCACTTTTTGATATGCCTTTAAGTCACTTAAAAGTGACTTTAGAAACATAATGTAAATTAAGTCGCCTTGCTATTATAAAAGGGACTTAAATATTTAAAGTGGAATATGAATAGTCTTAAGTCATATTAAGGTATTTGAAAGGTCATGAGGTAGATGAAGAGTCATATTCTATTCTATAAATTGTAAAGCCATTCCCATTTCAAAGGGTTGGCGATTGATCTTGTAAACTCAAGAGTGCATTGTACCTAGAGAAAGCAAAGGAGATAGCCAATTTTCTTCTACTTTCCTCCACTTCTAAATTTCTTCCATTCTCACATTATGTACAACTTTGATTTGAGAAATCAATACAAGAAGGAGTTTCTAGCTTTCTTTGACTAAGGGGTTTCTTGATACTTGGTGATCAGTGAATTCTATTTGGTCTTGTTTATTCACAGAGTTGTTTTCTTCCCATAAATGCATGTTTTAAATTTTCTAACCAATGTGTGTACAGAATCGATTTTCTACCTGCAACATTAGTTCTCCTACCTCTATTCTCACTCCCTTTCCCACCTTCAGACAAATTCTTCCCTAGCAAGAGATTGCTAGCTTTGCCACAGGGTCAGTGGAGTGCCTGTTGGATCCCCGGTCGAAAGGCCACCACAGTAAATCCACCTTTTCATGTGCATGCACATACGGCACTTAGGACTGCTAAGTAGAGGGACTTAGATTCCCATAGCATTGGCAAGAAATCCACAAGTTTGTCCACCCGACAAATTTTCTCGCCAACAAACATAGAGAAAATGCAATAAAATTGAACCGAGGCTACCTCAATGTGTGTTGCGCTATGTATGTAAAGAACAAAATCAAGGATTGTGTAGTTCTATGCATATTTGTGTGTTTAAATACAAGAAAAGCCTCAACCTTCTCTTTCAAATGATTTATTCATGCAAACAAATAAATCCTTTTTTTGGCACAAGAATATAACAATTACAATGACACATGGATTAAGATGACACTTTATATAAGCATGACTAATTTTGACTTCTCCTTTTAGTTATTGAATTGATCTTTAGATGTCTCATGTGTGTAATAGAATGATGTATGATGTGTTGAATGACCTTTAGGATGTTTATTTTTTAGGCATTCTTAGGATGATTTCCTATGCCAATCTTTATGTAACTTTCAAAAGTTTTGTTGATCATATATTTATTCTCACATGATTTGAGACTATTTCATTTATTGTATTTACTATTATATCTCATAACATAAACAATTAAAGTAATGATCTTAATTACATTAGTGTTAATTTTGATATAAAGTTTATCGAATTTGCTTCATTATTTATAAATGTGCATTCTACGGTTTCACTTCATTCTCCTAGGGATTTAGATTTCTAGATTTGGTATTCAATTTAGTAGTGTTTCTCCAAGTTTTCTTTAAAACACGAAGTAGGCTTAACATTATCACAATGGCCACTACTTATATTTCACATGTTATTAAAAGTACCCATATTGCATCTAAAATACTTCATATAACTTCTTTTTAGGAGAGGGATTTTAGCTCCCCTTTCATTTCCTCTCCCTCATATACCTTATATCTTATTAATTTAGCATCTCCTTGTATTGTAATCATGATAAAAACACATACCTAAAGAAGGAGGTATTTGTAGTCATAAGACAACGTGGTAGATGTCTTCTCAATCATATCACCAAGGGAAACATTCACAATACAAACCCAATCATCCCCTCACCACCTAGAGTTCCTATAACAACAATAAAAGAGTATGATCTTATTGACCAACTCATAACATGCATGTTATAATCATTAAATCTTAAAATTGCTCCAGTGGTTTACTCTACATAAGGATATTCTATATCGAGCACTATAATAAGAACCTATTTTGGCCAATGCAAAACCCACATATGGTGCATCCCTCATCAATACCTTCAAGGACAATTATCATCACATCTCTTTTGAAAACGAATATACCCCACCATCACATGTTATTGTTCTTAATAGTCCATAACATATCTAGGTTATAGTTTTTACTAAAATGGTCAAATGATACCTTGTTGGAAATGGATCATGGTTAAACATATGTGTAGTCATTTTTACCCCATCACAAAGGAAAGAAATCCCATGCGTGTTGGCCTATCACCAGCTCAGCACCAGGGCGCTCACTTGAGTCATGCAAGGGCATCGAGTCTCTCTTTTATGTGATTTTAGTGGGAAAAATCATCTATGATCTGAGTTTAAGAGTTTAGAAAGGAAATAAAACATACAAGCACCATAGAGCTCAAAATGGCTTCTAGATCCTTAGGTCATTCCAAACATAAAGTGCTTAATAGATTAAAGAACTTACACCAATATAGAAAGGAAGTCATACAAGCATTCATACTTAGTTCATAAACATAAATGAAAAATAACTATGAAGAAGGATGTATGTATCAGAACCATTAATGCTCATATTCATATCAACTTGGTAACCTTATTACATTCATTAGGCCATTACAGAATGTCACAGAAAGGCAGACCATAGTCCTGCATTATAACTGGACTTATATAACTAGGCCCTCAAAAGAAAATTTATAATTCCCAACCCTTGATACATCCTTTCCTACCCTTATTTTCCCAAACTGACAGAGTCCTTGCAGTATTTCTGCAGCTCCACCCTCTCTCTATATCTTATGTTTACTTCAGTAGGCACTTGTATATATAGCCTCTTTGATCTGCCAACTCATTCTCCTGTGGCCTCAGATCCATCGCCAAGTGTCTGAATGTGGTCCTCCAGGAGCACATGCTCCTCCAGGCCTAAGCTCACCACTGTGCCATGATGTCCTTCTAGAAGCCTCTAACGTAGGGCATATTCCTTCTTGGGCCAACCTATCACCAAGCTGGCACCTTATCCACTCCGCATGTGTAGTCGGGTCACATTTTCTCGTATCCTACCCAATATGGCTAAGTCCTAGAACCTTGGCTTTGTCCACGCGTGTGCCACGAGTTTTCTTAAACCCTTCCCTACCCGCTTCTCCTTGCACGCCTTTCTTCAACTAGGCCTTGCGTGCCTTTTTGCACTTAGCCAATATTTCAAGGGCCCAACAATATGTTACATGAGATTTTTATCTGGAATGGGCATTCATATAAAGCCCTTTAGTAAGTTTGATACAATGATCAAAATATTTGACAATTTCTCTCAACCAACAACCAATGTCATCATCTAACCCATCACTCTAGGTCTAAAAACTCTTCCTACATAGTTTCATGTCATGTCCTCATATCTAAATTATAATATCCTACTCGTGAGACCTTGGATTCATAAAACGGGTCCAGTCCCTTCCACCTTGCATAAGTGCCTCAAATACATTGATGATGGGTATCAATATACATTCCATATAGATAATGATCCTTACAAATATCATAAAGTTTTCTCGACTCATGTAATATCTTACAAACTAGTGTGTTATATTCATGTATAAAACCACCACTGCATCACTTATTTTGATACAAAATTTAAGTACACCTAATTTGAATGTAGAACCTAATAATAGTGCCGGTCTCGGTGATCATGCATACATAGCATAAGAACTCACACGCAAGATAATGAACAACACTATGATGAAGAATATGTACAAGACGATGTTGAAAACATGATGGAAACCCTTGATTTTAGTCCTCATTTCCCACAAAAATACACTTGAATTAATCAAATATAATTTGATTAATTATCCATTCAAAATCTAAAAAATAACCCAATCCTCACCACATGTCATTATTCTCCATGTTTTTCTACTATTGAATTAAAAATTCAAATTCAAATCCTCACCCACCCTTCGTGGTCCCCACTCACCTAAAATCCTCCACTTATGAATTAAAATATAATTCAAATCCTCACCCATTCTTCGTGGCCCCCACTCATCTAATCTTGCCCACATTTTCAAACCACTCACTAATCTTGCCCACATTTTCACTCACTAATCTTGCCCACATTTTCAAACCACTCCTAATCTTAATTTTCAAACCACTCACTTAATCTTGCCCACATTTTCAAACCATGATTACTTAAATTACTCTAAGTTAATCACTCCCCCAAGCTATAAATACAACCTTACCCCTCCCCTCTAAACACACGGAGAATAAGCTTGAATGCCATATCTAAGTTCTTGCATCCTTTGAGAAAAGAACATCCTTTTACCTCATCCTAATGCCCAAATAGCCTCATAATCCTTTTTCCCATCTAGTGCAAAGTAAGAGGATCGTTGTTGCAGGAAGGTCTTGCTCGTCTTGAAGAAAAAACACCTACATATCACACAATCGGGGCTCGATCCAAGTTTCTAGCCCATTCGAGGTTTTTCTACGGAACAGCGAAGAAGGAGGAGGTATGATTATTGTATTTTACTTCCTTGTTAGTAGTGTATTTTTCTAGCTTACATTTGGCATGCCTTCGGTTACTTTCGATCTGTTACCATTAATTTCCAATTAGTGGTTTTATCTATTCTTTGTTTATTATTGTTCGTTATTATTTCTTTTTTTGTTCCTTATGGCCTTCTTTGGTTAACCTTCACGCTTTGGGTAGTGTTTTTGTTGTGTGGTGTCTTGTGGTGTATCTGCAGGTTATAACAACAATGAAACTATGAAGCTCATCTGTCTTTGATCTCCTCGGTGCTTGGTGTTTAGTTCCCAGTTTTGATTTTTCTATTCACTCGTAATCTATAGAAACACATGAACTAGTCATTAGTTTATCATCTTACTGTCATGGGACAACCAATCCGGAAAATGCATTTATTTATTTACTTTTGCTAAAATAACTGCTTTGTAGGAAGTTAATCATTTTTTTCTTTTATTTTAGTCAATCATTTTGTGATCTAACTCTTTCTTTTTGTTTATTGTTCTTTTTAACCTTGCTTTGTCAAAATTTTAGCTTCTCAGGTGAAGTACAGAAGTCAGAAAATAAAAAAACTAGCTCCGGGACGTTTTCTCACGTTAAAATTTTCATTGAGTCTACCAGTAGCCCATCTTTAGGAAGCCATAACTTTTGCTCCCGAACTCGGAATGACTTCATTTTTTTTTAACGGAAAGGTATCAAAAAGATCTATCTGATGAAAAATAATTTTTGATTTAGACTTTAGAAAAATTTTGGTTTCATTTCTTTAACACTGTCTTTTTAACAAAAAACAACAAAATTATAGTTTTTTTTTTAAATTTTTTTTATTTTTATTTCACGTAACAACCTCACACGTATGCTCTTTCCTCGCACTTCAAAAGTGATCTTGGAAATCAGAAACGTGAGGCCACAGAGCTCTGAAAAAACAATATTTTTATTTTTTTTTTTTTAATTTTTGCCTTACATTTCAATTTTCCACGACAACACTTCTAGGTAACGTTTTCACACTCTTCTTTCATCATTTTTATTTTTTGTGAAAATAATCATTATCACTATTTCACAATCATGATTAATTACAATAATTATTAACATTTTAAAAAAAAAAATCTATTCGATTGTATCGCGTATGCTCTTTTCTTGCGCCTTGAGCGATCGGAAAATCGAAAGCGGTCACAATTTTTTTAGTTTCTTGTTCTAACATTGCAGGATCCTCTAGCTTTGTTTTCCAATTGTCATTTCAATCATTATTTTCCTTTGTCATATTATTAATATTTGTTTGGTCGTTGGTTGTGTATGCTCTTTTCTGCGCCTTGAGCGATGGAAAATAAAAAACAACCACGATCACTTTTCTAACATTTCGTTTTGCGGGATAACTACTAATTTTTGTTTCTGTAGAACCGCGTTCTTTGGAATATTGTCAAAAAAAAAAAAAAAAAAAAAAACAAAAAATCCACAAAAATACCACCATTCAAAGAAAATTCTTTGAAACCAAAAAAAAAAAAATACGCTCGGTCGTAATTATTTTTTTCTTAGTGATTTATTTCAAGTTGGAAAGAACCTTGCGTTTAATCACTTTATCATTTTGTTTTTGCACATAGTAGTCGAGGTGGATTTCATCACCACCAAAGCTACACCGGTGACGTGGACTTGACTACCACACACCAACAACATTTGCATCTGCATTGCACTTTGAGACCTAGTCTCATCACAGCGTTCGGTATTTACCTGCCCCTGCTCTTCACTTACAGGTAATGTTGTCATGCGGCGCATGCGAGTCATGCCTAAATAGTTGTAACAATGAAGCTTGGGCATCGTCCCTGTAAATCTTTGGGGAGTTATAAGGACACCATACACATTCATCCCTCCATCACCTTCCACCTTTTCACAAAACCTGTTCTGGACGTGGTGATTCACTCGAAACAAGCAAGTAAGAATTGGTGAGTCTCCTCCAGTGCTCTAAGGGTTCCCGTACCAATTTGTCCCCGTACAGAATTAGGTATATCAGGACTAGGGTATATCGGAGGACGCATCTTTTTTTGGAGTAATAAGAGCTGCATCCATCAGTCCATAACATACTTGTATGATTGCATGAAACAATGATCATTCTGAAGAATTTACCTCATAAGCCAAAACAATTGGATCCACATGATTGCTTGCTGTTTGAAAACAAAATAGTTTAGCATTGTTTTATCATAAAACTTGGCTGATATCAATGTGTTCATTGTAAAAGTTCAAACCCTAGTTGTGTTCCACAAAAAAATAGTTCTCGACCGATTGATACAAGTGAAAACATCAAACAATCCGACAACATAGACAAAACATCACACCAATTTCATTAGCTTGCTTGACCAACAATAATACATCTACCATAGCTTGTCTTGGCTATATCAAGTGATATTGAGTGACTAGCATTCACTCCCCATATATATCATCGATTGTCAAAACATCCTTCATAGCTTGTTTAAAGCTATATCAAACTAATATTGGGTGACTTGTTTGAGTTCACTCATTATTACATCCACCATCACGTTTATCAAATCATGACCAACACAAATCCTTTCATAACTCATTTTGAGTTATATCACAACCATATTATTAACTTGTTTGAGTTACTTTCCATCGATTAACAGAGCTTGTTTAAGCCAAACCAATCAACATCTTCATCATAGCTTATTTGAGCTATATCCAATATCGAGCTTGTTTGAGTGTACTCCTTACAATCTATAACCATTTTCAAATTAAAGCATTTTATTATAGAGCTATCACATATTTATCCTGAGTAGCTTGTTTAAGCTTACTCCTTATAGCCTTACTTGTTAAAACTCGATTGAGCCAAAACAAAGATCACAATCAATAGGTTGAGTTCTTCATTGCACCTTTCTTCGTTCTCCCTCTCTTTCAAACATGATGAATTCACGAAAAACATCACACAATGAGCTATTAGAACAAATTAATAAGATGACAACACAACTCTCTCATATGGCTACCCAAATCAGTGAACGATCACCCAAAAAGGCCAATCATACAACCTAATGAAGACATCAGTTCACGTAAAGTCCAACGTCAGTTTACCCCCTTGGAGAAAGTCTCTCTAGTGTTTTTCATCAACTAAAAGAGGCTAAACTGATAAGATATCCAATTACAAAACCCTTTGTCGAAGGGGAAGCTAAGCCATGTTGGTACAAACCTAACACATATTGTGAATTTCATCGCATTGATGGTCATCACACAGATAAATGTGTGTGATTTAAGAATTACGTCCAAGACTTAATTGATGATGACATCATCTGTAGAACTTGATGACAATGCTCTTGCAACCAACGACACATCCAATACCACAACTTTCCATGAAGAGCTGACTACTTTTGAAACTCCTATATATACTAAAATTCCACGAGATCATGATGACAACAGTCAAGACTCTCTAATTCCAAACCAATCCATATCTTCTTCAAATTTCCTTCCATTAGTTCAAACATACATTGAACCTATTTTGGACAACAACATTCTTCCAACATCTACTGAGCACTTGAACTTATTTGACTCTCTTTGACCAAACATACATTGAACTGTTTTGGACAACAACATTCTTTCAACATCTTGAGCACTTGAACTTATTTCAAGACTCTCTTTCAACCCAAACATACATTGAACCTGTTTTGGACAACAACATTCTTCCAACATCTACTGAGCACTTGAACTTATTTCAAGACTCTCTTTCAACCCAAACATACATTGAACCTATTTTGGACAACAACATTCTTCAACATCTCTTGAGCACTTGAACTTATTTCAAGACTCTCTTTAACCCAAACATATATTGAACCTGTTTTGGGTGACAACATTCTTCCAACATCTAACGAGACCTTGATCTCATTTCAAGACTCCCTTTCAAACCTTGATATTACTGTAGACACTACAGAAGAGGTTCCATCAATAGGTACCATTAAGTTTGATTCTATTATTCCAATATTGGCTCTTATGCCTAACATCTCTAGCCTTGTTGTCGAAACACAACCACATCGAGTTTGGACACTTGTGACAATGCAACCTGTCGTGTCCATCATGCTTTCAACGATCGATCTTGCAGGCATCTCATCACTAATTATTCTCACTGTCAAGACTTCTACGTGCATACATTCTACGAGGTAATTATACCCAGGAATATCTTTACACAACCTTTTCCATCTTTAATCGTGAATCTATCCTCAAAACAATCAATTAATGGACAAATAGAAGCAACAAACCAAATAACACAAACCATCATTGTCAACACACATGGAAGCTATTGGCTTAACCAAATCTATCCCACTCTTTGGGCTTACCACACATCTTATCACACACCTACTGGAGCCACTCCCTTCTCCTTTGTTTATGGTTGGGAAGCTATTTTACATGTCAAGGTTGAATTTCCATCCTTCATAATATCCCTCAAAGATGTAATCAATAAAGATTATTATCGACACTCACGCCTTAATGAACTCGAGCTTCTTGATGAAAAATGACTTAATGCCCTAGATCATCTTCAAGTATATCAAAATCGGCTATGGCATAGCTACCATAAAAAATTCAAACCTAGAAAATTTAAGGTCAATGATTTCATTCTCAAAGAAAATCGAAAGAACACACCCAAAGAATGAGACAAACAAGACAAATTTGAGCCCAACGAAATCATAGATAATTTTGGGTTTGGAGCTTATAAATTGGCCATTGACATAGGCCAAGTCCTTGAAAAACCCATGAATGCATTCCATTCAAAGAAATTCTATTCTTGAAAGCACTCTCTATTCTAGGAAACAACAACGTGTACATTGTTCCTTTTGTCTTGCTTATCTCTGAATAATTTAAATTTATTCATTTCCATTGGCAGATATTTTCATTATCAAAATCACATCTTCATATTTATCATCATGAGACAAGTGCTAATATAAATCCTATTAAGTTTGTGAGCGTCATACTTCTTATCATATCTTCCATTTTTAGTCGCTTTCATCTATGGTCATACCTAGAAGCTTACTGATGGTAATATATTCCCTTCAAAAACATTCTCTCTTTCATAACAAAGCTCTAAACTTCTTTACCCAGTTCGTTTGGTTGTCCATCTCAGTCTTCGGTGTTGAACCCTCGCGTCCTACTAGTCGTGTGGGGTTGAGATTGGGGGCAGACGTTCCTTCCCAAATACAAAGCACTATTGTAAAAAAATCCATCAATTGATAACTTATGAATAATTCATTGTCACATCTTTCGTCCTTCATAGTCTTTGGTGTTGAGCCCACACTTCTTCTTGGTAGTGTGAGGCGGGAATGGAGGAAGGTGCCCTTACTCATCTACGTCTTGTCTTCGGTGATAAACCCTTGCCTCTTACAAGTGGCATGGGGCAAAGCGTAGAGGTCATTCTCATAAAAGCATAAAAACATTGCAAAATGCAAAAAAAAAAAAAAAAAACAAAAAAAAAAAAAAAAAAAAAAGGAATTCACTCGCCTATATTTTGCCTTTGGTGATGAGCCCTTGCTTCTCACTAGTAGCATGGGGAAGAGGCATAGGGAGTCATTTCAAAAATACAAAATCTTACGAGTGCTTACAAATTATAGAATCCCCAAACAAGTAATTTAGATGCCTAAGTGAAGAGAGAACTATCCCTTAACCTCATATCTTACCAATCAAGAGGCCACATAACTATCTAAGTCTAGCACGTGACTCATAAAGTGAAAGCCATTTTTGAAACTGGTTCAGTACCGTTATGAAGAATGGAGTCACAATTTCCCAAAGGGATTGTTGTTAGCATTTGTCTCTATATTCATTATCTACCTCCTACGTCCTTCTTGATTCTCGGTGATGAGCCCACACATCTTACTAGTTGTGTGGAGTCAAGAATGGAGCTGGACTTCTTTTCATCATATCATCACCACCATATCCCGATGGATGGAAGAGAATTTGTGTTATTCTGAGCATAAGTTACCACACGGAACACGGTACATATGGATAATATCCTGGTTTATCACCTCTCAAAAATAAGTCTGCACTCTGGTCCATAAATTGCCAATCACAGTGTAAAAATCTAAAAAATTTGAAAATCGTCAAAAATCTAAAAACAGTGTAAAAATCTAAAAATCAAAAACATTTGAAAATCGTCAAAAATCCAAAAACAATGTAAAAATAAAAAAAAAACATTTGAAAATCGTCAAAAATCTAAAAAAATGTAAAAATCAAAAATCAAAAACATTTGAAAAAAAAAAAAAATCAAAAAAAAAAAATTAAAAAAAAATCATCAAAAATCCAAAAACATTAAAAATCGTCAAAAATCAAAAACATTAGAAAAAAAATCCAAAAACATTAAAAAGTCAAAAATCTAAAAAAATTAAAAAATTGTCAAAAATCAAAAACATAAAAAAAAAATCGTCAAAAATCCAAAAACATTCAAAAAAATCAAAAAAATCCAAAAACATTTGAAAATAAATCAAAAAAATCAAAAACATTTGAAAAAAAAATCAAAAATCAAAAATATAAAAATATATATATATATATATATAAAAAAAAAAAAAAAAATCCACAAAAAAATCAAAAAAACTCTAAAATAACCAACACAATTAACCTTTGAACTATTCCCCAACGAATGATCAATCACCTTATGACTACCAAATTCAAACCACTTCTCCTCGCGTGAATCCTCGCTTGGGGAAAATCGGCTCTCATTGTTTCCTTGTTTGAGGACAATGACCCAATACTTTACTATGTCCTCGTACCCCCTTGGCAGGGCACATCAATCAATCCTCTTGTGGAACACGTTAGGGACATGTTTATTGGTTCTTGTGTTGCATTATTAGTTATAAATTATTAATTGCTTTCTTGTATCTTGATATATTACGGGGGCATCTTGATTTTATGTATCTGGTGTTCTCTCTAATATTCTTATGTTATCGATTGCATGTATGTCATCTTTGGGGCATCATACTTTCTTGATGGCCTCTGTCTACATGCTCTCTTCCATTTGCATATATCTTTGGGGCATCGAACCTTTTTGATGGCCCCTTATCATCTTATCACGCATATTACTGAGTCTAGTCATCTGATCTTTTATATCACGATGCATCTTGTTATGTGCTATATTAAAATTAAGATGCTTTTCATCACGTGAGTATCTTCCTGCATGATCAACATCTTACTTTGCACCCCATCCATTCACCCATACTAATACATTCCCCAGTTTGGGAATCCTACTTGATCACCGTTGCAGTTTGTGAATCCTACTTGATGATCTTTCTCAAGTAGCATTCACTATCCTGACTCCTTCTCCCCCACCATGATCACCATGTATTTGATCCATTCATCCTCGCTCCTCATTTTTACTCCTCGCCACTTATCCCCATATTACCCTTCTCACCATTCTTGTCCCCTCTCACCCATTTGTATTCTTTCCTTTCCCCTTTTGCTTCCCACTTGACAATCTTACTTAATAACCCCTTACTATATGGATCCTCGGTGGAGGTTTACTCTCTCCCTAAGATCTTCCCATTTGTAGAAGCTTCTTCACCACCTCCCCTCTCATCAAACAACAATCACCACAAACACATCTTCCCATTCCACCTCTTGCTTCTCATTCTCGCATCATTACTCTCACCACACGGGCATCCCAATTAAGGATTCCCCTCACACTCGCCCTCCACTACATATATTCCTTCATCCATTCATGTTACACTCCTTTGTTTCCTTTCTTTCTTATTATCACCTCATCTCATATCATATACCACTCAGGCATACCTCACTCACTCTTTTCTCATCCTTCCCCAAATCCATCTTATGCCTGGTCATCCTACTTACACACTCTCGTAGTATGGAAAATTCACTTGAGGGTTCCCCTTCAGTCCATTTTGTCATACCCTATTCCCACCAACTCTATCATCATCCTTCTTCTTCTTCAGCTTGGCGATCTTACTTAACCATTCCGGCCGCATGGCAATCTTACTTAAGACTTCCACTTAAGGTTGATCTGCCCTATGGCCTTCCCCATCCCATCATATTTCCCCCATCTTATTTCTCCTGCCTCTCGTCGCGATCATCTTCTTCAACCTACCATTCCACCCCTGTCCCCAATATCATCTTGTCTTTCTCCTTGCATATCATCCCTGTCGGTTAGGTGATCTACGAAACCTCTCTCGGCATGACAATCTTACTTAAGAGATTCTCTTAAGCATGACATGTCATCTTACACTCGCCCATCACTCTACAATCTCACCATCCATCTTTCCTCTTCATTCCCCATCATCACATCTTTTTACCACCACTATCACCCTCCTCTGCTTGGCAATCTTACTTAACCACTCACCGGCATGGCGATCTCACTTAAGAGTCCCTCTTAAGGATGATCTATCTCCTTGCCTTTCCCCATCACTACACACCCTTCACCCTTCACTTTTTTCTCGGCATTCCCCATTATCACATCCTTTCACCTCCTTTTCGATTCTCATGAAACACCACTTCTCGCTTGACCACTTGTCATCTCCAGTTTCGCTCACTTGGCAATCTTACTTAACCACTTCCGTCACATGACAATCTTATGTCAGGGTCCTCCCTACACTTAACTTGTCATCGTGAACTTCTCCCCCGCCTCATTCTTCGTTCACTTTGTTGATCGCTTCTTCCACCTGGTATCTCCTACTACCCACTTTTTCCTCCTACTATTATCCTTTCTCCACATATCCTCTTATAACATACATCTAATCTCTTCCACCTATAATCACGTTCTTTTCCCCCATTTTCCCCTTCTTGATCCATCATCCTTCATACCATTTCTTCCCATTCTTTTCATGTCTTGGTTCTTCATCCTCACCTCGTTCATCCTCATCACCCGCATCCTCTCCTCACTTTCACCTAGTCCCAACTCATCCCTCCCATTTTCTTTACTCTTTCCACTTCATCTTCTCAAATTCCCCCACATTTCTACCCACACACGCATTCACCATTATTGTTAACACTCCTATATCATTCTTTCATCATCATCTTCTCTTCCCGCGCTAATAATTGTAAATGGGTTTTCCTAAAAATCATCAATCCTCATTCCACACGACCTCATTCACTCCCTTGGACCTTCTAGAGTTTCCCTTCATTCCTTCCCTCCTCTAAGCCCACCACTCATTGTAAAAGGGTTTTCCCTAACGTCCCTTTGTTGGCGTTACCCTTTCCAATCCTCATTAGCTTTCTCCTTTTCTTCATTTTTTCTCTCACCCTTCCCCACCACTCATTGTAAAGGGGATTTCCCTAACGTCCCCTCATTGGCATTGCCTCTTCTATTTCCCCATTCTCTTTTCTCTCCTATTCTTTTCCCTCAATCCCACCCTTTCTTGTCGCTTCTTACCCATCTCTCCATCTTCTCTTGCCCTCTTGATATCTTTCTTGTCTTCATCATACATCCTTTTTCTATTTTCTCGTCATCCTAGTATCCTCATTTCATGCATCTCCGCATCTTTTCCAATCGATGTCATTCCTCCCCTCTTTCTTCTCTGAACATTCCTTATATTGTTCCCTTTCCACTTATTACCCCCTTTTTGTATTCCTTTCCTTCTACATCATTTTCTTTGTTATCCTCTTCTCTCTCCCACCCCTCGTCTTATTTCCCTTCCCTGTATCATCTTCTTCCCCTTTTTCCATCACGTTTCCTCCTTACTTCCCCATCGATAACTTGGCTCTTCGGCGTTGTCTGTCTTTTTATCATACCACCCTCCACATGCATCTCCATATGGTTTGCATTCCATATTCTTTGCCTTGGTCTTCCTCATGATGACACGATTCCTTGATCTTCTCCTTGTATTGCTCTATCTTCCTTTCCTCTCCCCTAATTTTCACGTTTCTTCTGACCACTTCTCCTTTTCTCTACCACCCCTACCTTTTCGTTCATTTTGTATCTGTTTCTCTTCTTTTCTCTCCTCTTTTTCACACTTTCCTCGCCCCTCATAGTTTCTTTTTTTTTCTCGTTCTACTTCTTCTTTCGTCCTCTTTCCATTTTCATCCATTTCACCCCCTACTCCCACCTCGTTTTCTCCTTCTTATTTATCCTTTCCGTTTCTACTTTTCTCAGCTCTATCATTTATTTCACTTTCACGCATCCCTCTTTACTATCTCTGTTGCTTCCTTCATTTTGCACATCTCTCTATTTTATCCCTTCACCCTCTACTCTGTCATTTTCCTATTTTTGCCTTGTTTGTCCTTCATCATTCCCTTCTTCCCCTATCATCCCTCTCTCTTATTTCTACCTCTTTCATTCCTTTTTTTCCCCTCCCCTATCTCCCTTACTCTTCTCGTAATCAACCCCCAATCCTATCCATTCCCTTTTCTCTTTCCCACACACCCTCACACCTAGCATTCAAGGCCGATTGAATCCTTTCTCCATTTGCGTCGTGCGGTCATTCCAGTCTCTTCCACTCCATTATCGTCCTCTTCTCCACATAATTCATTTCTCTTCTTTTCGAGAGTTTTGTCGTATATTCCATTCTCGTCAGTCCTCTCGAGGGGGCATCACCACATCTATCCATAATCACATCTTCTCATGACATTTTTGTCTTGGAGGATCTTATGACACATCGTCACTCACCACTTTCTATTCTCCCAACAAACATTCGCTCTACCTTTTGCTTAAAAAAGTAGATTGAATTCTTCCCCCCATCCATCTACTTTCTTTGAAAGGACACTACTTTCATAGTACCCTTCGAAAAGAGGGAAAATGTAGACACCCTAATTTCACATCTATCCTAAATCAATTAATTCCCCTTCCTCATTTCCCACAAAAATACACTTCGAATTAATCAAATATAATTTGATTAATTATCCATTTCAAAATCTAAAAAATAACCCAATCCTCACCACATGTCATTATTCTCCATGTTTTCTACTATTGAATTAAAAATTCAAATTCAAATCCTCACCCACCCTTCGTGGTCCCCACTCACCTAAAATCCTCCACTTATGAATTAAAAATATAATTCAAATCCTCACCCATTCTTCGTGGCCCCCACTCATCTAATCTTGCCCACATTTTCAAACCACTCACCTAATCTTGCCCACATTTTCAAACCACTCAC
Source organism: Taxus wallichiana var. yunnanensis (assembly GCA_018340775.1). Lineage (NCBI taxonomy): Eukaryota > Viridiplantae > Streptophyta > Pinopsida > Cupressales > Taxaceae > Taxus > Taxus wallichiana. Next base: position 798,648,684 of record CM031238.1, on the reverse strand, counting down.
TTAATCTTGCCCACATTTTCAAACCACTCACTTAATCTTGCCCACATTTTCAAACCACTCACTTAATCTTGCCCACATTTTCAAACCATGATTACTTAAATTACTCTAAGTTAATCACTCCCCCAAGCTATAAATACAACCTTACCCCTCCCCTCTAAACACACGGAGAATAAGCTTGAATGCCATATCTAAGTTCTTGCATCCTTTGAGAAAAGAACATCCTTTTGCCTCATCCTAATGCCCAAATAGCCTCATAATCCTTTTTCCCATCTAGTGCAAAGTAAGAGGATCGTTGTTGTAGGAAGGTCTTGCTCGTCTTGAAGAAAAGCACCTACATATCACACAATCAGGGCTCAATCCAAGTTTCCTAGCCCATTCGAGGTTTCTTTACGGAGCGAAGAAGGAGGAGGTATGATTATTGGTATTTTACTTCCTTGTTAGTAGTGTATTATGTATATATGTATGCATGCGCGTCACACACACATTCTTATATCGTTTAAATCTCTTAGCTTGTGGCACAAAATCTCCACAATAGACTTGCGTATGTGTGACCCATATGGTACACCACCACATGCTCTTGGTTTACAAACATGATCCTTTTAAAAGTACGAGTTATCTTTGGCCTAAGGCACATTGGTGTGATCATGTTCACACTAGGATGGCTATGGAGGATTTTTATTTACTAGCTTAGTTTTAGTTTTGTTCACATTCAAAAAAAGAGATTAATCCTAAACTAGGGAAATTATTTGGTTATCTAAAAAAATTCACGTGTACTATTTTTTGAGTCAATATTAGTCACCCTAACTATTAGTTTTCCACACAAAAAAATTGAGGAAAAAACTATCCACATTATATATTCTTTGAGTAACTATTGTTCATGAGTGTGAGTTATATTGATGTGTATGAATTTAAGAATTTTTTTGGTGATGCATTATTGAAGGGATGCTCGAAATGTGATAAATTTTCAATTCTTTGATATTGTATCAAAATCGTCTTCGGGCATGTATCATGACTAGTATGTTATTAAAAAAATATTTTTGATTCCATTAATATTTTACCATATAACCATTCATGTTTTCCTAAAAATAACATATTTTATTCTATAAACCGAGATGTAAATGTGTTTTATATATTTTAGGTGTTTTTCTCCTTTCATTAGAATTTTATTTTTATAAGAATTGAAAAAGGAAGCAGCGATTACCATCCTGGATCAACCAAGTTTGATGTAATTAAATCATTGGATTCTTGCATTGTTAATGATTGATTACACCCTAATTTTGGCCATATTTATCTTCTCCCTTCTAGCTCCACTAATCTACCACATCTTGAATAATCTTCTCTCATCTCACATGTATGTGAGAGTTACTTATACGAGTAGTGTTTTACAATAAGCTGTAGTAATAGTAATTTGCATTTTTTTCCCCAATATGAAACTCTTTGACTACTTCGATATGGTTATTCTATGGAATTATGTCCGAAAGTATGAACAAGTCCTACCTTTTAGTATTCATAAAATTCATAGAAGCGTATGTTACATCCTTTCTATATTGGAATATGAATCAATATTGAATGATCTATTTAGAGTGTTCAAAATGTTGTTACTCTAAAAATTTCAAGAAGTGATCCATAAATTGCTGATTCTTAAAGCTAACGAGATCACTATGCTCATGAAAAAGAATGAAATTTAAAGTTCTTTATTTACCAATTTAATGTGCAATACCATTCACATAATTAAATTGAACAAAAAGAGAAAATAGAGACAAGAGGAGACATGATTTATCCTATAGAAACCCAATGTGGGAAAACTCCAGTGGGTGAGAAAATTGCTCCCCTTTACTATGTTATTCTCCAAAATTACAACTCACTACCCAAATGGGCCTTCAAGAAATATTGTTACTCTCTCTTATTGTAATCACTTGCTCACAATCTCTCAACAACAAAATAACTTCACTTTAATGAAAAAACAAACAAGAACACTTCTTCAACTTCATTCACCATATAATTCACTCCATCTCACTTTTATAATTGTTCTACGGACTTGTATTTATAGTTGCACGACTCGAGAGATGTGTGGAAATATGAAATGAACCATCTTGGAAGCTCTAACATTTTCAACTATTGAGATCCTGTAGTTTCGGACTATTAGTTACAAGACCACCACCGAACGCAGATCGCGGTTCAGCGTAATTATTGCTTGAGGTTGTGCAGCCGTCACTTTGCATAGAGCAATGGCTACATAACCTTCATGGTAGTCTTGTAACCATCGATTGAATTCCCTTTCTCAAAACATAGAAATGACTAAGAACATCATTCGGAGGTGTCAGGATCAATCCCAACGACTAAACCATCATAATGAGTGAGATCCTAAAGAGCAAGTATCAAACATGGAGAATACATAGAATTGGGTTTTCTGATCCATTTTTGGATCATACCTTCCCCAATTTGAGGCTTTTAAGTCCCTAAAAGCTTGAAGGACTAATGAGGTGAGTAAATTTCTTCCCCACATCTTCTCTAGAATACCACTTGGCCTTGGACAGTAGCTGGCCTTTCAACCCAATCAACCACCTATCTTGCACTCCTCTCTATGTTGTCCTTTCTTTCTATTGTAAAACCACATCTTCATCTAATTCCATTTGACTTTCTGGAGCAATATCCTCAATAGACGAAAGAAATACTCCCCCTTCTTCATCATCCAACATGGAAGGCTAAAAAAGACATAAGTTTTCAACATTAACAACTGAATAAATCTTTATATAAGGAGGTAAATCCAAGCGAAATGCATTCTTACCCACTTTTTCTAGAATCTCAAATGGGCCATAATGAAGAGGTTTGAGTTTCTTAACTTTTCCTCGTAGTCTCTTCCCGGCTCAAATACAACCATACCCTGTCTCCAACAAGGAAAGAATGCTTAGTCCTATGCTGATCATGTCGTGCTTTGTACTTGGCTGACTCACTTCGACCTCTTCTATACCTAAAGGTGTATCTGTTGAACTTTATCAATGAACCTTTCATCCTTGTGGACCTCTAGTTCCACTTGTCCATTTCTCTACATGGTAACCTCAAAACAACATCAAAAAGCCCCTTAGGAAAATAACCAAAACATGTTTCAAAATGAGTTTTTCTTGATTGAAGCATGAGCTTACCTATTATAAGAATGTTGGATATACACCAAGTTCTCATCCTAGGTCACAGATGTTTCTTGTTGTAACCTCTCAAAAGATGAACCAAAGTATGATTTACCACCTCCATTTACCCATCTGTCAGTGGATGAAAGGTGATAGATATTTTTAGCTTCATATCCATCTTTTCCCACAAAGTAGACCAAAAATTTCCTACAAACCGTGAGTCCCTGTCTAACACAATAGAGTTAGGCAAACCAAAGTGAACCCACACATTAGCAAAAATAACTCAGCTGCATCACTAGCCTTAATGGTATTTTTGCAAGGAATAAGAATACACATCTTACTAAATTGATCTACTATCACAAAAATGTAATCATGACCTTTTTTGGAGGTAGGAAACCCCAAAAAATCCATGGAGATACTCTCCCATGGCCGGGAAGGAACTGGTAATGGCATATATAATCCCAACTTCATGTTATTAGGCTTTCTTGTACTACGATAAAACACAACCCCTAATGAATTTAACAACTTCTGCTTACATGTTTGGCCAATAAACATACTCTTTAGGTGCGCTACATTCTTTGTCACACCAAAGTGACTAGCTACCATGGAAGTGTGTGCTTCTCTCATTAATTGCACTCTTTCCCCCTTAGGCACACAAATTTTCCCATTCTTGTAGAGAAAACCATCCTAGAAACAATATTCCCCTTTAGGTAAATCCCTCACTTGGAGGTTTCTGCTAAAATATCTCTACAAAATCTAGATCCTGCTCATAGCCTTCTGATATGCTTCACACAAAAAGGCTCAAGAAGAGTTAACGTGCCCATAGCTGAAATCAAAGGAGGTCTAGATAACATGTCAACCAATTTATTAGTCACACCTTTCTTATATTTAATAACCAAATGAAATTGTTGTAAAAAACCCATCCATTTATAATGTCTAGCTTGCTGAAGTTTACTTTGAGCTTGCAGATATTGGAGAGGTTGATGATCCATATGAATAATAGTTTCCTTACCCATGAGTTAATGTTTCCAGTTTTTGTTGCTTAAACAAAATCATACAATTCTTTGTCATAAGTACAATAATTTAGAATTACACCATAAAACAACTCAAAGTGATAGCATATCGCCTGCCTCCTTGAAGTAGGACAACTCCCATGGCATAGTCATTCGCACATTAGTTTCCACTTCGAAGGGCAGCTATAAGTTAGGTAAGGCCAAAACTAGAGCATGACTAAGTTTATATTTAAAATATTCAAAAGTAGTTTGTTGTTTCTTACCCCAATCAACCGCTTTCACTTTCGAATGTATTGGCATGTTATGGAGAGAAGTTCTTAATGAACTTCCATAAATATTAAACTACTCCAACAAAACTCCTAGTCTCTGTCAAATTTGGAATGAGTAGGCCACTTTTGAATGGCCTCTATCTTAGCTAGATCAATTCTCAATTCCACATATTTAACCACATGTCCCAAAAAGACAAACAACTATTGTGCAAACTCACATTTCTTTTCATTCAATACAAGTCGGTTCTCCTTAAGAACTTGCAAAACTTGACACAAATGATCAATATGTTCCTCAAAATTTCTGCTAAAAACTAGAATGTCATCCAAGTATACAATAACAAAGGAATCAATAAATGGCCTCATTACCTCATTCATCAATCTCATGAAGGTAGCTGGTGCATTATATAGCCCAAACGATAATACCAACCATTCATATAACCCTTTCCTAGTCTTGAACGTTGTCTTCCAAATGTCCTCTTCCTTGATCCACACTTGATGATATCCAGACTTCAAATCAAGCTTAGTAAAATATTTAACATGTTGTAACTGATCTAATAAATCATCAATTTGAGGAAGAGGGTACCTATTCTTGATGGTTATTTATTTAAAGCTCTATAATCAACACACATTCTCCATGAACCATCTTTCTTAGGTACTAAAACAATAGGAGAACCACATGGAGAAGTGCTAGGAAAATTATACCTTATTAAATCAAAGATTGTAATTGTTTTTTACCTCATTGCATCTCGTAAAGATTGCATGTATAACCCCAAGTTTAAAAGCATACTATTGAGTAGTAGATGGATTTTGTGCTCAATTTCCCGACCGGGATAGCCTACAGTAGGTTCTGAAAGACCTCTCTAAACTGTTGAACCAACTATGTTATATTTGTCTTCTCTTTATTATAAAACATGCTACAAGTGGTTTTAGATGTAACAATCTCATCATCTAGCATATCCCTCAAAAGAAGCAATGCAAATTTACCACTAGCATTAATAAGTTTCCAAGCTTCATTGGCACTTACCAAAGATATCTTGAATCTCTGAATAGGATGAAATGATGTAGCTCTTACCATCCTTTACCAAGTGGTATTGGTTAGCTCTCCTTACAAAGATAACATCCTTGATATACAAATATGGGATGCCAAATACTACACCACACACATCAAGGGGAATAACATCCACAATAACTTCATCAATAAAAATTTTTCAATACCAAAAGTAATCTTACACTACTTAGTAACATTGATGTCTACACCTTTCTTTACCCAACCCAAAGAATAAGGACTTGGGTGATTGTAAGTTTCCAATTTCAGCTTGTCCACTAGCTCTTTACTAATTAAATTAGCTTGAGAACATGTATCAAAAAGAGCATTCACCTTAGTTTTATTTACTTGAATTTTTAAATGAAAAAGCTTTGTCAATTCAATCTCTTGAGAAACATTGTTACTACCTAAACATACCTCTCTGTGGACGGAGGCACAACACATAGTCTCATCCACCCCTTTGTTGTAAAATACCTCCTCCTCTTAGAGGGCAGCCATGGCTTTCTTCTTTTTCTTCTTGTTTTTTAAGGGATGTAATTCTGGGTGGATCTTCCAACATTTTTCCTCGAATTTGTGTCAACATCACAATGCCCACAGGTGAATTTTAGTATCCATTTTAGAAATAGAAGTGGAATTTTTCTTACCCTTTCCTTTCCCTTTATCCTTCTTTGGTGTCACTTTTTTGTTCAAAGCTTTCGAGAGGTACATGGACTCTTCTTCTTGTCCATCTTTAGGTAGTGAGCTTGCATACAAGACTCATCTACATCCGCCAGCTTGGCCAAAAGGACGGGTCTCCTTAAGTGGCTATGGAGTCCACCGATATACTTCATCAACAAGTCTTGGTCCACTACATCCTTTCCCATCTAAATAGCTTTCTTTGGAACTCACTCATGTACACATACACCATTGGCCTTGTTTCTACCTAAGATACTGCAATACATGGACCTCTCTTCCTCATAACAAATAGGATATAACTGTTTCTTGATTAGTTTCTTAAAAGTATCCCATCTAGTAATAGGAGGAAGCTTCTTCATAACCAAATAATGTACATAACTTTTAAACCAAGTCAAAGCATGATTGGTTAATTTTAACCGAGAAAAGGAAATCTATTGACTTTCATTAATTTGATGTAAGCTGAAATATACCTCAAGTTGAGCTAGCCAATGGTCTAGCTTCTCGACATTCATATCTCCATCATAAGGTTCAATCTCTATATTTTCCTCTACTTTGAATGGAGGAGGTACGAGAATGGCATGGGATGGTTCTTCTTCATGAACCTCTTCTTCATGGTCTTTCAGGGTCTCTTTTGAAACACCAAGCTTCTCCATGAGTAGTCCCATGATGGACTCCAATTTCCCCAAAGGACGTTGAAATGATGCCCACATCTTTGGATAGATTTTCCACATTCTCCTCCAGCTTGTAGAAATATTATTCACTGTTATCATTTGCATCACCTCTTTGAGCCATCTCACGAATTCCTTGCTTCCACTTTCTTATAGAAATATTTTCTTCAAAGGAATAAGGCTACCTTCACCACTTTATTTTCCCTTTCAAGGGGCATCTAACTACAATATCAACACAAGTTAACCACATAAAAATTTAAATCTAACCAGCTCTGATACCAATATGATCCGTAAACTGCCTTTTAAAATGCTAACAGATCCTTTCTTAGTGACAATTGAATGGAAATTGCTTAAGTTATTTTTAACCAAACTAACATGCAAATTATTCACACAATTAGATTGCAATAATAGAGAAACAAAGACAAGAATGCGACATGATTTATCCTGGAGAAACCCAATGTGGGAAAACTCCAGCGGGTGAGTAAATTATCTCCCCTTCACTATGTAATCTCAAAATGATACAAAGTACTGCTAAATTGGCCTTTAAGAAATTGAATATACTTCCTAATTGTATCTACTTTCTCACAATTTCTCAACACATAAGAACTCTTCACCATTAATGAAAATAATAAAGAAATCAACTCTTCATCTTCATTCACAACTAAATTCACTCAAATCTCACTTATTCAAATCTTCACAATGTTTGTATTTATAGTTTTCTAGCCCAAGGATGCGTGGAAAGGTGAAACAAACCAAATGGAAGCCCAAACATTTACAACTATTTGAATCCCGAGTGTATCACAAAATCGCATGGAACCACTACTTTCTGCGCAGACAAGCGATGTTGCACAATCACTAGTGGTTAACAACTTCCACTCTACATAGAGCGGTGGTTAGATAAGCGCCAAAGCGGTCCCACAACCATCAAAAAAATCCCCAAAATTGAACTATGATGTCCCTAAGAATCTCATTTTAAGTTGTTTGGATCACCCCCATCTAACTGGACCATCTCATGAAGTCATAAGAATTCTAAAAATTGAAGAACACGTAAATATAGAGATTACATAGATTTGGGTTTTTACAGATCCATTTTTGGATCAAAGAAGACACCATGATATTCATTTTCATCGGAATGGAAAAGCCCTAATGAGGTAATTCCCTTCCAAAATAAGTGATGTCCTTAATTCCATAAGTATTCTCCAAGGGAATTGTTATCCAAATGTGCCCCCTGCTCATTTTGTGGCTAACTCCCTTTCATTCTTTCCTTCTATTGTGCCTCAGTCATAAATTTTTACTTTTTAGGCACTCAAAACCTTCTGGAAATGACACCATTGGATAGAGCTCTTTCTCAGCTTTCTAGAAAGGTAAAGATTTCCTCCTAACTCCACATATTTTTCAAGTTATGGCTCGGTGGAGTTTTTGTGGGAAATTTTCCCTTGCAAGGTCTGCAGCCAATCAGAACTCGCCACGTGTCCAGGTCAAAAATATCAAAGCGATCCGATTTTGGCCTATTTTTGCCCTAAAACTTCAAATCGCCATAACTTTCAATCTAGAGCTCGGATTTTCACGTTCTTTATATCAATGGAAAGCTGGTGAAATTCTCTACAAGATTCCATGGTCAATTTTGAATTTTGGTTTAGTTTAGAGGGAGAAAATCAAAAAATGCTTCTGGTACGTGCCCATGGACAGAACTGACGTTTCAACAACCAATTTTAATGCAAAATGGGTCGCATTCTTCTCCAACATGGTCAAAAATGTCAGGGCATGGGTTTGTAAGGACCTCCATGCTATTTTTAATGCATTTTGGTCAATGGTGAATGGCTCCCACATTTTTTCACGTTTTCTCTCTCAGGCTCGACCCATATACTTTGTAAAAGCTAGATTTGGCTCATTTTTCAAAGGGGGAACACTTTTTTTAGAGCAAGCTTTATTTTCACTTTCAACAAGTGATTTTGGCAAGTATCGACCTTCCAGGATTGTAATAGGTTTTTTTCGCCTCTTTGGTGTTGGAATACAAGGATTTTGATGTTGAAAATCACAATGCAAGCTCTATGAATGCTTTCAGTCCTTTGTATGTGTTGTTTGCTTCATTTCAAACCCTTGTTTACAACTTATCAACCTGTGCATGATGTTTTATGTTGCAATTTCTGATTTGTGTCAATTTGCATGAGTAAGAAGTGGTCACCACTCCTTTGGTGTTTCACCCTTATCGGTTTAGTTTAATTTTTGCATTTCTTATCCCTGTCTCCTTGCAAATTAAGATAAAATTAGGATCTCGAACCTCTCGTAGTTGTGCAAATAATAGATCCGATCGAGGAGTTTGAGGAACTAGCCTCTAATATGGAGATTCCTCTCTCATTTTACAAGTCCCACACTTGGAGAGAGGTTTTAATGTTGTGCAATCACACCTGGATGCCTAAAACATCAACTTAGAAACCGATTTGCATCGGGGTGTTGCTGATTTGCAACAACGGTTTTGGCATGCTCAATGGGACCTTAGAGGTCTTCCACTTCATCTTTTGCAGGTTGGTGTGTTTCGTGAAGATTTCAGCCTTTGGAGGCACTTGCAAACACATCCGTGACTCCATCCGATCAACAACCCATTTTCGAAGTTCAGAGACTGTTTTTCATCCATTTCCATCCATTATTCTTTCCATCTCTTTCATTCTTTTCCATTCCATGAAGTTGTGCAATCATGACTTCCATCATGGAACTCACATTTACAACAAGATAACAATGTTTCCCACCTCCAACATGTTTTTAAATCCTCCAAATCAGCATTTTGAACAAATTCAAAATCAGCATACATACCCATATGAAAGCAATGCCAAAATCGGTTTGGCTATGGAGCTTTCCAAGAGCAAGGGTGTGCATACAATGAAGACAATCGAGATGCAAGATGTTGGTCTGTTGGAGAAAATCCAAAAGATGGAGGTAAACATGGTGTAATCCAGGCTCAAGCACAAATGAAAGCATTTGGAATCGGTTGTGGAGCACCCTGTCCATGGGTGGGACCTTTCCCAAGGCATTACAACCCTCAAGAGAAGCTTGACTTCATGATTGCAACGCTGCCATTGCTTGCAAAGTGGATTGAAGGAATAGAGGTGTATGAGAGGAGTATTCAACAACCTTGTCAACGGGTAAGCACACCATCTCATGCCTTTTCTTTTCCTCTTTCCCAATCTGTTTTATCTCAGCAGTGTCAAGTTTTAAACTCTCCATCTGCTGTCCCAAGTGTTGAATCCATTTCTCCACCCCCTAGTCTTCCACCTCATCTCAATTCTTCTATCCTTTCCCTTCCAAAATAGTCATCCCCTCCACAAGAGCTAAATGAAACACCCTCTCCTCCAAAGAAACAAGAGGTTTTACCTCCTCCACCACCACAAAAAATTGCAAAAATCAGTCATGAAGGACAGCAAAAAGAGAAGCCAAACAAGGATGAAGAAATTCAAATTTTGAAGAGTTGGGCTCTTAAATTTGGGATAAAGAAGATCCCTTTTCTTGATGAAACCTTCGAAGAGGTTGGAGTTAAGAACAAATGGCGTCGGGACTAATTTTGTTGCAGCAGAAGAAGAGCAAAAAGGAGTTGCAGATCGCAATCAATTTGTTCATAATATAGTGTCCATGTTGGCACCCTATTTGAAGGAAATGCTGATCCAATTCAAATTGCAAAAATCAATCATGAGGGACAAAGCAAGAGAAAGGAGAAGCTGCTCCAAATCCAAAAGAAGAGGAGCACATTCCGGTGTGGGGAGAAAAGTGCAGATCCAAAGGCTTTGAGCACAAAGTAGGTTATAGAAGAACCTTCGATTTTTCTCTCTACTTCATCTCTCTCAAGTTCTAGAAATCTTGAAGAAGAGTTTGATCCCTCAAACTCAATCTTTGGAGGATGAAAGAAACCATGGTGATCAAGTTGCAGATCAAGAGAACGCCATGGGAGAGGTTGAACATTTGCAGCAGGACAAAGCAATGAGGGTAGTTTACCTGTCGATTTGGAGGATTTGTTTTGATGAAGAAGAACCGGTTGAGTTTCCACCATTCTCTCTTTCATCATCCATCTTCCAAACAAAAGAGCCGCTTATCATGGAGGAGAGTATTCATTTGCAGCAGCCTACATCTTATAGAAGCTCTTTGGAACCAAGATTGGAAGATTTTAATCTTTCATGTCCTTCATTGGAGGAAGAGAAAGGGCAGAAGGGTTCTACCATTGCTTCCACACCATCCATTCAAGGTCTACAAGAGAACTCCATTCTTGGAGTTGAAAATCAGAATTATGGGCATACTCAACGGATCAGACCTTGCCCAATCAAGTATTTGGCTTCATTGGAGCCAAAGGAGAAGCCACAACCAGTCATGCTTGCTTCTAAGCATGAGGATGAGCTGCAAAGTTCCAAGGATCAGCTGTCATACCTCTCCAATCCAAATGCAGAGCAACTAAAAGAGGTATTGGATTTGTTTTTAGTTGACACCTTGCTAATTTGGGTAGAAGACTAGCTTCTTGTTGATTTTCCACTCATCCAATCAGCCATACTTAGCTCCAAATCATTTGCATGGCTGCCAATTTTGAAGAAAGGAAGCTATTTTCACAACCCGATTCTGAGGTTCATTTAGCTCACCTTTGCTTCCAGTTAGAGTAGAGTAGGTAAGTTTGCTTTCGAGTAGAAGAAGTGTTTGTGCACACTCGCATGTTCCATTTGGAGCATGTATGATTTTAGTTTGTACATAGTTTTTGTCTTTGCTGGTTTCACTCTTGCATGGTTTTTTTTGATGGCATTTTGGTGGGAACAACTCCATGTCCAAAGTGGGATTCAAGCGGTTCAGAGGGAAGTTTTCAAAGTTCGATCAGTTTTTGTGCTACTACTCATGACTCCATGCCCAATGGATTGCTTCGAGCACGATCATTCATCCAACGGTCGATGACCCCTCTGAGTCACCAAAATTGTTATCCAAATGTGCCCCCTGCTCATTTTGTGGCTAACTCCCTTTCATTCTTTCCTTCTATTGTGCCTCAGTCATAAATTTTTACTTTTTAGGCACTCAAAACCTTCTGGAAATGACACCATTGGATAGAGCTCTTTCTCAGCTTTCAGAAAGGTAAAGATTTCCTCCTAACTCCACGTATTTTTCAAGTTATGGCTTGGCAGAGTTTTTGTGGGAAATTTTCCCTTGCAAGGTCCTCTAGCCAATCAGAACTCGCCACGTGTCCAGGTCAAAAATATCAAAGCGATCCGATTTTGGCCTATTTTTGCCCTAAAACTTCAAATCGCCATAACTTTCGATCCAAAGCTCGGATTTTCACGTTCTTTATATCAATGGAAAGTGGTGAAATGCTATATAAGATTCCATGGTCAATTTTGAATTTTGGTTCAGTTTGGAGGGAAAATAAAAACCCTTCGTACATGCCCATGGGCCAATCGACGTTTCAACAACCAATTTTAATGCAAAATGGGTCGCATTCTTCTCCAACATGGTCAAAAATGTCAAAGGATGGGTTTCGAGGTCACCCATGTTGTTTTTAATGCATTTTGGTTAATGGGAATGGCTCCTACATTTTTTCACATTTTCTCTCTCTGGGCTCGACCCATGCACTTTGTAAAGCGGATTTGGCTCATTTTTCAAAGGGGAACACTTTTTTACATAGCAAGCTTCTATTTTCACTTTCAACAAGTGATTTTGGCAAGTATCGGACCTTCCAGGATTATAACAGGTTTTTTTCCTCTTTGGTGTTGGAATACAAGGATTTTGATGTTGAAAATCACAATGCAGGCTCTGTGAATGCTTTCAGTCCTTTGTATGTGTTGTTTGCTTCATTTCAAACCCTTGTTTACAACTTATCAACCTGTGCATGATGTTTTATGTTGCAATTTTGATTTGTGTCAATTTGCATGAGCAAGAAGTGCTCACCACTCCTTTGGTGTATCACCCTTATCGGTTTAGTTTAATTTTTGCATTTCTTATCCCTGTCTCCTTGTAAATTAGGATAAAATTAGGATCTCGAACCTCTCCGCAGTTGTGCAAATAATAGATCTAATCGAGAGGATTTTGAGGAACCAGCCTCTAATCTAGAGATTCCTCTCTCATCTTGCAAGTCCCACACTTGGAGAGAGGTTTGATGTTGTGCGATCACCTTTGGATGCTGAAACATCAACTTAAAACCTGATTTGCATCCGGGTCTTTGCTGATTTGCAACAACAAGACTCTTCCCGACCAACAATACCTCATATATTAAAGTAGGAAAAGTACATCAATTTTTCCTTAGAACCCATGCCATCTATAAATTCTAAAAACCATGTCACAATTTTCCATTAATTCTTTGTGAAAATCCCCATATGTCATTAACCAAATATACAGTGTAGATAAAAAATTACAAATGACTTTGAACTTGTATACCTATCGGGAAGTTGAAATAGAGCACAAACACATTGATGAGGGTTTTATTTTCATGTTTCTTTAAAAAATCATTAAGATGTTGGATACCTAAAAGGAAAGATAAATAGATTGTTCCAAGCCACAAATAACTCAAATTTTAATAAAACATTACACTCGATAAGCCAAAAGCAATTATTTAGCTAGAATGACTTTACAAAAATATTTATAAATGGTGAACAACAATATCATATATTATTATGGAATTCTATGGAGTACTGATGAGAAGGGACCTTAATTATGTAGGCAAGGAAGATCAATCTAAGAACTAGTCAAGGCCATAGATCAAGCCATAAATCAAGGAAAGAACTAGACAACAAAGAACTAATCAAGACCATAGATTTAGGAAAACACTAGACAACAAAGAACTAGTCAACACGATAGATCAAGGTAAGAACTATACCCAACAACTAGATAATATCTTCCTAATATCTAAATAAGATAAAATAAATATCCATGTGCGTAAGTAGGTGAGGAAAAATAAAATAGAAGGTAAATAAAGTACTTAGGTGAACATGATCTAAGGTAAACAACCTACTCTTACACCCCCTTAAGTGAAGCTAGGGGACCAAAATAAAAGTGGCATATCCATAGTATGAGTCCCATGACAAGTCGGATCGGTACTCATGTACAATATATCCACGAAGAAATCTCGAACCAAAAGTAGGAAATAATCCTACTAAAATAAAATATAAAGAAGAAGAAGAGGAATATGTTCTCATGAACACCCCCTAAGGACAACTTCTGAAACCCCAAGCATGCCACATAACTCAAGGTAGCGAGGTGATGTAAAAGGATTTGTAAAGATGTTGGTAACCTGTTGTTGAGTCAGAATGTACTCTAAGAAAAGAACTCCATCATGAATGTGTTGAAGAATGAAGTGTATGTAAATCTCAATATGCTTGGTCCATTGGTGCTTAATAGGGTTGTGAGAAATGTGAATTGAACTTTGGTTATCATAGCTCAAAGTACAGTTGATGAATCCTATGGGAATCCAAACTCTTTCAATAACTATCGAAACCATAGAATCTCTTGGTGATTGTAATTACTTCCTTGTACTCTTCCTTTGAGGATGAAATTGTAATAGTCATTGTTTTTTCACACCCAAGAAACTAAAGAAGAACAAAGACAAAAAGGTAGCTAGAATTAGAACACCTATCATCAATAAAACCTACCCAATCTGAATCCATATATCCAACCAACTAAATAGAACCCCTATTGTCTGTAGTCAAAGTTTGAAGTTCACCCAAATAGCACAAAATTATTTTATCACCTATCGGTGACTACTATGAGGAGAATGTGCAAACCAAGATACAAGCCCTACTACAAATATAATATCAAGGTGAGTATGGGTCAAGTACATGAGACTTCGACCAACTACCTATACAAGGTATGATCACAAAGTGGATTGGTACATGTGGAAGTAAGAGTAACCTCGGTGGAAAGGAGATGGAATTGGCTTGTAATCATCCATATCAAAACAAGAAGATCATGGGTGTACTTTTTAGACTCAAATGAATCCCTAATCTATCGAGAAATATACAAACCAAGTAAATAATGCAATAATGATAGATATGTCATGTCAAATTGCATGGAAAGATCCCTCTAAATAGTCGGAATGTGGGAAGAAGAGCTACTAGCAAGTAATAGATCATCAACATAGAATACAAGTATCACAATATCCTCGCCAACATGCTAGAGATATCTTGTAGGATCGAGTGGCCGTGATTAAAACTAGTAGATAGAAAAAAGAATCCATTTCATCTTTACAAAGACCAAGGGGCCTATTTGATCTTTGTAGAAAGACCTTGAGTCTATAAACAAGATAAGAGTTGTGAACAAATCTAACAGGTTGCTCCATGTATATTTCATCTTGTAAATATCCATGTAAGAAGGCACTCTTCACGTCCATCTAGTATACTGAGGCCACCCCTATGATGCAACAATAGAAATTATAAGGTGTACGAATCTGTCTTGGAAATGGGTGTAAAAGTCTCGAGTAATCAATGCCTTTGACTTGTCAAAACCACTTACAACAAGATTATCTTTATGGTTGTTAATGTACCCATCGATTATGTATTTGGTTCGTTATACCCACTTATATTTAATCATATTTCTTCCTTTACGAAGACATACCAAATCCTAAATATTATTCTTCATCAAAGAAGAATACACAATTGTCTTCACATCATCCCACTCCTGTATCCCATGAGCCTATGAAAATAATGTGGATCCTCATAAATTACTGACACAAAAGTCCAAAACCTATAGAATGTGCATAATGATGTCTAGTGGGTGGAAGATATTGTATAAAGGTCTTTTCTCATAAAATGTAGTATGATCCCACTTAGGAATAGTGACAACATCGGTGGGAATATGATCCACATCGACATCTATAACCTCTTGAAACCTCCTCAAAGAAAGGATCCTAAAGATGAGACAAAGAAGAAGTAGGAATGTGATAAGATGAAGAATCATGAGTGGATAAGAACTCATCAAACCGAACATGTGTTGAAAAATAACCTCATGAGTATCAAGATCTAAAAAGTTGATAAGCTCTCATGTCCTCAAAATACCCTACAAACATAAAGGGTTTTCTCTTCTTATCAAGGCTTTCTTTTTCTTCTTTGGCACAAAGGCCCAAGAATGGTTCCCAAAGACTCAAAAAATGAGACATTAGGCCTAGTTTTGGACAAATATTCCATTAAATTTAAATTCTTAAGTGCTTCTATGTGGTGTGTGATTCTAAATGTAATTAGCACAATTAACTCCTTATGCCCAGTATATATGAGGTAAATATCTAGAATGCATCATGCAGTTAGCCATTTCCTTCAAAGTTTGGTTCTTCTTTTATGATAATCCATTTTGTTGTAGAGTATGAGGAACAAAATGTTGGTGAATAATATCATGAGTTCTACAAAATCAAAAATCTCTTTGCTAAAGTACTCCCCCAATTACCGGTGCAAAGGTTCTTATGCAACTAAAATATTATTTCTTAACCAATCCTTAAAGAATTTGAAGTGTGAAAAAACATCACTTTTATACTTAAGAAAATAAACATGAGTACATCTTGATAAATTTTCAATAAAGATAAGTGCATACTTAGCTCTATTGAAAGAGGGAGTAGAAAAAACCATCAAGTCACTATGCACGAGCTCAAGTGGTGAAGAAACTCTCTTTGACAAATTCTTATGGAATGGATCTTGGTGTTATTTCCTAATGCCTGACAGGGAAAACTCACTCAAGACAAGAAACTCTAGGAAGACCATTAACCATACCATGAGTTCTCAACTCCTTCAAATATTTGTAATTGAGATGTCCAAATATCTCATGCCAAATCTTACTTTTGGAACCTACATAAGAAATCAAGCATGTCCCTATGGAGGAAGTGTCATCAAAACCCTCAAAATAATATAGTCTAGAACCATGATCAACAATACCTTAAGAAACAAGTGAATGAGGCCCCAACAAGGTTCATACTTCTACCCCCTTGTGGTGTAAAATTAATTATTTTTCCTTGACTAGAATGACAAATTTGATATACAAAAGTGAATTTGTAGTGATGTTAGGAATATACAGTCTATCTTGAATCGCCACCATCAAGGTGTATGTCACCTTTTCCCTTAATAGAAAGAAATGAAGAATCTCTAACCTCAATTTTGGAAGTAGAACTCAAACCTGGAGATATAAAATACTCCTTGGAAGAATTCATGTGATGAGAAGCACCAAAATATATAACCCAACTATCTTGCAATTGTTGACTACAATCTCTTGACAACATTAAGTGTTTTTCCATGATCATTGGAAGGAGGTGGATTGGAGATAGAGATCTCATTTTTATTGCATCCTCTAAGGCTTGCATTCGCTTCCAACACCTAGTTTCTACATGACCACTATCCCCAAAAAAATAGCATGAAAGGCTAGAATTATTCTTGGATTTAGAATACTCCTGGGTTTAGAGTTATTTTCTTTGGGTTTAGGAGAACTTTGAGATGGAGAAGGGGTGAATTTGGATTTACCTTTTATTTTTCCCTTTCCCTTAGGATTAGATGCTACTAATTCCTTTTGAGAGGTGGAAGACTCAAGGTTAGATAGTTTGGATTCTTCCCTAGTAAGTCTTTCATAAAATGTTTCTAAGTTAGGCATTTGGAATGTGTCACCTAAGGCATCCATGCTAGAGAAAAAGGTAGAAGCAAAGATTTGGAATGGACCTCTCAACTTGGATAGAATTAGGTAAACACACTCTTCATCTTTCTTATCTCTTCCACTCCCCTTTAATTGTGTCAACAAATGCTTGAACTTAGTAAGTCTATAATTGATGGAAAATCTTCAAGACTAAGAGAAGTGATCTCAATTTCAAGTTGCATGGCTCTCATGTGATCCACCTTACCGAATAAGCCCTCCAATTTATTCCATATTTTGAAAGGAGAGTCACATTTTTCCAAATGAAACAAAATACTATCACTTACATAAGTTCATATTAAACCCATACACTCATCAAATTTGCATTGGTATTGAAATTTCTCATATTATCTAGTGAACACTAGTTGTTCTGTAGAAGTTAAAGCATGTAATCATTTGTGTTTAATGATTGTTTTCATTCTTAGTTTCTATGCATGATAGTTATTGATTAAGCTAAATGTGAATTTTATACCCTATCGATGTTATTGTAGCAGTAAAATAAATATGCAATTAAGTACAGAAATTACACCCAAGCAACTAAACAATAAATTATGAAACCCTAATTGCAAGAAGGAGAAAGAGGTACTTAGCTTATTCACAATAAAATCTGGAGTGTAGAAGAGTTTTGACCAGGTGAAGCGAGCAAGTGGGAGTATCGCATAAAGACCGAGAAAAATGTAGATGGGAATATAGACTACACTAGGGTACTGTAGAGGGATAGGGACACCCATGGGTTCCCTAGGCCTATTTTGGGTGCTAGGTATGTGGAAAAGCTCAGAAACCTCCTCTGTGTGGTCACTGAGTTGTTTTTATTAGTCATCTTTGGTCCCTCCAAGGTCACACCAAGATCACCAAGGTTGCTAGAAACCTACAATGAAATATGAACCTGCAAAACCCTCAAATAGACATCAAATCCTAAAAAAGAAATATGAAAAATGAGGGGTCAAGTTGTCCTTAGTTGTCTCAATGGTGAACTTACAACTGAGTGTTGCACTACATCTTAGACCCAATGTAGTTTTGTGTGTATGTGTGTGTGAAATCGTGCCCTAGGTGGCTCTTGTGTGTGGCACTTGATAGTGAGAAAGTAAGCTAGATGTAAATAAATGTAATAGATGTGTGCATGGAATAGAATGAACTTCCCTCCTATAAAGTGTATGCAAAATAACCAACCTTTGTGTCCCTTGTGATGGTGCTAGATGGATGTAATGGAGTTCTACATGCAATAGTCCTTGTAGAAGTACCTCTTGATGAACATGGTAACAAATTACAACACTAAAAACTTTTTCCAAATGCATGGAATCAAAGGCATTGTTCATTATTTCTAGCTTGGATGTTGTAGGTTTATGTTCTAAGGTTTAGTAAAACATAAGTTAATATTTTTGTAGGCGATTGAAGAAGATAAATATACGATGTATTGTGTTCATTGTATATTTTGTATGCAATGTTTATGCTTATGTTTTTGTTTCATTACAACAATATTTTGTAACAAGTACTAGAACTTTCAATTTAACTAAAATCTTTCACATAAAACCATAAAGAAAGGGTTGATATTATGGACCACTAATTTAATGAAGTTAAACAAACCTCACACGAAAGTTGTTTCCACTTTGTTCTTCTCCATTCTCAATATTACCTACTCCTATATTTGTTTGCATTCAAACACTACTCTACTCACCAATTTACTCTACCACATATACAAAAATCACATTCAATTACAATCCAAGTAACTTTCTTCTCGGTGGAAATGCAACAAAAACATGTTTGCACTAGGATATAAGCTAAAATTGGAAAGAGTTATATGATTAAAATAAAATGTTATAAATGAGAACTATTTTCATTTACTAGAAACATTCTTATATTAGGATCTATTACATAAACTAGTAAAGTTTACAAAGTTGTAAAGTAATTTAAATATAATAAATTTGCAAGCTGAAAATAGAAAGAGTAGCATGATTTTAAAAATGTTAGAATTGATTCATCTTTTCTCTTGTAATGTAAAATTCTTTTCATTCAAAATTGAAATTAAATATTATCTTTCTAGTTTACCAATTTCAATTATTACATTCTGTGCAAAATGTTTCTATTAGATGATTCTCTTTCTACTTTAGAAATTTCAACTTATAGATCTTTATTATAGGATCTCATTTTACTTCATTAGTTTTAGCTTATAGATATTAGTGCAAGCACTTTGGGATTTGTAAGTTGAAACTACTAAAATTTAAAGAGTTGTAAGATTCAAATAAAAATCCACTTTAATAGTTTTACTTATATATCACAATGCAAACATTTGGGATTTATAAGTGAAACTATTAAGCTGGAAAAGCGTGTAAGAGTTTCAATCAAGTAACTTATAAGAGCCAATAAAACCTCCAAAATGAACCGAGAAGAGAATAATGAAAAGAAAGTGTATGCAAAGAAGGTGGTAAAACAATACTAAAATGACATGACAAAGAAATCGGTTCACATATATGGGGTTTAACCCTTAGGTAATGAGATCTCATGTCAAACATTATGTTCCGATCATGCTGACTCAAATGTGCCTCGATAATTTGGAAAAATAGTAAACCCAAATTGTATTTACAATATTATAGCATTACATAGCTTCAATACAATATATTTTTATTAGATGGTCTCTTTCCACTTTAAAATTTTACAAAATGTCACAAAAATAGTTAACACAAACATAAAACTCTCGGATGCAAACTAAAACATCTATACACTATAATGGTGTGGCGAAATGTAATGACAATGCAATCACTTCACATAAGGTACAACAATATTGATATGGCATGACAAGGCATTTGAGTCACACTTATGTGTTTTGTCCCTAAGATAACAAACCTCATTTTTAACATTTATTTCAATCATGTAGCTCAAAATAACTAACAATACCTCTAGAATGGTGACATTATATAAGAATGAAAAGAAAGTTGAGGTAAAGAAAGAGGTGAACTATTCTTTGAAATAGTGTGTAAAAATAGTTGTTTCACACTTATCCGTGAAGGAATTTGTGTAGTTGGTGATAACGACAACATAAAATGTTTGAGTTTTATTCTTGAGATGATAAACCTCATTTTAAACTATTTATTTCAATCATGCGGCTTAAATATGCTTGCGAAAATTCTAGAAAACTGAAATATTGAAATAACCCAACAAAAAAATGAAATTTATGTATTTATTTCATTATTGGTTAACAAAATGTGCACACTTCAAAGTTAATGCAATGTATAATCTCAAAGACAAGTCATGTAGGAATGGACACTAAATAGCCATTACTCCTCAATTCGAACAAGAACATTAACATCCTTACATTGGGATCTATAAAAATAAACTAGTAAAGTGGAAAGAGTTGCAAGATTCAAGTTAATATAACATATTCAAAGACCCCGATCGGTGTTAACCAACAATTAGATAATGAAAACAAAGTAGGTACAAAGAAGAAAGGAAAGCAATACTAAAATGAGTTTTATCCTTGAGATAACGTATCTCATTTACAATATTATATTCAATCATGCAACTCAAATATTCTGCATATTCCATAAAACTAAGAAAATATTATAGTAACCCTAAGCAAATGCGGAAGCAAGAAAAGAAACAATAACCCGGATAAATAGTCAACACAAACAAAGAACTCTCGGGTGTAGAATGAAACATTTAAATGTTGTGCATCTGGTGTGAACATGAACCATTTCTGATGAGCCGCTCTCACTATAAAGCGACAACAAAAACACACATTGAACCTACAAAACCTCAAGAACCATCGGATAAGGAAAATGAAAATCGGAGTGCAAAGGAGTAGGTAAAACAACACTTTGAAATGGCGTGTTATGACATTCACTTCACAATTTATTGGTGAAAGAATGTAAGTAGTTAGCGATGTGATAACATTAAACGTATTATATGCTGACATTTAAGATGCCTAAATGTTTTAAATGCATCGCCTTTTGCATTTATAGGTGACAAATTTATTACGTTGAAAGTCCTTTCCTAGTTGGATTGAGGGTTCCCCTATCGACACATGTTAGACAATAAATGGACAACAAGCTTGGAGGAGGTGTGTTGGCCGCGCGTACCACCAAGAACCATTGATCCACAAATGTATAATTATAGTTTTTGATAGGCCTCGACAAGTTTATGACCTCAAAGATTGATCCCATTCCTCATAATTTCGCGATAATATTGAGCGGTGAAAAGCGTCTGATGAAGATCAATGAACTTAATGCAAGTGCGAATGATTGCCATCTTGGGCCGAGGTTTTAGTGGGGATTTAGTGAGCATCATGAGTGCTGGAGGAGTCAGCGATGGCCACTAGGGGTTAAATTTGATGACCGTTTAGACATTTTTCATGATTTTTGCCATAAAATACTTGCAAATATTTGAAAAACTCGTCACATGCGACTTTCAAATTTAAAGTATAGCCGTCATTTTTATCTGATTTATTGGTAAACTATACAAATATATTTTAGATATAGTTAAATACATATAGAATAACCTTTTATAATTCTTATTAACAATATAAAAATAACACTATTTTACATTTTTGAAGAATTTTTTTAAATTTACCATCACTATTTTTTTGACAGGCATAAGTGGCCGTCAAATTTAACCCCGATGGCCACTAAAATTGTCACTATCAATATGGAATTATCCTCTTCCTTGCTTTCAATATATTTGTCCAAAATACCTATCTCATACTAAATTTGGCGCATCAGTCAGAAATTCTTTAAATATTTACAAAACTGGCAAGCCTTTCCCATCACCTCATTTTGTTTTAAGTCTTTATACCTGCCAAAACAATATTAAATTAATTGATAAAAAAATTCAATCGCAAAATAGACCTTGTAAGGGTGACTTGTCCCATGACCCATCGAACAAAAAGCTAGATATGAATCTTCTACTTAAAAATAAACAACTAAACTAACCCAAATAAACCCTAACTATTACTAGGCTTTCACAAGAGACATATCCTTAAATATTTTGTCGTAAAAATATTCATTGTCATTACTAAAAATTATTTTAAATATTGGTTTATCCATATTAATGCAATTAGAAACCATATTCTAAATATCCACTATTATGACTTCCGAGGAAAAAGGAATATGCTTCTAAAGGATATAATTTTTAATTTTTTCACTTATTTTATAATATTTTTGAAGTATCTTATTTTTTAAAATATTTTAATTGTGTAAAACATTTATGTACATTGCTAATGGTTATATTTGTGGTTAGTTTCTCGATTGCATCATAAATATCATATTATTTTCACTTTTTAAAATAAATTTATTTTAAATATACTTATATTATGTTAGGTATGTCGGAGCTAATGTCCCCTACACTTTAATGTAGCCGATCCATATTTTATTTACAATATTTAAAGTTATTAAACTCACTCCTACCCTTATAATATATGTCACAATTTATTCTTGATATATAAATGTTTCTTGTTGTAAAATATTGTCTATATTAATTAGTTTTACATTTTTTCATTTCAACACCACTCAAGGACCAACATTGCACACAACAATTATAGATATTGGAGGTATAACATAGCATGACCTTGCTTTCACTACATGTGATTGTTCTAGTGGTGCTCAATTAATAGGTTTTTTTGGAATCGAGTAATCTTTTTAGGGCGTTGAAAGGACCCACATCCTTGTACGGGTTGAGGATTTTTAGAGAGGATCCACAATCTAGGTTAGAATGAAGGGGACCACCATTAGGAACCCAATTAAAGCAACCTATGAAACCAAAGTGAAGATCAACGACCACCAAAAAACAACCACATCGAGTGAAGTAATAACTAGTGCGGCATCAAAAAAGGAGCAACAACTAGTGACGGCGGCTAGATGAGTGACCACTAAGGATGACAAAGAGAGGAGCGGCCACCAATAACAACAACGAGGAGGCACCACCACCAACAACAAGAGGAGCAGACCACCAACAACAACAACGAGAGGAGCACCACCACCGCAACAATGAGAGGAACAACAACCAACAACAAGAGCGACCACCAGCGAAAAACAACGAGAGGAGCGCCACCAAAGAACAAGCTGAGAGGCGGCCACCGACAAGCTGCAAGAGAAACAACGACTAGCAACAACACAATGAGTAGAGATGTCGCATCAGCAAGAAACCACCTCCGGAGAGGGTCGTTCCTCGGGGATTTGAACATGGGTGGGCAAGCACACAACCATGTGACTTGACCACACCACTAACACCACATCAAAGCATGCTCAATTAATAGGTTGTTCATATGTCCATACCAAAGAAAAATAAGAGGCGTTCCTACAATCCCTCCACCATTGCTCTAACAACAAAACAAATACTCATGGTTTTCCACAAAATTAATTAGTCCTCTTACTTTCGTATTTTCTTTGGACCACATCATGTCCCAATTTTCCTTACTTTGTACTTCACCTTCACGAAACGCGTTTCACAATTAGATTAGGGGTTCCCATGTCGATGGCATTAGAGAATAACATTTTCCATGCATTTTTATTTTATAATTGGTAGGCATGAATGGAGGTGCTTTGAGATGTGCATGTTTTGCCACATAAATTAAAGAAATGTATAATTAATGAATATATGAATGCCAACACACCCTTCTTCCTTCTACACATTTAGGTTGTTTACTCATGCTTTTACATGTGTCCCATGTTTTCTACCATGCTTCCCTTCGCAACTTGGTCTTAGACTCTTACGTGCTAGTCCTACACTTCGAGGTCTAGCCACAACTAGTGGGTAGATTCCTTTTGAGTTCCATAGTCCCACTGAGAAAAATCTAGTTGTTGTGTTGCACTTGGCAAAGCTTTGATTTGTGTATTTTACATCAAGCATAACCTTTGAAATTTCATGGAGTGCCCTTGTGCATTTAAGCGATGTGTTTTTCATGATTTTTATTCTAAGTTTTCCTCCCACTTTCATGGATTTTTCACATATGTAGCGGTTGTTTTATAAATTTTTACCGGGATGGATTGCATTTAAATGTTTTTGTTGTATAGTTTCAAGTGAAAGGTTTATATGTCATAAAATGAGAGGTATAGTTTTATGGTATGTCAACTTCATCGTGTGGTTCTCATTTTAAAACTCTACTCTAGAACTATCAACAACCATCATTTTGAGCAAGCTGTCAATGGGAAAGATGTTGACAAAATGTTGGGTCTTTTGAATATCAACCAACTATAACTAACATTAAATGTATCTCAATTAAATGTCTTCGATAATGACTAAAGATTATATGAAATGGTATTGGGATGATATTATAAAGAGTCTCAAAAGAGGATGTCATTTTGATGTTGAGTTAGAAGATGGGAGTTCAAATGGTGTCAATGCCATTCTATTACACCTTATAACAGAGGCGAGAGTTTCATCGAGGAAGGTGCAAGATGAGTAGGATGGCGTGGTGGGAAAGGGAATAAGTGTGAGGTAAGATTCTCTATTCGGAGACAATGGTGAAGGAGATGTTGCAATTGCATGCAACTTATCCTATTGTAGGCCCACCTCTCCACCCAAGACACCAACATGGTTAATGGAATGTTTTATGCTCGACACACAGTGATGGCACTATTACGGTCAACCTATGGATGATCGTAATTCTCTAGGTAGAACACAACATATTCTTCATTCATATCTCTAATTTTCTACTTTCATTTTTCTTGGTCATGAATTCATTCATGTTTGGTAATGCAAGACAAAGTGGAGGGTGTGGTTGGCAACATCATATGCATTGAACTACTCGCATGCAAACATACATTACTCCCACTACTCTCATGTGCCCTCATATTCTCCCCCCGCTTCGTGCTCTCCTTCTACACTATAATTCATCCCCACATGAAATTACACGAGTTGGCCTAATGGTGAAGAACTTGTGCTCTTGAAATAGAGGTCACAAGTTCAAATCTGTAGGGGGTAGGGTATGTACGCCTCATTTGTAGCACAGTTAAGTGCCTCCCTGCATATTAGGAGTACAAGGTAGTCCCATATGTTATAAGCTATCTACAAACCCAAAAATAGGCCACCCAATATCGTGGACTAGAAAACAATTATTATTATTATTATTATTATTATTATTATTATTATTATTATTATTATCCCTTTCGGCATCTCCCTTACACATCCCACGAATATGTCATTTTAAGTGGGAAAATATATTTTTAGTGCCCTAAAATTAGGGGTCTCAACTATCCCAGGCTTCGCCTATATTAAGAACCATAAACGTATGGTTGTAAGTGTATTCTTATCCAATTGATAAGATCGACAAAGAAAACCCTACACCAAACTACAGGCCGACAGTCCCCTGATAGTTGAGAATAGCACCGACTGCGGGCCGGCCGTGTTTCTCCAAACTGGTGCTGTGATTCTCCAAACTGACACTACCCCCGCCGAAGAAAAAATCCACACCCGGCCCCTCCCGTCCCATGAAAACAATGGTAATGGCAATGACACTTTCACCAGTGGTGTCATCCATTCACTCTGTTGGTCCCAAAATGAATCATAATTGCTATTTGCTTCATACTAATCGGAAGAATGAGAAAAACGCAATTAATTTCGTTGCTTTGAGTTCCAAAGCAAGCTCTATGGCTAGCCCTCTGTAACAAAGCCTGTGGAATTTCAAGGCATTGATAACCCTTCTCGAATTCGTGAAAACTATTGAAGCTCTGTATGCAGAACAAGCTGGAGGAGGCTCTGGATGTTCTGCACATTATGGACCAGCTGATTATTTTACCAGATAGTGTCATTTACGATACACTTTTACAGGTATGTTCTGATAATATTTCGTTTTTGAATTGCAAGAAAGTCTATAATCATATAATTAAAAATCCAACCCAGTGGAATAATGTCTATTTGAGAAACAAAGTGATGAAAGTTTTTCTTAAATCTGGAAGTTTGGAAGACGCACGACAAGTGTTTGACAAAATGTCTCAGAGAGATGTGTATTCGTGGGGTGTAATAATAAGTGCGTATGTAAATTATGGATTATATGAGGAAGCCTCGGAGATTTTTCTTCAGATGCAGAAAGGAGGAATGAGACCAGATGGTTTTGTCATCGGGAGTGTTGTCAAGGCTTGTGCAGGGATTGGAGAACTACAGTTGGGGAAGGAGATGCATGGATATGTTTCCAAGTGTGGATATGGACGACATTTCTTTGTGGGCAATTGCCTTGTGGACATGTATTGCAAATGTGGGAGCTCGGAAGATGCCCGGGTAGTGTTTGATCAGATGTATGGTCGACGAGATGAAGTATCATGGAACTCAATGATTGCTGGCTATATCCAGAACGGGGATCTAGATGAAGCCTTGAGACTGTTTCTCAAGATGCATTTAGAAGGTTTTAAGCCAGATGTGGTGTCATGGAGTACAATTATAGTAGGTTGTGCCCGAGGTGGGTACATTAACGACGCATTGGGGTTGTTCCATCAAATGCAATCAAAAGGTGTGAAGCCAGGCGTAGTTTCGTACAATGCAATGATTACATGCCTTGGCCAAAATGGGCTTTATGATGAGGCCATGGAAGTTTTCCGTGAAATGCAAGCAGCCAGCATGAAGACGGATGTAAATTCCTGGACTTCTGTAATAAGGGGATGTTTGAGGCAAGGGCATTTTGAAAGTGCTCTCGAGATTTTCAGGAAAATGCAAGAGGCAGGGGGAATTCAGCTTGATAGCCGTATTCTTCTGTGTCTTCTCAAGGTATGTGCTGGTTTATCAGCTTTGCAACTGGGAAAGGAGGCACATGGCTACATTATCAAATCTGGATTCAACACCGACGGGTTTATAGACAGTGCCATCATAGATACATATGCAAAATGTGGTTCTGTTGAGAATGCACATCGAGTATTTGCCAGACTTGTTGAAAGAGATATGGTCTCATGGAATGTTATGATTGCATGTTATGTGCAGAATGGACATGTCGATAAAGCTGAAGAGCTGTTTAGGAAATTGAATTTGACAAGCCCAAACCCAGATATCATATCTTGGAATACCATGATTGCAGGGTATGCCCGAAATGGTCATCTTGATAAAGCTGTAGAACTTTTTCAAAAAATGCAATCAGCAGGCATTAACCCAGATGGAATTTCCTGGGGTTCATTGATTTTGGGATATGCCCAGATTGGCAAATGGAATGAGTGCCAGCAACTGTTTTGTCAAATGCAAGTGGAAGGTGTGAAACCAGACGCAAACTTGTGGAATTCGCTAATTGTTCTTCATGTGGAAAATGGTCATGATAATGAGGCTTTAAGTCTTTTTCAGCAGATGCAACTGGCAGGTGCAAAAACGGAAACCCATGCTCTCACTAGCATTATCCAAGCATGCGCAAAATTAGGCATTTTAGAACAGGGAAAGCAAACTCATGGGTTAATAATTAGGTTAGGAATTGAGGCAGTTGCTTGTACAGGAAACTCCTTGGTAGACATGTATAGCCAATGTGGAGCTGTAGAGGATGCTTACAGAGTTCTTGAAAAAATATTGAAGAGAAATAGAGCCTTGTAGAATGTTATGATTACGGCTTATGTACATAATATGAAAAATGTATCATATTATCAAATGCAACTGTAAGCCCAAAGCCAGATATAATCTCAAGGACTGCCATAATTTCTGGTTATGTCCAGAATGTGAATGGTGACAGAGTCTTGAAACTCCCGTGTGAAATGCAATCAAAAGGCATGAAACCTTGTCTGTTCAACTGTGGGAGTGCTCTTGCAGTATGCGCTGCCTTATGAGCCCTCAAGTAGGGGAGGAAGGTGTATGGATGTGTGATGAGAAGCCCATTTGTGTCGGATGTTCCGTGGGGTATGCCGTTGTAACCATACTCAAAGCAAAGGGAGTATAGATGCCCGGCTAGTGTTTGCTAAAATATCTCATGGATATCTTGCCCTATGCAATGGCATCATTTCAGGATATGCCATGCATGGTCTACATGAGGTTACTTTCACACTGTGTTCAAATGCAAGTGGAAAACATGAATCCAAACCTCATTACATTCATTGGCCTTCTGGATGCATGTACCTAGCAGCCTTGGTGGTCTAGGGTTTGATATTCTCTGCCAAGATGATTCATGATCATTGCCTAACACCAGTGACAGAGTACTATGCCTTCCCATCAGGCACACAGCTGGAAGAGTTTCTCTTTCACTTGGCCCCTGTCCTTCGGGACTGGGGAGATTAGCCGCGAGGCCTCCTTAAGGCTGGGTGGAAGAAAAACGGTGTTCACCAGGAGCATTCCCTGGAGACTCCCACCGGCATGGTGGGGTCGGTATCACTAATTGCATACAACAGATGATGTATGTTACTCAGCAGGGAGGTAACAGAGATCAGGTTTCACTGTTGTGTGCAAGATCAGAGTCGTAATCTGAAGTCGAGGGGTGATTCCCGAAGACTGCGCTTGCCCCTGACCGTCCTGAGCAAGGAACTCTTCCAGTTCAGGAAAATCAGGAAAATCATTACTATGCTTGTATCGTTTAACTCCTCTGTCATGCCGCCCACCTGGATGGGGCATATAATTTTATAACAGGCTCGTATATAGCAGGCTTTGTTTGGTTCTTGGAGAATCTTTTGCAATATAGATGTAGGAGATACAGCAGAAACACCAATATGAACCAGAGACCAACAACACTGGAAGCTATGTACTGTTGTCGAAAATCTCTGCTTTCTTGGTTGGCGCAACAGGATGTTGTAGTAAAAGCAAGAAAGTTGATGAATGATGCGAGGTTTAAAATATGAATGTGTTGCAGGCAATGTATGAAATCCAGGAACAGACAAAGTATATGCGATAATTAAAATTTTAACTGGAGGGATGAAAATGGTAGGATATGTGCTTGATACAAAATTTGTGCTGCATGATTTGGAAAGGTATGAAGATGAATGAAAGAAGTTGATATCTCTCTCTGGTATAGTGAGTATTTGCTATAAGACTGCTATAGGATTGTTAAGAATCTTGAAGCAAATGGGGCTGATAATGTGACCTCAGGTGATTCTTCAAGAGACCTTGCTTTAAGGGTGCCAAATGCATGGAGGTTGTTGACAATTTGAATCGAGACATGCACCAAACACAAGATTTTCTAATAAAATAATAACAGTGTATCAGTACTTAGGCTGCTGTCAAACTTTGCTAAGGTCATACCCAATGCTTTTGAGCGTCCACTTCCGCATTCTGAAAATCATTTTTAGGGGCTACTTTTTGCCAATTGGTTAATTTTTGACATTTTTTCAAATTTAATATTTGCCATCTGGTTAATTTTTGTTGATATTCCCAAATTTTATATTTGCCTATCAACATACTTTTTTATATTTTTCAAATTCTCATATAAAATGTACATAAAGTTGTTAAATTCACCCAAATATTAACTGTATATAAAACCTTGAGCTAATTCATATTAGTGCAAGTCTTTTCCCCTTCATAATGGCCAAAAACAGTCAATTTAATAGATATCATCTACAATGTTAAACCCGAATTTAAAATCGTTATTGGGAAACTAGGATAATTGGAAGAGCAAATCTAAAATCCTGTTAGATCCTCCACTCATCACAATGGTCCTAAACCCTCTAGAGTTTTCATTAGCTCTTAACATTTATCAAAATATGTAATGGCATGATTGAGGAAACCTCTATCAGAGCTGTAGATGCTTAATGGCAATAGAGCAAGGCGTAGAGAGAGACCAAATGTATCTCCATCATGACTATAGACCCCTGGCTGGCAGCAAAGTAATGCCCAGGTGAGAAAGTGTTTATGTGAAAGTAATATGATTACCAAGCTTATAAACACCATGTACCAGTAGACCTATACTGTGTTGGGGATTGACTTGCATATCTAACTCTAAACCTGTGATTCCCTGAAATCTAATAAAACTCCTAGATAGCGGTAATGAATACTCACCCTAATTGTACACAATCTTCTTGTGATCGACAATTTATTTATATTAATTTATTTTAAATCTCTTGTATCTTTTGGGATTTAGAGGAAAACTAAAACATGGGATTTGTTTAATTCTCAAGGATTCAGAGGAAGGCTAATATTCCGGATTTGTTTAATACTCAATGGTATTACTCGTCATAAAGTCCTACAATTTCAGAGATATATAAACTAAAACAGTGTGCAAGTTTGAGTTTATATGTGAATAGACTCAAAGTGAAAAATTATATAACTTTTATTGAAAATAGTTATTCTTATGATTGCTGTTCATATTTTTGTTATCTTACATTACTCTTGGTTGTGCATTTGCAATTTCTTTGCAGTTGTGTTCGACCGGGTTAAAATTTGGTTGTGTTTGTTTAATCCTTTTTTTGGTTGTGTTTCAGAGGAATGTTTTTTTGATTTTGGATTTATTGTTTGCTTTCATGGTTTCTTATTTCCAAGCTTTTTCTTACTCCTTTTTCCATCATTTGATGGAGTTGCTTGATTTCAATTTACGTATATTTTATTCTAGAGTTGTCTTTCAAAGTGGGTTCCACCGGTTTGTTAATTAGCTGATAGGCTATATAGTGTGAGAAAGGCCCCTCCCAAATTGGCTAGAAACTTGTCTCACGCCTGAAAACTCTTTCACCAAGCCTGAACATACTCATTGGGAATGCAGCCGCATATGTGTTTGAATTTGACGGCCGTCTACATGTTGTGTTCCCCCTTTATAATATTTTATTATAATAAGATTATAATATTTATAAAGAAACATCATAATATTGTAGTAATGTAATATTATAACGATATAATAACATTGTAATACCATATTTGCAATACATTACATTTAACCCATAGCATACTTTATGATTATTCATTTATATATGTTTTATATGTATTATATATGACAAATATTATGCTAGATAGTGGATAATACATATTATATTATAGTTACATTATATATACATTTATTGTTAATAGATTATATATTATATTAAATAAGCCATATGTTATATACTAGCAATTGCACAAGAAGTGTGCAATGGATACGCCGATAGGTGAACTAAGAATGTGAGTGAGCATTTGTGTTGGGGAAGGAGAAATTGAGAGGCAAGATTATAAAGAGGGATTGAAAATAAGTTTGTATACAAAAGTCCAAGATGTAATATATTGAAAGCGAGTTGGCAAGGAATTCTAGGTAAATAAATTTCAAATATTTATTTAGAAACTAAGTAGTCGATACGTTTTGCATAAGGTGCCGGTACGAATTATTCAATACACGGATACAAAAGAAAACAATATGGCCCCGGAGACGGCATTGGATGCAGCCATATATATATATATATATATATATATATGAAAAACAAAACAAACTAAATAACCACAACAAACTACACATAAATTCATAATTTCATTTGTCCCTACCATTTCCGATTGAGGTGTTAATTACATTTATGATTTATATCATAAATGTTATTTTTATCTCTCTCTATGATGGCTTGTATTTCGCACCTTCTCGTAGAATAATGGTTTTGCAAAAGCGTAATTTTCTTTGTACAATGATATATTAAATATAAACTACGAAAAAAATTATTTAAAAATAAAATAGTTTTAGGCTTGGAAACAGCCAGATACGACTACGATCAAGTAGGTCGTGGTACGATTAGGTACGTTTGCACTCCTAATGAATTTGAACATGCCCAAAAGGATATGGGGATGATTATCAAAATCCAATCTAAGACTTACACACTGGGATAATTGAAATTAAAGAAAATGATACAAACCGACATTGATTGACATCAATGAATTCTTTGTTTCCCAGAATCTCTAGAGTTTCCTTACTTCAATTTCTTATGTCATTGATAATCAACAAGAAAGCATGCAAGAGATACCGATAGAAACCCTTAACTAATAAACATAATTGAGGTCATTGTCAAGGTCTTCTTTCACTAGTATGGATGTGAGTATGTTTGTGCGATCTAGAGAAACCAAGGTTTGCAACTATGCCAAAACACCTAACATCTATCTTTTTCGATGGACCAACTTTAACTAGTAACCATTTATACATTATGAAGAAGCACATGTTTTTTACCTTCATTAAAGCCCATATGTTGAGTTGTGACTTATATTCCTCAATGGTCATTAATTCGCTTCCAACTAACAATACATCAAGATTTTTTTAGACAACAAAAGCACAATTAGATCATTTGAATATAACTTGTAATTGACAATACAAATTAGCAAAAATATTATATGAATGGAGCATTGAAACTACCATTCCATCCATGGGCATGACCAACATAAGTAGCAAAATGATCATTCTGGTCAGCCACGTGTACCATAGTGCAAGAATGAAAATTATTGTGTATAAATATATGTCTTGTCAATCTTATGCTTTTGAAAATAATGTATTGTCCATGGATATTATCCAATATATTACTATTCAAACTTATCTTGAAATTCATCGGAAGTAGTTCTCGAACTGTTTGCAATCTTAGGCCCTACATTAATATAATCTTGTTCATCATACATGCCCATCAAAATAAAACAAGTTAATATTATTTTTGGATAGACATGTCGGTAGCCTAGATTGTTTGGTAATATATATATTGAAGATTGCTAACCCTTCTTACCAAATACCAAAGTGGAAAAGAATATATAGGATGGTCTGTCTTCGAGAGCTTCACTCATTTTTAGAACCTATATATTTCAATACAAAGTCAATATGATTTGTTAATTCAAAGGCTAAATCCACATGCAAAGAACTTGTTGATTTAAAGAATATGAATAAAATGTTATATACCTCTCACAAGGCCTAAGCTTAGGAATGTAGCGACTATAATATTTCAAGTAATCTATTCCCTATTCATTTATGAAATACTAGTTAGCCTTTAGGATTAAATCACTAACAAGGAAAAGGCTAACATGTTTCTTATTATGTTTTTTTCCAAGGATGTGATTTTAACAGCTCTACATTTTATTTTAAGGACGGGAGAGACTCTTAGGAAATGGAGCACAAGCACACACACACACGCACACGCACACACAACACACGCACACGCACACACAACACACGCACACGTGCACACGCACACACACACACACACACACACACACACACATGCACACACACACACACACACACACACACACACACCAATCTAGGAATATATGGATTTCAAATAGACACATTAATTAGTCTAGGAATAGATGGATTTCAAATGAGTGAAGATAATATGCTCACCTTACACACATGCGCACACACACACGCACGCACACACAAACACGCAGCACACACACACACACACACACACACACACACACGCGCGCATTTGCATTACACACACACACACACACACACACACACACACACACACACACACACACACACACACACACACACACACACACACACACACACCAATCTAGGAATATATGGATTTCAAATAGACACATTAATTAGTCTAGGAATAGATGGATTTCAAATGAGTAAGATAATATGCTCACCTTACACACCTTGCACACACACACACACACACACACACACACACACACACACGTCTAGGAATAGATGGATTTCAAATGACCCTAAGATAATATGCTTTGCACCCACATAGATTCCTAGTTTTCCTTAGAATAAACATAGTCTGTCAAAGCCTTTATGTCGGAAGGAAATGTTTCGACTTTAGCAAGAATATTACCATGCCAATATATTAAAAAGGTTTGAGTTGGTCTTGAAGCTTTCTTGCATTAATCCGAAAATTTTAATTTTCCATAAGAACATTTAGCAAAAATCACAAAGAACTCATAGTTGATTAGTATATAATCTACATAATGGACATCATTGAAACCAAGCTATGAAGAATATTTTGAGTTAAGTTCATCGGCAACTCTTATGAATTTCTATAATTTGAAATAAACGAAAAATCATAATGATTTGATTCTCAACTTATTTATTGATATAGATCGATGCACGAGCATCTCGGTGTTTCTCACCTCAACAATCATCCGGTAGTGCATTGATAAAACCAATTTAAGATTAGTGTAATCCATCAAATTAAAGGGGACACATGCCATTCATATATCCACCAAGAAGAAATAATTTTACATCTTACTTATATTTACATATTTATACCCCATTGGATAATCTAGTGGAGATTAGTGCATCGGTTGTATTATGTACATTTATAATGGATCGATGTTAATTTGTCCAAAGTTTCATTCAATACATCAAATTACAAAACATGGACATGAATGAAACTATCTTCCCATTAACAAGACTGTTTTCTAACGAGCTTAAAGTTTTTAAGTACAACAATATATACACATCGAAGAAATTTAGTTTATCACAACAATATTTATGAACACATGACTATACTAATCCTCAATTAAATGCAAATTTTATGTTGAAGCTTTATATTGGAAATGAACTATGCTAAAACCCTTCTAGTGTACAAAAATTGATTCATGAATGTGTTATCCTGTAAAATTGACAAGGGCAATTTTGCAGGTAACCATACCAAAATTTCCGTTTTGGTCCCCCGTTGAGGTCTCTTAGCATTCAGAATGACATAAAATCCCTTTCCGGAAAATCTAGTTTTTAGAACTTGGTCATTTTCAACCTTTTTGGGTTGGGCGTAGTTTTCATTCATGTAACATCAACCAAAACTACGCCCCTCCTTTCCTTTGGCGCATTCTAGGGAGTGTCAACACTCCAAATGTTGTGCCTCTCAATGTGCACTATGGCGTTGAAAATGCATTGTCGACACTCCCAAAGTTGTGCCATGGCGCAAATCTCTTTGTGTCGACATCCACTTAAGTGCGCCATAGAAAAAAGTTGGTGGTGCATTTATTGCACTTTTTGCTATATATAGGTGCGTCTAACCTGTCATTTTCACAATTCAAAAATGTGAAAAATTTATTCCTCTATACTTGCGGTGTTCTGTCAGCCCCACGTGTTGCCATTTGTTGTGTTCATGGACCCCACATCGTCCCCTTTATCGTTATATATATTCTGGTAAGTGGCCCTTGCCCTTCTTGTGGATTTGTTGTGGTTTTTATAATGGTTTAGGTGATTAGGATTGATAATAAACAATGAACCCAAATACTCAACTCCGAAAACCCCTTCTCCTCCTTCTAGATCGCAACTGGAAGATTCTGTCCAAAACCAACTCAAGCTCATTTGTCCCTTTTCCCTCGCTTTGCTAGGTTTTCCCTAGACATCAAATCGAGCCAAAAGAGTGAAAATCATAAATTCTTTGCAAATCAACCCACTGTTTTTCCCTTGGTGCAAAATTCATCCTTGTTACATTAAACACAGTCGCGCCACAGGCGCACTATCCTTGCATGCGGCATAAGCCTTCTCGCGCCTTATAAAAATCACAAATTTCCCTAGGCGCAAGCGTCGACGCCAAAACAACTACAACAACATCTGAATGTTGTGCAAACCTTTCTGCGCCCATGCAAACTAAACCACTTGGTGCACCTCACTCTCATGCAACATCTACCACATCTGCGCCAATGGCACATCCTGGGACCTTGCAACACCAACCATATCTGCGCCCCACTTAAAAGGACTTCTAATGGCGCAAGCGCACATCCCTCGACACCAACATCTGAATGTTGTGTGTAGCCTTCCCGCACCTTGCGCCCCTTTTGGCGTTATTTTCTCTCATGCGACACTTTCCCAAAGTGCGCCTTGCTTTTCTAAGACCCCTGCTGACTGCGCAGAGAGCGCGCCTTGCGTCCAGGAGACTCGTAAATTGATAACTTTTCATTCTGTAAGCTTTGATGGACAACTTAACAGCTAACATGGCTCTTTTGCGATGGACTTCCCTGATTCTTCTTGCAGATCAACAATGAACTCAGATCCACACATGTCTTCATCGAGTAAGAAGCCAACTAAGTCCAAGGGTAAAGCCAAACCTAAGAGAGAAGAAGAAATGAAATATAAATACCAAAGGGTCAGGATGCCTGAATCTCTTGCAGAGTGTGATCTGGATATCAAAGATTCAGAACTCGGGCACATTGACATGGAGGACTTCTGGGCCAGAACCAAGAAGGTCACAGGCAGCCCATGGATGGATAAATTGGTTGGCAGTGGTCTGCACTTTGCTGCAGGGATCCCCGTAAGCGCAATCAATAATGAGTTCATGATGTTGGTGGGCCGTTGTTATAATA
Organism: Taxus wallichiana var. yunnanensis; assembly: GCA_018340775.1. Taxonomy (NCBI): domain Eukaryota; kingdom Viridiplantae; phylum Streptophyta; class Pinopsida; order Cupressales; family Taxaceae; genus Taxus; species Taxus wallichiana. The sequence goes on along the minus strand of CM031238.1, from coordinate 798,612,213 downwards.
AGGACACAAGATGTGTCAAAATGAGAAGGGCAAGGTAATAATCAACCTCATGGCCCGACATTTTGAGATCATGTTGGGTATCCCTCACCACCGACATTTTGTAGCGGTAAGCCAAGAGGATTGCATGAATGAGGTGTACCTCAAGAACAAGAAGGTGACAAGCAAGGTGGCCACAAGTCATTCATCGCAGTGACTTTTTAGAGGAGCTGAGTGACACCATCACCTTTCCTGAGCAGGGTGTTTGGGCTCCCGATGCCCATTACTTTCACAAGTGGATGCTCAGGTATTTAGAAACCATGAGTAAAAATGTTCTTGATCAGCGTTTTGAATGGGGAGAGATTATCAAGCATAGCACGATCTCGGAGCAGCTTCAACAACTTTCAACAACTGGGAGGTTCTATATGAACTCCTATGTGGTATATGTTCTTTGCCTCAGAGAGGGACTACCCAACATTGAATCGGTATGGGGTATGGCCCCAGGTCAAAATATACAAGTACTATCCAGAATTAAAACTGGAGAACAACATAGCCCAATTCAGTAAAGTCAATGATGTCTTCTTCTATGGCGTCATCTACCTCTTGAGGCCCAACATGACTTACGGTCGGACGACCAAAAGCGTGGTCACCACCACAGAGAAGTGGGGAGCGTTATTCACACAATTCCCCACTTTCACATATCTCAGAGCCACTAACTTCTTGGGAGAGCCCACCAAATTGCTGAGGTATGCGGGACCCAAGCTGATCCTATTGGAGTTGTCTAGATAGCTTATCACATACCATGAGAAGTGTTTAAAAAGGAAGAAGGGTGGAACTCCATTCCCCCTCACAGTGGGCAGGTACACCTGCACTTCACAAAGCAAAGCCCGGGAGATGTTTGCAGAGCTTGAATTGCTCAACTTGAAGCATAATTTCCCGGTGAGGCCAACCTTTGATCCTCATGATTGCCTTCCAAGGGAAAAGATCGATCCAATTCACGTCCCTCAGATCAAAGATATCTACATCGATCTATATCACGAAGTCGAGCTCAGACGAAAGGATCACTCCCGCCTGGCCCTAGCAGAGATCATTCAATATGGTGTGGCCATCGTCCCAAAGGGTTTCAAGCAACTGATCAAGAAGTTGATCAGGTTTATCTAGACACGGATGGGGACAATTGGCCATTTGCTGAAATTGATAGAAACAAGGCCCCTCAGACTATTGAGGAAAGGGTCAAAGGCACTCTGCAACGCACCGAGCATTGGTGCAAGAAAAATGGTATCATCTACCTTGGGGTAGACTTTACCACATCTCCCTTGGGCGATGCACCCACCAAGGCCGAAACACTTGCCTAAAGGCAAAGGAAAAGACATAGAAGGAGAGGCAAGCACTGCTCAGAAAGAAGTTCTGAAATCCCTCCTTCCACCGCCAAAGAGCAAGTTGTGGACTTAGTGTCCCCAAGAAGAGAAGAAGCGGCCAGTGCTCCAATGGACACATCCACTCAGGATGTCATCACTGCTTCTGGCTACAACTGGCAAGGTCCCAACCATCCCCTCTCTCGCTCCTCCTTCCCCTCCTCATGTCGCTCAACCAACCTCTCCTTTGGTTGTGTCTTCTCCCCCTCTTCTACCATTCCCCCTCCCTCTTCCTCCATTTTCTCTTCCCTCGCGGATATGTCCCCTAGCATTTCTTCCCTCATCTCACAGATCCCTTCCGCCCCCACGGTTTCCTCTCCTGCAGTCACTCCTAACCCCGTGAGCATTGGAGTGTTGGCTTCTTTCTCAATGCCACTACCAAGCATCTCGACACATTTCCCGTGTCCACTGCAGTTGCTCCTTCTTCCACCCCCATTTCCTCCTCTTCCTCTGGTCCCACTCCCTTAAGTCCAGAATGGATCTCCAAACACCTGAGCCAGCACAAGAGGAAAGTCCCTATTGCACCTATGGACTTCTCCGTTATTCCGGCTAAAGGGCCTAAGAAGAAAAAAGCTATAACCCACTTCTCTCAAAGCGCTTCAGGTGAAAGGGTTATGGAGATCACATACCCTGATCTCACAAAGAAGAAAGAAGATCTATCCCCACAGATTTTACAGTGACTCAGGTCACGATGGGAACATCATCAGAGATCTTGCAAGGAGAGGCCTTATCCGTAGTGGATGCCCTTTGCAAAAAGCTTCAAGAAGCAAAGGAAGAGAAGAGAATATTAAAAGAGAAAAACAAGCATCTTCTCCAAGCCTTGCAAAAGATGGGCAATGCCCCTCCTATGATTGTCACCAACCCTCCCGAAGTTCTTAGTCAGGAGAAGATAAATGAGTACGCCAAGATTGGTGAGCAAGGTATAACAAAGGTGTCTACCTGGAGAGAGTAGATCCTCAAAGATAGTGAGGAAGTGATTACAAAGTTCACAGAGCTCTATCAAAATATAGATCAAGCTAACAAGGAACTCCAGGCAATAGCAGAACCTATCTCCAAAGAGTTGGACCATGCTAGGTTACAACACGAAACATTCCAGAAGATGCTCGACTGCCGGTCGATGACTTGGTGAAATTCGGCGTTTTTGATCACCCGCGAGCACCCAACAAAGTCCTTGCTACTTTAGACTATTGGGTTGACCAAATGGAGTTTGTCTTGGAAAAGATAGATAAAATCAAGGAGGAAGCCCTGGATGCAATGCATCAAATGGAGCAAATCGTCTTAAGAATGTCTCAAGGTTGCTCGGTGCATCGTACGCCTTGAGGAAGGCTAGATGATACTATTCGGCTCTTTAAGGAAATCACGTCGTAGGGTTTAGTGTCAGAGGCCACTTTTGATATAGAATCTATCAACAACCTTCTGGCCTACCGCGACTTTGTTGGATACCTGATGGAGGCAGGTAATGAATATTTCAAACTCCTGGAAAGACTCAGAGATGAACGGGAAACTTACGAAGTCATCGGGGATCACACCAAGGGTCTCGCTCAGGATCAACTTCAAGCGATGGTAAGCAAGTTCATGGAGTATCAAGCTCAATTTCACATTACCTCCCCTGAGCAGAAGCAAGACACTCCTTTCAAGCCAAGGGATGACAACGAATAGGCTCCTTCCTCCTGGGATTAATCCCATTTTTGTAAAAATATTTAAAAGTATGTTGGCATAAATGATGACATCATCCATGTTGCACCATGGGATGTTGTCATCCACAAAATTGCCCCAAAGTCAACATTTGACTTTTAGATATTTTGTAAATAGTTGTTGGCTCTTTTTTTCTTCTTTCTCCTTCTCCTTCTATAAATACTTGGATAGTTGTAGTATTCAAGGGTGAGCAAATTTGTATGAAAAATAGAGTGAGGAGAGAAAGAATTTGAGATTTCTTGTAACAGAACAATTATTAATACAAAAATTGAGACTTTGTGCTGAATTCCTGTGTTATGTGTTAGATCTTTCTTAAGTTAGATCTGCATGCTTATTCTGTTGGATTCACATATGCTTTTGTCATTTGTTTATCAGTATTGCTTTGTTTGTTTATGTGAGTAAGTTTGGCTCTGTTTACTACCAGCCCAAAACATAAACCCTCTGACCTTTCTACTTTGGAATTCATTTCTTTTCTCCCTTTAGATCCATCTTTCTTCTATTCCTTCCTTCATTCCTTTTTGTTCTTCGTCAGAACTAACTCTACCGGGATGAGATCCCAAACCCCCTAAAGGCAAAATACTGTAAGACTTACATGATTCCGCGATAGAATAACAATAAACCAGTTTCACTTTCTTTGTCTCAAAGAGGGCTATGCCCCGCAAACTATTGGCTTCTGTCTATCCATAGATCTGCCCACCCGAAAGATTTTCGGACCAACAGTTTTTGGTGACTCTATGTGAGTGTTATGTCAGCTAAAAGACACCAACAATTTTTAAAAGCTGCCCGGTAAGACTAAGAAAATAGCTAAAATTATAAAAATCACTACCTGTTTGCAAATCTTAACTCTTTGTTTAAAATCTATTTTTTTGCAAAAGTGATCCAAACTGAAAATTTTCTTAAGAGATCCATAGATTTGGACCAGTTAGAAACCTTTAGTTCGCTGAGTTTTTATAAAAATCTCTGTATTTTCATAGATCTGAGATTCTGATAGTTTTACAAATATTTTCAAACCCTTGCAAAAAAGTCAAATCTAAGATCCGAAAATCAGCTTACTAAGTTAACCATCATTTTATCCTCGTTAATCTTTGTCATTAAACCACAATCGGTTTTCAAAAGAGGGATAAATTTAAATATTTAGAAAAGTACATGCTGTTGATTTTTGTCAGAAAAATTAGAAAATCAACAAGTACAAACAAAAAGAGTTTTTATAAATCTGCTCTAAAAACACTGCAGATCTGAACAAATACACTAGCGGGTGAGCCATTTACCCATAGTAGGAGAGCTCGTGGAGAAGTTGATCCTATTTTCAATCTACTTCAAAGGCACAACTTCAGTATTACACCAACACACTTCATGTTGCTAAGTTCAGCTGATCCGTCAGCCAAAAGTGCCTCACCTCCACGAAAGAACCGTTTTTCAAAAGGAGTCTCCACATCAATTTGCAGTGCTCTGGTGCTAAGTGGAACCGCCCTCCCGGCTCGTGCCCTCTTTCCATATTTTCAAATGGCAGTACCATAGGGAAACACTATGGGCCCTCTTGCATTGCCGCATCTAGTTCACGCACTCCCTCATTGAAATCGCAAGAATTTCTGAAGATTTGATGAGAGCGGAAATCAAAGCACGAATTCACATATATCTGCATTCATCATGTCATGTAGTATCCTAGATGTGACCCATGAAGATGTGTCGGTACGCCTCTTTCTAGAGACCTTGCAAGGACCTGCAGCAGAGTGGTTCCAACATTTGTCGGCGGATCTATCACTAGTTGGGCCACATTACGAACTGCGTTTGAAGACAGGTATAAGCCTTCAAAAGACGCATTTGCATTACTATCAAAGATTACTCACTTAAAGAAGGAAGCCAATGAAACCATGCGTGATTTTATCACCTGTTTCAATTCACTGATTAACCATGTGCCACTGCCATGTTGCCAACACCAGAAAATCAAAAGTGTTTCTTTGTGAATGCCATGAGCTCAAGAGTAAGTTTCTTACTCTTACAAGAACAAATCACCACCTTGGTCCTCGCTCAAGCTGCGGCCATTCGGATAGAAGACAACCTACTTATATCTAGCGAGTTAAAATGAGAGTTGTCCAAACCTAAGGCTTCAACTCCTTCTCAAGCCACTTCATCAGATCCGGCATTCCAGAAGATGGCAAATGACTTGCTCGCATTAAAAAAGTAATTAGCTCAAGCTTCATCTACCACTCCGTACCGGGATATCCCATGGAGGAACTTCACTCCCAACAACGCCCCACAAAGGTCATGTTTGCTTGCTTTGCTGCTCAAGGTTAGCACTTGAGGCCCCTCCGGTTAATGCCCTAGTCGAGATCGAAGAAGAGGAGCAAATTTATGAAGAACCTTCATCACAAGGTGAAGATGATCAAGATGTCGGTGAACCGACTGACAACTCTACAATTGGGTATATGGAATTTGAAGATGAGGAGTCCGATGAGGAGGAAGGTACTCGAGGGTATCTGTGCCGATCATATGTTGTTTTCACCCGCTCATAAGGAAAAGAAGTAGAAGTTCTTTGCCAGGATACAAAAGGAGAAGGTCATTTCGAACATGTCTCCAACCATTGCTAAAAGAGGTAATCCTCTCTCTACTCAACCTCCTATTAAACCTTTACGAAGAAGTCATTTCCTCCCATCTCTCTAATCAGCCTTCTTGTTTCCATAAAGACTAGTAACCCTACCTTACCATCGTGAAATGAAGGACTCATTCCTTCGTCAATGCGACCCTTGGTCGCATTTGACATAGATTGATCATGCTAAAAAGACTAAGATTCAAATTTCTAAAGTGAGTATCTTGATCTAACCTAAGCACCTTGTAAGATTATTTGAATATATCCAAAGCCAAGTATCGTCCCCTCTCATGTCTCCCCCGAAAGGAATCCTTTCCACTCCTCCTACATCTCGCATAAATGTTGCACCTATGGACTTCTCGTTATTAGGATAAAGGGCCTAAGAAGCAAAAAGCTATAACCCGCTTCTCTCAAAGCGCTTCAGGTGAAAGGGTTATGGAGATCGCATACCCTGATCTCACAAAGAAGAAAGAAGATCTGTCTCCTATAGATTTTATAGTGACTCAGGTCACGATGGGAACATCATTAGAGAGCCTGTAAGGAGAGGCCTTATCCGCAATGGATGCCCTTTGCAAAAGCTTCAAGAAGCAAAGGAAGAGAAGAGAATATTAAAAGAGCAAAACAAGCATCTTCTCCAAGCCCTACAAAAGATGGGAAATGCCCCTCCTATGACTATCACCGACCCTCCTAAAGTTCTTAGTCAGGAGAAGATAAATGAGTACGCCAAGATCGGTGAGCAAGGTATAGCAGTGTCCACTGGAGAGAGAAGATCCTCAAAGATAGTGAGGAAGTGATTACCAAGTTCACAGAGCTCTATCAAAATATAAATCAAGCTAACAAGGAATTCCAGGCAATAGCAGACCTATCTCTGAAGAGTTGGACCATGCCAGGTTGCAACACAAAACTTTCTAGAAGATGCTCGACTGCCTTCGAGTTGATGACTTGGTGAAATTCAGCATTTTTGATCACCCGCGAGCACCCAATAAAGTCCTTGCTACTTTAGACTATCGGGTTGACCAAATGGAGTTTGTCTTGGAAAAGATAGATAAAATCAAGGAGGAAGCCCTGGATGTAATGCATCAAATGGAGCAAATCGTCTTAAGAATGTCTCGGGGTTGCTCGATGCATCATACGCCTTAAGAAAGGCGAGATGATACTATTCGGCTTTTTAAGGAAATCATGTCACAGGGTTTAGCGTTAGAGGCCACTTTTGATATAGAATCTATCAACAACCTTCTGGCCTACCGCAACTTTGTTGGATACCTGATGGAGGCAGGTAATGAATATTTCAAACTCCTAGAAAGACTCAGAGATGAATGGGAAACTTGTGAAGTCATCGGGGATCACACCAAGGGTCCCGCTCAAGATCAACTTCAAGCAATGGTAAGCAAGTTCATGGAGTATCAAGCTCAATTTCACATTACCTCCCTTGAGCGAAGCAAGACACTCCTTTCAAGCCAAGGGATGACGACGAATAGGCTCCTTCCTCCTGGGATTAATCCCATTTTTGTAAAAATATTTAAAAGTATGTTGGCACAAATGATGACATCATCCATGTTGCACCATGGGATGTTGTCATCCACAAATTGCCCCAAAGTCAACATTTGACTTTTAGATATTTTGTAAATAGTTGTTGGCTCCTTTTTGTCTTCTTTCTCCTTCTCCTTCTATAATTACTTTGATAGTTGTAGTATTTAAGGGTGAGTAAATTTGTATAAAAAATAGAGTGAGGAGAGAAAGACTTTGAGATTTCTTGTAATAGAATAATTATTAATACAAAAATTGAGACTTTGTGTTGAATTCTGTGTTATGTGTTAGATCTTTCTTAAGTTAGATCTGCATGCTTATTCTGTTGGATTCACATATGCTTTTGTCATTTGTTTATCAGTATTGCTTTGTTTGTTTATGTGAGTAAGTTTGGCTCTGTTTACTACCGGCCCAAAACATAAACCCTCTGACCTTTCTACTTTGGAATTCATTTCTTTTCTCCCTTCAGATCCATCTTTCTTCTATTCCTTCCTTCATTCCTTTTTGTTCTTCATCGAACTAACTCTATTGGGATGAGATCCCAAACCCCCCGAAGGTAGAATACTGTAAGACTTGCATGATTCCTGCTAGTAGAATAGCAATAAACCAATTTCGCTTTGTTGTCTCAAAGAGGGGCTATGCCCTGCACACTGTTGCCTGTCTATCCATAGATCTGCCCACCCGAAAGATTTTCGGACCAACAGTTTTTGGCGAATCCACTGGGAAAGAACCAGATCTATGTGAGTGTTATGTCAACTAAAAGACACCAACAATTTTTAAAAGCTGCCGGTAAGACTAAGAAAATAGCTAAAATTATAAAAATCACTACCTGTTTGCAAATCTTAACTCTTTGTTTAAAATCCAATTTTTTTGCAAAAGTGATCCAAAGTCAAAATTATCTTAAGAGATCCATAGATCTAGACCAGTTAGAAACCTTTAGTTCGTTGAGTTTTTATAAAAATCTCTATATTTTCATAGATCTCGGGACTATTGGCCTGTCTATCTATAAAACCGCCCACCAAATGATTTTTGGACCAACAGAATGTAAACAATTGTAAGTTACCTATTCCACGATTAACGTTTTCATTAGTACTTAGGTATGCAAAAGAAATGGTACAAACCATTATGTCGATTGCAGAAAATAGTCACCACATATGAATTAGTAATAAGGCATCTGGCACATCTATTTTCGATGTGGCATATACAAATCTAAACACTTGGTAACCCTTCGCAATAAGCCCAATTTATTGAAGAAAACACATTTGTCATATCTCCCACTGCCCGCGTATTTTCAGTGCTTCTCACAGTTGAAAGCATCGTAGGTGGCATGTGCATGGTCTTCGTCACATGGCCATGTTGTTTTTCTCAACAACACAACAATTAATTGTGAAGTATCGATGAGACAAATTATAATGTCTTCTTTTGTAGTTGAGGCAAATTATAATGTGTTTGGCCCCTTCTACCAGATTAGTTGTGTAAGGCGAGTCGTAGTCTTTGGAGAAAGAAGTGACCATAGCGATGTAGCCACTTCTTTATGGAAATACTATTTAAGATGACGTGGATAGTTTCTCTCTTCATTTTTTATGTAGCAGACCATCTAGTGGAAAGAAGGAAGATATACTAAGTGGTAGTTTTGGATCTTAGTGTAAATGAAACAAGAGGGATTCTTCTATTGCTATAGTGGAAATGAACCTTACCAACCGTGTAAATGTGATCCGCCGAAGAGTAAATCAACCATTACATCATGAACTATTGGTGTGTGTACTTTCCTTGTCATCTTGCGGCATTGTCCACATCACATGGTGAGTCATCTCACTTAGGTGAGGTCATAGGTATTAGGTGTCTTAGGGGTATGATAGATTTCGTCATAGATTTTTTCATACACATCAATGTGCATTAGTGCATCATACAGGAGTTACTTTCCATTTCAGGAATGTAACTCCTCTTCTCCACTTGTGGAGGTATGATTGTCATGCATTGGGAGTTACACAACACTCCTATTTGTACTCCTTTTTTAATCTATGAGAATGAGTAGACCCTTTTTCTTTCTATGCACATTTCATGGTTGAATGTTTTCTTCCTTATGGAACTTTGTCACGTTGTCATTTGAGTGCAACTCATTTGATGTGCGCATTATCCTGCATGATCCTCGATAACGCTTTCTCATCACGATATCGAGCACATTTTGGAATCAGTTTTACTTTGCATTTTCCGTCACTTACTATTATTAGTTTTATGTTCTTACCTTGGTTTCTTGTTGTTTGGCCCCTAGAATATTGACTAAGTATAGAAGGCGCGGCGCAAGGACAAAGCGCACAAGGAAGGGTTTAAGAAAAGGGTTTAAGGAAACCGTGGCGCGCGCAATGCGCGCATGACAAAACTAAGGGTTTGGGACTTAGTCAAATTGGACATTCAGGGGCAGAACACGTGAAAAGCATGACTGAATGTGCGTGGATAAGGTGCCAGCCTAGTGATAGGTTGGCCCAGGAAGGAGCATGCTGCGGTAGAATCTTCTAGAAGCACATCATGGTATAAAGTGGAAAGCTCAGGCCTAGAGGAGCATGCTCGCATGGAGGACCACATTCAGACACTTGGCATTAGATCTGAGGGTGTTGGAGGATGAGTTGGCAGTCTAGAAAGGCTATAAATACAAGCACCTACAGAGTAAAAAGGAGGAGGAGAAGAGACTTAGAGAGTGGGCGGAGCTCTACAGAAATACTGCAAGAACTCTGTTAGTGGGTAATTACATTTGGGAAAGGATGTATTAGGCATGGGGATTGTAATTTTTCTTTTTGGTAGCATAGTTACATTAGTCCAGTTGTAATGCATGACTGTGGTCTACTTCTCTGTGACATTCTATAAATGGCTCCATGGATGTAATGAGGTTACCAGTTTATATATATATGAATATCAATGATTCTGATGCATACATCTTTTTCATAGGTTCTCTTTCATTTTATGCTAAGTATGGATTCTTATATACTTCTTTCTGTTATGGTACAAGTTATATAATCTATTAAGTACTGTCTAGAATAATTGCAAGGATCTAGAGGCCGTTCTGAGCTCTATGGTTCTTATATGTCATAAATCCTCTTTAAATCTCTTAGACACCAATCATAGATGATGTTTCCCACTTAACTCACATAAAAGAGAGACTTGGCACCTGCGCGTGCCTCGGGTGAGTGCTCAGCATCCGCTGGGTGATAGGCCAACGTGCATGGGGTTCCTTTCTTTTGTGATAGGGGTAAAAATGACTACATCTTGTTCTAGTTCTTTGGGACCTTCTTTTTGAAGTTGTAGTGGGAAATATCATACATCATTATATGTGTAGTGAGTAATGACAGAGCGGTTAAGGTTGGAAAGTGTTGAATCATGGTTCAAGAGCACGAAGGGTGAATTTGCTTAGTGATTCAGCACTTGACCTAAGTTTGGTGCACATAGATGGGTAGAAGAGAGCCTCTACCATGATCTGTATGAAACTTTTTTCTGTTGCTTCCCAATGGAACTGTATGAATGGCTCTCAGCCTATGTGTCTAGATCAAGTTTGCATTATGGATCGCGTGTGTGGACCTAAGAAGAATACTAGAGGCTGCAGGATGTAGATATGACATGGACCCGTGTTGTGGATCATTAGTGGAAAGGAGTATTGGCTAGCTACACTTTGGAGTATGTCATTTCCACATATTCTTGTCCAGAGGTTGCTGAGTTTGAGTTTCTGCAGGAGCCCAAAGGATCATTTCTACGTGTTGTCCCTCTGGCTATGAAAATATTGATGGTTACCATGAGTTTAGAGGCATTCCCAATGGTCGGCTAAACCATTTTGAGCATTGGGCGAGGAAGCTAGAGTGGAGGAAGATGACAGATGTTGCGACGGAGAAAGAAAGGGAGGAGAGATGACTCAAGTATGGTGAAGCACGTGAAAGGGAGATTGCTAGACAACGTGAGGTTGCAAGTGTGATGGATGTATGGTAGCAGACGTTGCGGGAAGGATTTGAGGTTCATGCAGAGGATGTGGAACCTGAGCAGTCTATGCGACCCCATCTTGGCAAGCGCATAAGAGAGACCCCTTCGGCTTCTGATGAGAGTTTGTCGCATAGAGAAAGAAGAACCATTGGCGCACATCTGAGCCCACCTAGTGACCGAACCCTGATGCTTGGTTTTCCAGATTAAGGGGAAAATATTGCTAGTCCAATTGGTTATGTTGGAGGTGATTGGTCTACACCTAGGATGTATAATTTCTCATTTAGGCCTTCTATGGCTGCAAACACCAATCTAGTGTTAGGAATTTTCGGGCAAGGTATAAACACACAAGCTTTTTTGTCTCACGTTTGGGAGTGGCACGGGGTATACTATTGGTAGTGGGGCATTGTCGCAGACCATAGGCACGTAACTCAGTGGAACTATGGGGACCCTTGGCATGACCACTATAGGACCTGGTGGGTCTAGTGGATTTAGTGGTTTAGGAGGAATAGAGTTGGTGGCTTGGTGGCTCTGGTGGCTTTGGTGGTTCAAAGTTCGGGACCTGGTGGACCTAGTGGATCACGGTGGTTTAGGGCACGGTGGACCGATGGTTTTGGTGGTTCAAGACACAGTAGACCTAGTGGATTAGGTGGCAGAAGAAACAAAGGTGGAAACCAAGGCTCTAGCTCAGGAGGATTCGGGCCCCAACCACCCCCACAAGTTTTCTTTGAAATGTCTCTACATTTACCCAATTATAGAGGTATTGAGGATGCTGCAAAACATGTTCACAAGTGTGAACTTTCTATGGCGCATAAAGGGTATCACAACTCCATAATGGAAGGCTAGTCAATTTGCAACCACGTTGCAAGGGCACGTGCATAGCTGGTACAAGAAATATGACCCTCATCAAATAGTGGTGGGCTATACTGCTTTAAAGAACACATTCTTGGCAGAATTCCACATTCCTGAGTTTGAACAGAAAAGCATCAGCACTTTGAAGGAGATTTAATAAGGAATGACGAGAGAGTGTGTGGGAGTATGGTGCGTGCTTTAAAAATCTCTTGTGTAAGTTGTCATCGATATTCACCCTTCACAACATGCTTAGTGGTTTGTTGGAGGTTTGATCACACCCTTTAGAAGGGCCTTATCTCATAAAACTTTTGAGACCCATGAGGCATTGGAAGCTGCTCTGCACGCCGAGGCTATTGGTAGTGTTGATACTAGCGTTAGCCCGTTCCTGGAGGCTCAAATTGCTACTATGGCCAAGCAGTTGGAAAAGTTGTCTGCGAACTTAGCCCATAAGACTTGCAGTGGTTTGTGGTGCATAGATTGTGAAGTAGAGGGCACATTAAGGATAGTTTCCCTCGAGAGGATAGTACACGCGGTGCGATGGGTGTGAAATTTTTTCATGGCCACTATGATGTAAGTAGATGCCCCTTGCTACAACATGCAATCCAGAAGAATGTCTCTTATTACTGCAAGATTTGCACCTCTACAACCCATGATACTAAGGACTGTAGGCTCATTGATCAGATCCATGAGGCCATTGATCATGGGTGCGCCAAACCAGCGTTGCTAGTAGTTCCAAGGGTGATGATCACTGTTATGAGGAGAGCGCAGATGGAGGCACGTGGAAAGAGGTTTTCGCGAAGGATTCCATGGTCATGGTAACCGCGGAGGAGGAAGGACTAAGTTCCTGCGAGGAACCTGTTTCAATTGTGGGTCTATAGAGCATTACAAACGAGAATGCTCGGACCTATTGTAGTGCTCATGGTGTAGAAAGAAGCATAAGTACGAGGAGTGCCTAGAGTTGTTTGAGCACATGAATCAATAACACCGGAAAGACAATGGCACTGCAATGGCCAGCATTAAGAAGGCAGACATAGTGGATGCCTCGGGTAACACGGATGCGAGTTTGGAGATTTTCTTGGTAACCACAAGGGCGAAGCTATGCGCGAAAGAGAGATACCGAGGTAGAAGAACCTGGTTTCAAGGGAGGAAGTAGCTCATGGAAAGTACCTAGACCCCACGCATCAAAAGGAGGTGTATCATGACACTATGGATGTCATTCGGAGTTTACAAGGGGAAATCCAGTGTCTAAAGGAGTAGTCCAGGAGGGAGGGGCAAGGAAGGGAGTCAAGGTGCAAAAGGATGACTTGGATGAGGTCAAATAGGTGTGTAAAATGCTCGGGCAAGAGAATATCATTCCCTTGCTTGGATCATGGTTGAGAGAGAAGGTACCACGTGCTCCGGAGGAGAGTCCAAGAGGCAGGTCTTGCATGTAAACCTTCCCCATCACAACGTTGACTATGACAAGGAGATCACATTGAATGCAGTTGTGGATGGATGGCTCCTTAGTAATATCCTCATTGACAACGATGCGAGAGGTTAATGTTCTAACTTTGGATGCATGGCATCAGATGGGAAGACTTGCATTACAACCATCTTTGAATGTGTTGTATATGGAAAACAAGACTAAGGCGATGCCCATCGGTGTCTTAAAGGATGCAACTATCACTATCCAAGGAGCTAAGTTTACTAGGGACTTGAAGTCTTGGTGCTCGTCGAGGCAAACAATTTCCCAAAGACTACTTGGGCGCCCATGGTGTTACAAGAACAATGCGGACCTTCGGTTCAACAAAGGGTACATCAACTTTGAAAATAAGGAGGAATGGGTCATTATACCCCTAGCTGATGGGAAGTCGACACCCTATATTGAACCTTTGGGGGAAGAAGTTTTGGATAGGATATATGTGCACTCAATCAAGGACCCAGAGATAATACATCCTACCAACGAGTTATCCAGTTTGAAGATGCTCAGTCAAAAAGTGATACCACCAGTCTAGCATGTGACAATTGGGCGCATGGAACTTATGAATTGATGGGATGACAGTTGAGAGGGTCAGTGACCAAGGTGACAAAGGCGCGCACAGTCCGGCACCTAGGAGGAAAGGAGCTGCCTAAGTATTCAAGAGGAGCCTTCCCTGAGATCTTTTTACTAGAAGATGGAAGCTCAGTGGAAGAATGAGAAGGAATGGAGAGGGATGCTAAGTTATGTCCTGCTCGAACAGCGGCACAGTGGTGGGCTACCCATCAGGAGAGCCTTTTGGAATGGCACGAGGTAAGAATTGCTCTCTCTGTCAGATTCTCTAGGAGCAACGTGCCCACCACCATCAAGGACTACCATGGGAAGGAGCCCGCCTCTTTCCATATCTAGGAGTGTGAAAGGATCTAGAGAGAAGGCATAGAAGCTTTGCCACCATCCCTCTGGGTGCACAAGTTGTATTCTACATTACAGGGTTGCGCGTGCGTATGGTACATTCATTTAGAGACATGCCGCCAGACAGGGAATTGGCAAGAGCTCGCGGTTGACCTCATTCAAACCTTTGAGTATCAGAGTACCAAGCCATCAGTTGATAAGGCCTTGTAGGGTATCAAGTGCCTTACCATGGGGGATAGTGCCATGGTGGAGGATAGGCTATTGGAGTTACTAGGTGGAACAAGTTTGGAGGGCGCTTTGAAGAGGAAGTAGAGGAAACATAAGAGTTACAACTTGAGCACATGTGTTTGGAAAAGGAGAAAGGGAAGTTGGTGTATGTGATTGATGGAGAGGAAGTGGAAAGATTGGATGTTAGCCATTCTGTAGGGATGCGTGAGGTAGTGGACAGTGTTGATACTCACGCACACGCCTACCATGAGCCCTTAAAGACAAAGAAGGTTAACATCAGTTCAGGAGAAGAACCTAAGGAAGCTATTATTGGAGATTACTGGTCGGAGAAGGAAGTCTCTAAGATCATTGATTTGTTGCATGAATTTGAGGATTTATTCCCACGCGGGTACCATGAGCTCAAAGGTGTTCACCATTCCTTAGGGGAGATGAAGATAAAGTGAAGGATAGTGCGTGCTCGGTCAGGAAGAGACCCTACTGGATGAATCCCAATTTGCACGTAAAGGTTAAGGAGGAGATAGAAAAAATGATAGCTTTTGGGATCATTGAAGTAGTGGAGGAATCGGAATGGATAAGTCCAATGGTAATCAACATCAAGAAGGATGGGCAGATTAGGATCTGCGTGGATTATAGGGAGCTGAACGCAGTTTGTGTCATTGATCCTTTTCCAACCCCCTTCATTGAAGAAATTTTGGAAGGAGTCGCTAGCGCGAAATCTATTCCTTCACGAATGGATTCTCGGGGTACCACCAAGTCTGGATTGCAAAGGAAGACCAAGAGAAGACAACTTTTGCCACTGAGTGGGGAAGTTTTGCATATACGGTCATGCCCTTTGGGTTGAAGAATGCACCTATTGTTTTTTCGTGCATAGTGGTGCAAGTGTTCCAGGACTTCATCCATAAGTTTCTTCAGGTCTATTTGGATGATTGGACAGTGTATGGTCTAGTAAAAGACCATTGTGACAATTTGAGGTTAATGTTTGAGAGGTGTAGGTAGTTGAGGATATCCCTCAATATTAAGAATTGTGTATTTGCTACACCCTTTGGGACTTCATTGGGGCACATCATATGTAAGGAGGGCTTGCTGGTAGATCTCGCTAAAGTTGCAATTATTGTGGGGTTAGGGGAGCCTACTAGCCAAAGCACAATGCATGGATTCCTTGGGCATATGGGTTATTACAGGAAATTCATCAAGGGGTATGCCAAGATTATCGCGCCTTTAGAAGAGTTGCTCAGACATAAAAGTGCCTTCCATTGGGGAGAGGCGCAACAGAGGGCGTTTGATACATTAAAGGATAGGCTTGTCACCACACCTATATTATATTTTCCCTCTTGGGACAAGCCCTTCCATGTCCATGTAGATGCCTCAGGAACTGCTATTGGAGCAATACTTAGCACAACCAGTGAAGGAATTGTTGAACATCCTCGTGTGTTTTTGCAAGGGGAAGTTGACACCCGAGAGAGCAAAATTACACAACAACCGAATGTGAAGTGTTGTCAATGATCTATGTGCTTTTCAAATTTAGGCGATGTCATTAGCAACACCCTTTGTATTTTACACCAACCACATGGCATTAAAGTATTTGGTGAACAAGCCTGTTCTACAAGGGCACATATGTCGATGGGTATTGTTATTTCAAGAGTTTGAGTTCACCATAGTAGTGAAGCCTGGGAAGAGCAATTGTGGACCTGATCATCTATCAAGAATTGATTCAGGGGAGGACGCGTAGAGTATTGAGGAGACAATGCCAGACCCGCAATTGTTTAGGTTGCGGCACGCTCAGCTTTGGAGGAAATTGCAGTATTTTTAAAGGAAGGTGTGGCGCCGAAAGGAATGAAGGCATTAGAGAAGAAGCAACTAGCCATACGCACCATGCCCTACATGTTGATTAGTGGAGACTTGTACAAGTTGGGATGTGATGAGGTGTTTTGCAGTGTGTATTAGAGCATGAGCACCTCGCCATCATGGAGGAAGCACATGGAGGAAGTGTGGGTGGGCATTATGTAGGTGATACCACCACGCATAAGATATTAATGGCAGGTTTGTGGTGGGAAACCTTGTACAAGGATTGTAAAGACTATTGTAAAGTATGTG
The DNA here is from genome assembly GCA_018340775.1 of Taxus wallichiana var. yunnanensis. Taxonomy (NCBI): domain Eukaryota; kingdom Viridiplantae; phylum Streptophyta; class Pinopsida; order Cupressales; family Taxaceae; genus Taxus; species Taxus wallichiana. The sequence continues at coordinate 798,595,511 of CM031238.1, read as the reverse complement.
ACCATTGTTAGTGCATTGGCAAGCTTGGAAAGAGAGATGAAATGCCTTTGCACCCTATACCTAGCGCAGAACCTTTTGAAAAGTGGGCAATAGACTTTGTAGGCCCTATTGCACCAGTGGCGTGTAGGACTGGGTCACGCTATGTCATCACTTGCACGGATTATCTGACAAGGTGGGCGAGAGGCAGCCCCAACTAAAGACTGCACAACAGCCACAACGACAAGATTCTTGTGGGAGAACATTATCATGAGGTATGGATGTCCTTTGAGTTTAACCAGCGATAGGGGTACGCATTTCTTGAATGAGACCGTGAGGATCCTATTAGTAGAATTCATGGTGGCTCATCACAAGACTACACCCTATCACCCACAAGCAAATGGAACCACAGAAGCATTCAACAAAATATTGAGTCATACCCTGACCAAAATTTGTGATGTCGGCAGACAAGATTGGGATGACAAAGTATCAGCAGTATTATGGGCTTACAGGACAACATATAAAAGGTTGAACAAAGCCACACCATTTTAGTTGGTGTTTGCACGATGAAGTTGTTTTGTTGATTGAATTCATGTTACCTTCTCTGCGGATAGTGCGCACGGGAGGGTTGGTGATGAGCAAGCACTAGAAGAAAGAATTGATGAGTTGATGAAGTGGATGAGAAACAAGCACTCGCCGGTGGATCTAAACAACAAAGAAAGCAAAAGAGAAGCCTTGGCATGATCGCCACATAAGAAACAAGAAGTTTGAGGTTGGGCAGATGGTCTTACTTTATGATTCTAAATTTTTGCGCCATCCTGGGAAGTTGAAAGTCCATTGGTTGGGTCCTTACACAATCTCATACATCCTTGATTCGGGTGCGTGCTAGTTATAAGCGCTGGATGGGACGAAGTTGCTGGACACTTCAATGGGAGTAGGCTGAAGCCCTACTATAAATAAGTCTTCTTGGTGTTTGTAAATAAGGTAATTTTGCCAGTTAGTTTAGAATTTTCCTTTATGCGTTTCTTTTCTTGTGTTTCCCTTTCGCGTTGTTGTTTTGTTTTGTGCCTTGGGCGCGGTAACCTTATTGCTACTTTTTGAGAATCTGTGAGTGTGTAGAGGACCACACATCATTTTAGTGTGGGGTGGAGTAATGTGAAGGAGCACATGGTTAAAGTACCAAGGACGTTGTGTTAAAAATCTTGGTTGAATGGCCCTATTGAAAGAGGTGTATGGAAAGAAAAGATGGAAAAAGGATGGTTGGTGTCAAGATAAAGCTACTTTCAGATCCCACGTACAAAGGAGGAGAAAGCGCATTAAGCAACACGAGGTAGGCGAGAGAAAAAAATCAAGATAGAAGAAGTGCCTTGCACTTTGCATATCTTGTGGCGTAAGAGTCTCCTGTCAGGTTGGATTGGTTGTGCACCGAAGGTTGGAGGATTGTCCACACAGGTTGGGTGCGTGAGGGAAAGCACTTAAGTCGGGATTTGTTTGAAAAAGCCGCATTAAATGAAAAAAGTATGGTGGTAGGTGAAGTAGCACTTAATTCTCAAAAAGGGAAAAACTATAAATAAAGGGGTCGAGGCACTTCATTTTTCACTTTGCGTATAAGAAGAACGAAGCGCTTTTTGCACCTTTGCAAACTAGGGCTTCCAAAAACTAATTCGTGTGAAGAAAAAATTGGAGAGATTAAAGCATGGGTAACTTGTTCGGGTTTGCAAACTAGGAGGAAGGGATTTCACGGGCATAGGAGAAGTTGTGAGAAGACGCCATCTTGTGAAAGGAGTATCCCAGTTAGGGTTTGAAGAACTAGGGCACGAGTTTAAGTAATTTTCTTCACAAGTTCGAGATCTAAGGTTGGAGAGACCGGAAGAACAAAGTAACATGGAGTGATTGAAGTGGGAAGAAGACCTAGATAATGGCACCCAAGAAACCAATTAGTACACCCAAGAAGGGCAAGGGAAAGGGCAAGGGCAAGCAACAAGAAATTGAAGCACACACAAATGAGGAGTGGTATGCAGAAATGCAGTACCCAGATGGAGTGTTGTTGGGGAAGGAGTGGGAGTCCCATCTTAGGGACATGTCTGTAAACGATTATAATCATCGGACAAGCACAATCAAAAAGGAGTTGGCACTGGAGTTAGTGCGCCAACAAACAAGAGGACACTAGAGGTTTGCCCATTTATAATGATGACGTGAAGGTCAAATTGGAGAAGGCGGGGTTGTTACAACTCTTTGAGTTGCCCTACTTCGGGAAACCTGAGCGACTATATCAGTGGTTGATGTCGTGTGTGCATGAGGACTATTTCCACTTCACAAGGCGCAAGATGCGCATAACTCCTCAGCTAATTTCACATTTCACAGGCCTCATTTGTGAAGGAGACATTTTGGAGGATGATTTGACTAACAAAGAAGCGATTAAGGAAACTATCACCACTTTTGCATGCAAAAAGGGTTCAAGGTATTATTGTTATCCAATTTTGCACACCTAGCAAGATTGGACAAGGGGGTCCTGTCACATTCAAAATGAAATAATAGTCCCAGGAACCCACCTTCGGTTATTATCGAGATGCAATAATTAAAAAATAATTCCTAAATTGCATATGAAGAGATCACCTAGCATCGAAAGGCACCCAGTTGATCTCGACTCAGTGAAGAGTTCAGGGTCGAGTTGTTAAAGAACCCGGTGTCAAATTGATAGTCATCTCGGAAATCATCTCAGTAGAGACTCTCAGTTGTAAGAGCTCGACGATGGTCTTGTTAATGCAAAATATAGCTCGTTGAAAACAAATGAAAAGGCGTACAAGGATCTCGGTGGAGATCGATGCAAAAAGATCTGAAGGCCAAGTCAGGGAGAGTCAAAGTCAACATGATGCCAGGTTTAATCCATTAAGACAGTGCTCGACCAACCACTTGGGAGAATTATCTTGTTTGACCGAGATGATATGAAATTATGCAGATATGGGAGGTTCAACATCATTGAATCTCGGGTTTGTAATTACATAATGGAAGGACTTCTATCGACCCAGGAAGATAGTATAAGCACCATGGAATACCCCGATAAAATTGAGTCAAACCGACATTTTAAAAAGAGCTGCGAATTATAATGGTGTTCGAGACCTTCCTTAGCCGAGCATTTGGTGCACAGGCAGTTGACATGTTGCAGTATAGTAGAAGCCTTTTTGAGCACTTCCAGCAAGCAAGTCATCTAACGATGTTTTTATCTATTCAGCATCGAATGCATCCTCAAATTTGGGATTTTCCTTCAAGATATTTTTATGAAAATTGATTAAGTGACAGTAAGAGTGTTACCGGGAGACCTGATGAAAATTATTACAAAGATTCTCTATAGAGACCTTACTGGTTTTACGGTGTAACTCATGGAAGCGGATCTCATAGAGGTGGAACTATTTCATATCAGAATATTCATGGAGCGTAATTTGCTTTGCAATTATATGAGCATCTTCAATGAGTCACTAAATTGGCGGGCATAAAGGATTCTGTCTGAATTATCACACCTTACAAGCTACAGCTGAAATGTTTGCACCGAAAAAAATGATGTCTCCTCACGCTGAGCGGAAAGGTGGAAGTCGGTGGCCATCTGTCCAAAATGAAATATGGCCAAATGATAACAAAACCCCGCACTCCAATCCCGGACGTGGGAAATAAGGCGAGCAATGCCAAGTGGGTTTTCGTGGATGGCAAGCCAAGGAAGAAATTCCACGCGGGGGAGATTCGGAGCAGCACCGCCAAGTGGAAATTTTGGCATGGAAAACCATGCTGTTCACTCCGCACTGGGGAGAAATCAGATCAAACTACCAAGGGAAATATTAAGATGGCAATCCGTCATGAAAACCCCGCGCAGCTTGGAGTGGTCCGAGTCTTCTTGCGAGTTACCAGGAGAATTAAAGTGGCAGTTGCAAATTGAGCGTTGAGTAATCTTCCGATCGATAAGGGAGGATGATGGCGAGATGGTTGAAGATGGGTCGACGTTGGAAATAGTATCCAGTTTCAGGCTCACAAAAAAGAAACGCCTTCTCATGGAATACCGTAATTGCAGCTTACAGAAGACACAGGTTTCCGAATGCAACAAACAGATGCCCGACCTGATCATTTCGCCTTTGCCAACATACTTCTCCTAGCTCCCGTTCAGTTCGCCTTTGCCAGCATACTTCTCTGAGCATTCGGTGGTCGCAAGACAAGCTCCCACGCACAGTCAGCAGGCATGCGCAGTACAGTAAAAGCCTTTTGAACGCGTTTAAACAAGCAGGTTGTCCAACTGTATTGTTATCTATTCAGTGTCGAATGCATGCCTATCCTTATTCTGAACTCAGATCGAATGACAGCTGCATGAAACAAACATTCACTGCCGTGTACGATGGATTGGAGTCACGCCATTCAAGGCTTCATAAAATTTCCATGAACCAGGAGATGGAGTTTTATTACGTGTAGAATGAAACGATTCATATTGCTCAGCATTTCTTCTCCTAGAAACGAATTGAATGTGAAGGTCAACTCTGAAATACCTGGTCGGCCGTTTTGCATGCTGCATCCTTGTTACTCGTAAATGGTCTCTTTGAGAAACTCTGTGGGCAGTAGGCAATATTTATACCCTTCCATTATGTACGTCCAATCAGACAATAAAAATATTCTTTTACCAGGTTCAGAGAAACTTGTTTTTAACAATGAACGCTTATACTGTAATTTCAAGCTATTTTTATCTAGCTTATTTCTATCAGCTTTGATTCACGACTAAGGAAGAATTCATATGGTTGTTACCTGTACATTTTTCCAAGGTCCTTTTGGTTGCCCCAGTTTGTTCAACGTATTTTTTGAAGGGCTTATTTTATGTGTTGCAAATTGTAACATAAAGGATCTTTTAGTTTCTGGAAAAATGAGTATATGGTTTAGCTCACAGCTACCTATGCCATACTAAGATCCCAATAGTGGCATAATTGTTGATTGGAGCCGAGATTGCCGAGTGCACTGCCAAAATACCAAAGGGCTCTTTGTCCAAAAATCAGTTTTAAGGGTGTCTATCGACATGTTACGGGCATAAGCCGGGTCATCATCATGGCAAAGCATTAGGTCTTTGTTGATAATGGCATTTTTTTCATCGTTTGGAAGGTACAATTGTGCTTATTATGGCCAAGCTAAAACATTCTTACTGCAAGTGTTATATGATAAGGAAGAACCGTGAACATTGTGGTAAAACCATTCTTTTTAGAAATGTTGGGTTAAGGACGACATTCAAGTGAATTTGAGCCAACCGGTGCTCGGGTTGATATGCAAAACAAAGCTAGGTCGAATCAGTTGAAGAGCTCGTGGTGTTGTTTCATGGAGTTTGAACGTGGAATGCATGTGAATATGTGGTCCAAAACTAGAAGAAATAACTCTATCTGTCAAGCTAGAGCTATCACAGAGAAATCAATCGATTGAATGTTGACAGGTCCACGTAACGTGATCCCTAACAATTTTCATAGCTTGAAAATCATTTCTAAATGGCGCAACATGCAAGAGTGAAATAATTCAAATTCATTGAATTGTTTAACCTCTGTGGGTACAACCAATGTATTATGGATCAAATCCACCAAGTATGATTTAGAGTCAAACTTTTCATATTGTGGAAACATTGGTACCAAGTCGAGATAAAGAATAAGCTCATGGGTGTTGAAGTTTAATGTATTTGTAGAGGCTTTCAATTTCGGGCTTAAAGCTTCATGTTCACAATGCATATAGGTGGCTTGGTAATTCAGAATGGCTCGATTTGGACTTTGAAGCAAGACCGTAGTAGTGGCATTCGTGAGGCGAGTCTTAATTTGCGTCAGGCCAGGTTCATAGGATCTACATGCATTTTAGCAAAACGATAAGAATCAAGTTTGATAGCTCACCATTTGAAGGACTCAATGCAAAAGAGCTCGATTGCCAAGATGAGGAAAGAGTTAGTGTGGGGTTCAAAATCGATTGCAACACCGAGTTAGAGGATTCGAAGCTCACCGAGTTGAGATTTGTGCAGACTCTATCCACATGGACCCCCCTCCTCTTCAAGTCAAACGGGTCAACGGGGGTCCTAACATTGTTAATTAAATTAATATCTTTATTTAAATATTTTAATAATAATATTATTATTATTATTATTTAAATATTTTATTTAAATATTCTTTTAATTAATTGAGAAGACTAGGTCATCAGGGAATTAATGACCCATGATGGAACCTTCTCAGGTAGTTCAACTAACTGCAATAAATACATCATGGGCCTTCATTTTAGGAATGCAATTATGACCATTTCCTCTTCTTTCTCACATATTCTTCTATAAATGTAAGTTGGAAGCTCATTTCAAAGGGTTCCAACAGTTGACATAAGTTGGACAGCTTAGATATCTCGGGTAGAGTGTACTTTTCAAGAATCCTCTCTCTCGCAAGTTGTTCTTGTGTCTTGAGAGAACTTTCAAGCCTCCTCTTCAAGACTGTAATGGCAACTATTGCCTCTTCTGAATGTATGATGCATTGTGCATGTTATTGAAGCAATAAAAGTGTGTGTTTTGTGACTAATCTCGGTCCTTTCATCCTTTTGTGCTTCTTTGTGCCTTTCTCATACTTGCAGGTACACTGTGCAAGTTTAAGTTTCTATTGTAGGTTCTTGGAGTTCTGTGCTTATCGAGTGGTGAAGTATTGCATGCAGTTGAGTTGTGGTGTCTGTTCACCTTTCTTGAGTTCATCCTTCTTCACTGGGAAACTGGTATATTTCTCGATCGATAAAGTTTAACAAAGGGAACGTGTGTCTCTTAGTCCTGTGGTATCCTGTACCCTCTCTAAGTTCAGCAGAGGTGAAGTTGACTGTGGTGCACACACCCTCTTCAAATTAACCCTTCATGAATCGAAGACACCCTTTATCCGGTGCATCACCATCCCTAGTATAGTTTCATTTCGTAAATCTCCTTCCCTAAAACCCCATGAAAATGTTAGCCTAGGACTAGATAATCATTTTTGTTACACTAGGAGTAGTACAACACTTAGTTTAGGAAGGGGAACCCGGCCTTCTCCGAGAGGTTCACCTCGAACCCAAGTCCCACTGACTTGAGAGGTGATCCCATGTGTCCCAATCACACCGAATGTCCTATTCACATCCCGGCCATTCGGGGGTGCGGTGATTTGGCGACAACAATTATGATGTCGTAGACATCAAGGATCTAATAATGAAGGTGGCTTCGCACCGACATCAAAACTAAATGGCCAGGAGAGATGGACCCAGGTCAATAAGCCATGGTTGAACGTTTACAAAAATATTTCAGAGGGCATCATCTATAATTTTTCCGCATTCATCGCGGATGAAATTATCAACTATGCGAAGGAAGGTGACATGATCCTTTTTGGAAATGTGCTGCTAACCATTGTGTTTTCGGAGATTGGGGTCGGATGCATCAAATAAGTTCATATGGGAGTACCCGATGAAAACCCCTCACCCGCCAAAAGGTTTGAGAAATACGCTTGTGACACTATGACAACAGTGCACAAGGTGCGCTTGGAAAAGTGGTATACACACCTAAGGAACGCGTTCGGGGCAGAATGGAGAATTCTCAAACAACTGCTAGCAGCCACCAGGGGAGAAGTGGAATTTTTTGTGTACCAGCATTTTTGTTTGGGCAGATTCAAACTGTCAGATGGGACATGGAGCCCATGGTGCAAGCTCCCCTTTGCCTTCACAACTCAATACTTCCAAGTGGGAGTAAATAGGTTCAGGGAGTCCAAAAAGTTTAAGTTGGACCTTGGTAATCTGGACCAGGACCACGGGAAATGCGCAAAGGGTTGGTGTACCCCGAAAAGCGTGCATACGTGGAGTGGTATATACTACATGAAGTGTAAATGACAAGGTCTATGACTTTGCCCATTGCAGAAGGATCCACGGCATACGTGTACATCCGCATAAGACCCAAGTCTGAGAAGGGAACATATATGGAGAACAAGGTATCTATACCTTAGGATCCAACTGGTAGGAAGAGACCTATGCCCAAATGGGAGGATAAAGAGCCAGAGAAGAAAATACCAAGTGTGGTGGAGACACAGGTAATAGGTTCCCCGGGACAAGCGCCAGAACTAGTATGTACACACGCAAGAAAAATCCCATAGTAAAAGAAAAGACTCAGAGCCAGAAAATCCATCAGATAAGGAGTCATCAAAAGAAGAAGAAACAGAGTCACCTACACTAGAATCTCCGGTTAGGAAGAAGTAGAGGGTAGAAGAGGAGACCACCTCAGGAAGAAGTTGGAAGTTTGGACAAGTGCATAGGAGAAAAGGATGGTAGTGAAGAAGAAGTAAGTGGGGAAGAGGACCCCGGGAAAGATCAAGGGCTACCTGTTTTCAATGTACATGATTCAGAGGAGGAAGGCGGAGAAGAAGAATAAGGGTTCCTTTTTGTGCGGTGCAAGGATAGCCAAGTAGGAGGAAGTGCCCAGGACATGGGAAAAGATGAGGAGGCTAGCACGTAGAAGCAAGAGGCTCCAAGCTCTGCACAGGAGTAGACAACCAAGGTGGCAGAAGAAGAAGAGACAAGGGACATTGAGACCCTGGTGAAGGACAAAGTGGAACACAATGCTAAGCTAGTGTTGAACAAAGAGAAGGAGAGTGTAGAAGAGGAATGCGGCAGCACTAGAGGCCCCATTTTAACTGTAAGTATACCCAAGGGTACGCGCATGGGAGGAAGGCACGTAGAGGGGGGGAGGCCGGAGATGGGTTATATTGATGACCCCAAGAAAGTGTTTTGTGCGCGGTTCCAGAGTACACTTCCGACAGAGGAGCTTGTAGGCATGCCATCTTTTGATAAGGAGGTTTCCTATCCGCGGACAAGGAAGATGATCTCTTGGGCAATTGAGTCCCACCTTGATGAGCCAGAGTTTGAGGTAAGCCACAGGGCAATAATAACATTGCCAGGACTAGGAGAAGATAACCTAGTGGTGGATACCCAACAACTCTCAAATGAGAAACTATGCAACGCACTCAACAAAGTCTCCGTTGAGATAGAGGCTAGACTCTTTGGGTAGAATGATAGGATCAGGGATCTGGAAGGGGAGCTGAAGAAGAAAGAGGAAGAGCTAGCTACAATGACCAAGGAACCGAGCTAGAAAAGTTGATCGGCGCCAGGTGGCAAAGCAGGAGTTGAAGGATGAAAAGGCCAAGGTGAGCATTGTGTACAAGAAAGTAGAATCCATCAACAAGGCCATACTATTAAAGCATCCGGACCTAGCATCGCCTACGTAAAAGTATGGATCTGCCTTGGGATGCCTAGAGGATTTAACAAGGGTCCTCACCATGGAAAGGTGGTGCTAGCCTTGGAAACTGCAGAAGAAGTTGCCACACACTTGGAGAAGGAAGATAAGTTGAAAATCATAGCGCTCGTCGTGGAATACAAAAAGTGCTTGTTGATGTAAGGGCCACTTCCCGAACTGTTGAGGCCGCATACGACAATTGCATGGATAGAGACAAAGTGGCAAGCGCCTTGGTCACCACTCATGAAGCGAAACTCAAGGATTTCCAGGAGAAAAACAAGGGGAATAGGGCGGAAAGAGACAAAATCCTTGCCGAGGTTGAGAAGAAATCAGAGGCCATTGAAACCTTAAGAGGTTCAATCAAAAACCGTTGAAGGAACTATATCCGCGCATTACACGAAGAATGGATGCATTGGAGGATATATGCAAGGAATTGGAGAAGATCATTGATACCATGAGCACAGAAGGAGATGGATTAAAATTTGAGGGGGTGAGCACTCTGGTCGGTGACATCATGTCAGAGTGCACGGGACGAAGTCGATGCCTGGAACAAGTTGGAGGCCGACTTGCAAAAGGATTTTCCTAGTTTGTTGTAGTGATTCTTTCACTCTCCCATTATTTCTTCTTTCCCCATTCTTTCATCCCCTTATTATTTTTCTAGGCGTAAGCCTATTGTATTCTTTCTCTCACTAAGAGAAGTGTTCCGCGGACGGAGAATAGGCGTAGTGTGGGGTGATGTTGGGCCCCTAGAATATTGACTAAGTATAGAAGTGTAGGCACGCAAGGACAAAGCGTGCAAGGCAGGGTTTAAGAAAAGGGTTTAAGGAAACCCGTGGCGCGTGCATGCGCGGACAAAACCAAGGGTTCGAGACTTAGTCAAATTGGATGTTTGGGGCAGAACACGTGAAAAGCATGACCCGACTACGCGTGGATAAGGTGCCAGCCTAGCAACAGGTTGGCCCAAGAAGGAGCATGCCTACGGTAGAAGCTTCTAGAAGCACATCATGGTATAAAGTGGAAAGCTCAGGCTTGGAGGAGCATGCTCGCATGGAGGACCACATTCAGAAATTTGGCATCGAGATCCGAGGGGGTCTTTGGAGGATGAGTTGGCAGTCTAGAAAGGCTATGAATACAAGCACCTGCAGAGTAAAAAGGAGGAGAAGAAGAGACTTAGAGAGTGGGCGGAGCTCTGCAGAAATACTGCAAGAACTCTGTTAGTGGGTAATTGCATTTGGGAAAGGATGTATTGGGCATGGGGATTGTAATTTTTCTTTTTGGTAGCATAGTTACATTAGTCCAATTGTAATGCATGACTGTGGTTTGCTTCTCTGTGACATTCTGTAAATGGCTCCATGGATGTAATGAGGTTACCAGTTTATATATATATATATATATATATATATATATATATATGAATATCAATGATTCTGATGCATACATCTTTTTCATAGGTTCTCTTTCATTTTATGCTAAGTATGGATTCTTATATACTTCTTTCTGTTATGGTACAAGTTATATAATTTGTTAAGTACTCTATCTGGAATAGCTGCAAGGATCTAGAGGCCGTTCTGAGCTCTATGGTTCTTGTATGTCATAAATCCTCTTTAAATATCTTAGACACAAATCATAGATGATGTTTCCCACTTAACTCACATAAAAGAGAGACTCGGCACCCGCGCGTGCCTCGGGTGAGTGCCCAAGCATCCGCTGGGTGATAGGCCGGCGCGCATGGGGTTCCTTTCTTTTGTGATAGGGGTAAAAATGACTACACTTGTGCAAGCTTTGTAATTGTTATTCCATTCGTGCATTATTTGCATTGATTTGGCTAATCTTAGTTTTCATGGAGTTTTTGCTAGTTTGTGTGTGTTCGGTGCATGTTCAGTGTTTTCTCGGAGCTTTTAGATTTTCAGGGGTTTTCAGATATATGTAGGCTGTAGCTACATTTGGTAGAAATCATTGTTTGGAGGCATTTATGGTTTTTCATTAAAAATTTCATTTTTTTGAAATTTTTGCTCATGTTCCTTCGCCCTCTTACTCCCCGCCTACCTTGCAAGTTCCCTTCCTCACCCAACTTCCCTACTCCACCCGGCTCTTCCGCTCTACACAAATCGGTTCCTTCCCTCGTGAGCTCTCGAAGTAACTCGGCGAGCTAGTTTCACCATGCATGAGTTGTCTTATTTTTGCATTGTTGCATTGTCTCCTTACATAAGATGTCTTGGTTTGTATTAGATTTGTTGGGTTTCGTGTTGTGCCTTGTGAGGTTGTTGCATGCTTATTCTCTATAAGTTTGGGCTTTTGCATTACTTATGAGTCATGTTTTTGAACAACTCGGTCGTCCTTTTCCTATGCATGCATTATGTTTGGTGTCCAACCCTGCTCACCGTGTGCACCTACGTGATGATTCTCGTTGCTTGCGTTGGCTCTTCCCTTCCTTGGTTTTCGCTGCTCAGCGTGTTAACTCCTTGTGGCACCCATGTCTCGCTTGTCAAAGTTTCTTGGCACATCATCCTTTTCCTATGCCTACCTTCCTTCGAGCTTATAAGACGTCTCGACCCACCTAGTTTCACGATTGGCTTGCCCTTAATCTAGGTTGTTTTGCCCTCGGCTTTTCCTATCGTCGTCGTGACATCCTCCATGTCTCTCCTAGTTTGGTTTCCATTACAACCAGCTCATATCTCCCTACCATCGTGTGTTTTGTGTTATTCACACAAGCCTCGCTTACCCCGGCATTGCATGTGCTCTCAATGAGCTTGGCTTGTTTTCCTCGCTCCCACTTCCGTGCTTCGTGCCAAGTGGCTCTACCTCGAGCCCCGCATCCAACGTTACCTCTTGCCCCCTCCTAACTTGCCTCGAGCCCCGCATTGAGCCCACCTCCACATGCTCACCTCTCGTTTGACCTTTTGATCACCTCCCGCCTTGTTTTTAAAAGACCTCCTTTTAATATAACACTTTAAAACTTTAGTGTTATATCTTAGTTCATTTTTTTAAAGGCTTATATTAATTTAAACTTAGGTTTTTATTTCTCAAGCTTAGGCTATTTTTTATTCTAGTTTTTAAATCTAAGTTTAAAGGGTTTTTAAAAGGTAGGTCATCTTATTAAATTAAGTTGGTTAATTAAGAGGCTAATTAGGAAATTAATCAAATTAGTAAACTAGTATTTTTTAATTATAAGTCATTTAAAAAATTGTGTTATTATGAAATTAGCAATATTGGGAAAAATATTATTCTAAAACTAGGGTTACTTGACATTTTTTCCATTGACCATTTTTTGGGAGTGTGTAGCCTTTCTAGAGTGTGCATGTCTTGTTTGGTGGCCCTTCTAGCATTTTAAGGTGGTTTGTGCATGTTTGGAGGTCATTTTTGTGTTTTGGGACCCTTTTGACTTGTTTTGAGTCATTTTTGCATTATATTGCTCTTATTTTCTTGTGGGTTAGTGAGTGCGTTCGCCATAGCCTTATGGAAAGAGATCCCCTTATGTGACATGAGACACTTTTTCTCACACCGAACTTTGTTTTTTCCCTTGTTCCTTACTTACGCCCTTTTATGTTTGTTTACGTGTTGTTCCTCTGCTTTTGACTAAGACTTATTGTGGCATCCACTCTTACGTGATTCGTTTCCTACTACAAGGTGATTGGTCAAGTGTGCCAAGTCACACGAACACACCTTATTGTAATCAACGTCATCGCTTATAATGTATGGTAAACAAGGGGTTATCATTATTCTTAGGTGTTGTATTGCATGGAAACGCATTCTCGGCCAAGTCTGACATCTTACAACCTTGTGTGTTTTATTACACCCTTCTTTTCTTACATTATGTCTTCTTTCTCTATCGTGGATACACCGTGGAAGATGTTTTTGCTAGACTTGAGCTTCAGAGATTGTTTCTCAACCTCCACCACTTCTTCTTGGTAGAGAGAATTACAAATCATGGCGTGCTTCCATGGAACATTACCTTACTTACAAGGGCATGTATCCCTTTCTATATGGGCTAGTTCCCGCACCACATCGATCCCTATTGTCTTGAAGACTACCTCGACAAGGTTGACCACATTCGTGGTTGTTTTTGATACATGTTTCTAGACCTCTTCATCTTCATGTGGCACACTCAAATTTTCCTCGTACCATTTAGAGAGCATTCTTCATTCCTTATTTGGAGACCCTTCAGATATTGTCGTTGTTGCTTCTCCTACGATTCGATTGTCTCCTCTTCCTCTTCATGTGATGATGATGACAATTCTAATGACATAGAATTTCTTGTTTCTATCCATGATGACAAGGATTGTGCTTCTAGTTCTGATGATGAGAGTACTATTGAGGACTCCTCTCCTCCTTCTCTTGGACACCTTCCAAAGAATGTTAACACTCTTCCCTTCCCATCAAATATTAAGCGATCTTGTTTCCAACCTCATAGTGTCATTACATTTTCCTCCTTTCCACTTCTCGTATGTGAGGCCCTTTTCACTCCTCCTTCATGCATTGATGATTCAAACCCATCAGACATCGATCTTTCGTTTGTCGAGCCACCCTTTTGGGACGAGTATTTGTCATACCTTCATCATCTCTTCACAGTGCCTACTTGTGATGTAGTATAAGGAGTTTCTCATCCTTCTACAGGTGTTTCGAGGATTCCTTCATCTCCTTTGTTGGGAGTGCCCCTTCTGGGACTCTTATCACTTCCACTTTTTCGGAGACCATCATTGATCCACCTCTTCTTGTGGATCCTCTTTCTATTGTTGTGGGGGTTGCTTTACTTTTCCTTCACTTCACTTAGGCATCCTTTCGGAGGATGTTCCTCTCTCACACTTTCTGACAGTTCTATGTTCGTAACATTACCTTCAATTCTTGTGTACTCATTTGCTAGACCTATGTCACATTTTAGTGGACCAAATTCATATTTCTTCATATTGTTGCCTTTGGTTCCCTTCGTGGAATGGGCAGACTACTAGTACTCCAATTATGTCCTTCCCAAGGGAAGGAACATTGTTCGATGCAGTTGGATCTTCTTCAGTCTACAGGTCGAGGACCACATGATCGACACTCTTCTTGAAGACTTCACAAAGTTGCGAGTTCATATCCGGTTAAGGCTTCACATCTTCGTCTATCTCTCTTGTCTCCTTCCTATCTTCCCTTCTTCTTCTTGTAGAGAGATTGTAGTTTGTACATGGGTACCTTATTAGGATTTTAGTTATCGGGATCCATTTGACGCATTTTCTTAGATTAGGGAGTCTTCCATCTCTTGTGAGTGGATAATGTTTTCCACTAGGTTTTCCTCCGCTAATTGAGATCCTTGGTGTGCATGGGTACCTCATCGGTGTAGCTTCTGAGACTCATTTCTCATTTCGACTTACCGCATCATCTTAATTTATGATGAAGGGGGTATTGGTATGTGTACTTTCCTTGTCATCTTGTGACATTGTCCACATCAAGTTGCAAGTCATCTCACTTAGGTGAGATCATATATCTTAGGTGTCTTAGGGGGTATGACATATTTCATCATCGATTCTATCATACACGCCACTTGTGTCATATAGGAGTTACTTTCCATTTCAGAATGTAACTCCTCTTCTCCACTTGTAGAGGTATGATTGTCATGCATTGGGAGTTACACAACACTCCTATTTGTACTCTTTTTTTATCTATGAGAATGAGTAGACCCTTTTTATTTTCATGCACATTTCATGGTTGAATTTTTTCTTCCTCATGGAACTTCATCACGTTGCCGTTCGAGTGTAACTTGGTTGATGTGTGTGTTATCCCGCATGATCCTCGTTCTCACTTTCTTTGTCACGAACAAATTGTGATGAAATCTATTTTAAGAGGAATGGACTAACATACTCAAAATTTATGAGTGGTGTCCTTCTAATGTCATATGGTCTATAAAAAATCAAACTCTCATACAAAATACTCTTTACTTCCTAATGCCAACAGATTTCAATTGTACTTGAATCAATGGTTTAGACACATCCAATGGCCTTGCATTGCTAGAATTCATTTACCATCGTCGATTGAAACAAAGTCTGAAAAAAATTTGATTGTAAAATAATTCCTATCGACATAATAATAACATGTTATATCTATAACTTATACCATATACATTATAATGTAAGATTATATTTATATTTTACAATATCAAACATAACCCTAAAAATCCCATTGCATTGGCTTTTCATATGATATATTTTAGGTTTACTTTTTTATTATGTTTGGTTTGTTTTATTTTTGTGTCTTTGTTGCAAGTATTACAGGGGGTGCATGGAGGGGAGAAACTTGGAATGGGGAAGGGTGGAGGAATATTGGGGAGTAAAGGGAGGAGAATAAAAAGGGGAGAAGGTGTGGTGGTGAGGGGGAAGTGACCGTGGTGCAAAGCGGCCAAAGGGCGATGTGATGTGACAGCCGAGAAGCTAGGGTAATGATGCAAGGGTTTGGTTTGTCGGGAGTTGGGTTTTGAGGTGGAGGCCATGGCTGTAGGGAGGCATAAGGGAAGTGGGGTGGGTCGGCCTAACCTTCACCCCCTCCCCTAAGATTTGATCTTTCTTGTTTTTGAATATAAAAAAGGGTTTCAGGGTGGTTTGGCCCAGTCGCCCACCCCTGCCTGCTTAGATTTTTTATAAACATATCTATTTTATATCTTATATATAATCCATACTTGCAGGATAAGCACAAAATGGGTTGCAAGAGAGGCCCAAAAACTTAAGAAATATTTAAGCTGGAAGGTTTAAAAATTTATGAGATTGGATGGCCTCTAACCCATTAATGAGAAACGGGATGGTAAAACACTTATGATGGCCAACATTGGATAACCCTTGCCCAAGTCCTAAATATTTTAAGTATTCAATCTATGTATACTCTTGAGATTTATAAATATTTTACCCTCATGCCTATAAAAAATCGAATGGAAACTTCATTGAAATAACAAATTTATAAAATCTATTAAATTTCTTGTGGTGATCTACAAGGATAACAATTCATATATGTGCATGGATCTAATAAGGACGAAACTTAAAATGAAATTGCTTAAAGTTTTTGCAAGGTTTATAGTGTGAGCAAGAACTAAGAATCTTCCTTTCATACTAAAAATGACATTGAGCATAATTTTTAGATTGTAAAGTATTTAGCCTCCTAAGCTATTTTTTTCCTTCTATTTCAAACATGCCAAATGAATACAACAACAATGTTAAAATTTGACAAGATATTAGATAACAAATTTTCCAATTTATTATGATGTAAAACAACAAGAAAAATGGAAGCTAGAGTGATGCATCATGGATATGATCATGCTTTCATGCATTTCTAGATGAAAGGATGACCATACCCATGTGTATCCCATCTAGTATGAGTACACTCACCATGTGAAAGTGCACTCATACTAGTTGGGATGCACTAGTTGCCATATTTGAATTCACAAACTAATTTACCAACCCACAACATTTCAAAATTTTCCAATAACTATGATCAAACACACACAAATTTTCACAAAATCCATTTATAACAAGAACTCAATAGATTTCTTATTTAAATGGCTTTACATAGCAAAAAGCACTAGTTCCCACTTTACAAAATTTATAACAATGTTTCCAATTCAACTCTTCCATTACAAAATGATAACAACTCCAAAAAACTGAAATTTGTTTGCATATATTACATGCCTTTTGAAGGATAACAAAGCTTAAAACAACCACCAATGACAAGGATAGAGATAGCTACAACAATGGAGTCAAAGGTCTTCACAAGTTGTCCAAAAACACACAAGGGGGAGCCAAGCAACACTCACTGCCCAACCATATTCAACAGGGAAGGGGAGCACTTCCCAATCGTCCCCCGAGCCCCAATACACAAACCATGAAAGATCTAAAACCCCTTGAGCAATAATAAACAATTGACCTTGCTCCAATAGGCCCAAAACAAAACATAACCACAACAATGCAACAAAATTCAAACAATCAACACAATGGCTTGAAATCAAGCCAAATGGGAGAGGGAAGGATGAATGTTAGTATCCTTATTTCTCCAAATGGGTAGTGAATTAGGCCTTAAAACCTCTATATAACCAACCCTCCTTATTCCTCCACTACACCTTATACCTCCAAAAACCACCCCTTTTCACTCCACCAAAGGCCTAATTCCCATCTACCTCAACTTCCTCTAACAAAATCACAATAAACATCCACATCCATAACAAGAAAGATAATTTCCTTTTCCCTCCACCAAACCAACCATTCACACTCCCCTCCAAAATCTAACTCTGTGGGTTCTACCCTTCCCAACACAACTCATTTCAACAATAAAAGTAGCCATAAGAGGGATAAATAATAAGATCAACCAAGGAAACATACAATCCAAAGAACACCATATATCATCGTCGTGACATCCTCCATGTCTCCTAGTTTGGTTTCCATTACAACTATCTTCTGCAACTCCCTACCATCATGTGTTTTGTGTTATTCGCACAAGCCTACTTACCCTGGCATTGCATGTGTTCTCAACGAGCTTGGCTTGTTTTTCCTCACTCCCACTTCCGTGCTTCATGCCAAGTGGCTCTACCTCGAGCCCCGCATCCAACGTTACCTCTTATCCCCTCTCTGGCTTGCCCCGAGCCCCGCCTTAAGCCCACCTCCACATGCTCACCTCTCGTTTGACCTTTTGATCATCCTCCCCTGCCTTGTTTTTGAAAGACCTCCTTTTAATATAACACTTTAAAACTTTAGTGTTATAGGTTAGTTCATTTTTTTAAAGGTTTATAGTAATTTAAAATTAGGTTTTTATTTCTCAAGCTTAGGCTATTTTTATTCTAGTTTTTAAATCTAAGTTTAAAGGGTTTTTAAAAGGTAGGTCATCTTATTAAATTAAGTTGGTTAATTAAGAGGCTAATTAGGAAATTAATCAAATTAGTAAACTAGTTTTTTAATTATAAGTCATTTAAAAAATCATGTTGTTATGAAATTAGCAATATTGGGCAAAATATTATTCGAAACTAGGGTTACTTGACATTTTTTCCATTGACCATTTTTGGGAGTGTGTAGCCTTTCTAGAGTGTGCATGTCTGTTTAGGGGCCCTTTTAGCGTTTTAAGGTGGTTTGTGCATGTTTTGAGGTCGTTTTGGTGTTTTGGGACCCTTTTGATTCGTTTTGAGTCATTTTTGCATTATAGTGCTCTTATTTTCTTGCAGTTAGTGAGCGCGTTCACCATAGCCTTACAAAAAGAGATCCCCTTATGTGATACGAGACACTTTTTCTCACACCAAACTTTGTTTTGTTCTCTTGTTCCTTGATTACGCCCTTTTGTGTTTGTTTACGTGTTGTTCTCTGCTTTTGACTGAGACTTATTATGGCATCCACTCTTGTGTGATTTTTTCCTACTACAAGGTGATTGGTCAAGCTGTACCAAGTCACACGAACACACCTTATTGTAATCAACGTACTACTTATAAAGTGTCGTAAACAAGGGGTTATCATTATTCTTAGGTGTTGTATTACATGCAAACGCATTCTCACCAAGTCGACATCTTACAACCTTGTGTGTTTTATTACACCCTTCTTTTTTACATTATGTCTTCTTTCTCTATCCGTGGATACACCATGGAAGATGTTTTTTCTAGACTTGAGCTTCGTAGGATTGTTTCTCAACATCCGCCATTTCTTCTTAGTA
Organism: Taxus wallichiana var. yunnanensis; assembly: GCA_018340775.1. NCBI lineage: Eukaryota > Viridiplantae > Streptophyta > Pinopsida > Cupressales > Taxaceae > Taxus > Taxus wallichiana. The sequence continues at coordinate 798,576,625 of CM031238.1, read as the reverse complement.
GAGAGAATTAAAAATCATGGCGTGCTTCCATGGAACATTACCTTACTTACAAGGGCATGTATCCCTTTCTATATGGGCTAGTTCCGCACCCAATGATCCCTATTGTCTTGAAGACTACCTCAACAAGGTTGACCACGTTTGTGGTTTTTTTGATACATGTTTCTAGACCTCTCCATCTTCATGTGGCGCACTCAAATTTCCTCGTACACATTTGGAGCATTCTTCATCCTTATTTGGAGACCCTTTAGATACATTGTCATTGTTGCTTCTCCTACCGATTTAGTTGTTTCCTCTTCCTCTTCATGTGATGATAGTTATGCTGACATAGACTTTCTTGTTTCTATCCATGATGACAAGGATTGTTCTTCTAGTTATGATGATGAGAGTACTATTGAGGACTCCTCTCCTCCTTCTCTTAGCCACCTTCCAGAGAATGTTAACACTCCTCCCTTCCCATCATACATTGAGCAATCTTGTTCCCAACCTCATACTGTCATTACATTTGCCTCCTTTCCACTTCTTGTATGTGAGGCCCTTTTCACTCCTCCTTCATGCATTGATGATTCAAACCGTCGGATATCAATCTTGTGTTTGTCGAGCCACCCTTTTGGGATGAGTATTTGTCAAGTCTTCATCGTCTCTTCACAGTGTCTACTTGTGATGTAATATAGGGAGTTTCTCATCCTTCTACATGTATGTCGAGGAGTCCTTTATCTCCTTTGTTGGGAGTGCCCCTCTTGGGATCTTATCACTTTCATTTTTTTCGGAGACCATCATTGATCCACCTCTTCTTGTGGATCCTCTTTATATTGTTGTGGGGGTTGCTACTTTTCCTTCACTTCACTTAGGCATCCTCTCGGAGGATGTTCCACTCTGAGCTTCTATGTTCGTGACATTACCTTCAATTCTTGTGTACTCATTTGCTAGACCTATGTCATATTTTAGTGGACCAAATTCATATTTCTTCGTATTGTTGCCTTTGGTTCCCTTCGAAGTGGAGTGGGCAGACTACTAGTACTCCAATTTTGTCCTTCCCAAGGAAGGAACATTGTTCGATTCAATTGGATCTTCTTGGTCTACGAGTTGAGGACCACATCATCGACACTCTTCTTGAAGACTTCACAAAGTTGCAGAGTTCGAGATCTAGTTAAGGCTTCACATCTTCGTCTATCTCTCTTGTCTCCTTCCTATCTTCCCTTCTTCTTCTTGCAGAGATTGTAGTTTGTACATGGGTACCTTATTAGGATTTTAGTTATCAGGACCCATTTGACTCATTTTCTTAGATTAGGGAGTCTTCCATATCTTGTAAGTGGACGGTGTTTTCCCACTAGGTTTTCCTCCGCTAATTGAGATCCTTGGTGTGCATGGGTACCTCATCAGGCGTAGTTTCCGAGACCCATTTCTCATTTTTGACTTATTGCATTATCTTAATTTATGATGAAGGGGGGTATTGGTATGTGTACTTTCCTTGTCATCTTGTGACATTGTCCACATCAAGTTGCAAGTCATCTCACTTAGGTGAGATCATAGATCTTAGGTGTCTTAGGGGGTATGACATATTCTGTCATACATGCCGCGTGTGTCATATAAGAGTTATTTTCATTTCAGAATGTTACTCCTCTTCTCTACTCGTAGATGTATGATTGTCATGCATTGGGAGTTACACAACACTCCTATTTGTACTCCTTTTTTATCTATGAGAATGAGTAGACCCTTTTTATTTACATGCACATGTTGTTGTTGAATTTTACTTCCTCATGGAACTTCATCACGTTGTCGTTCGAGTGTAACTTGGTTGATGTGTGTGTTATCCCACATGATCCTCATTCTCACTTTCTTTTTCATGAACAAATCGTGATGAAATCTATTTTAAGAGGAATGGACTGACATACTCAAAATTTATGAGTGGTGTCCTTCGATGTCATATGGTCTATAAAAAAATCAAACTCTCGTACAAAATACTCTTCACTTCCTAATGTCAATAGTTCCAATTGTACTTGAATCAATAGTTTAGACACATCCAATGGCCTGCATTGATATAATTCATTTACCATCATCGATTGAAACAATTCAACAAAATCGATTGTAAAATAATTCCTATCGACATAATAATAACATGTTATATCTATAACTTATACCATATACATTATAATCTAATATTATATTTATATTTTACTATATAAAACCTAGCCCTAAAAATCCCATTGCATTGGCTTTTCATATGATAGATTTTAGGTTTACTTGTTTTATTATGTTTTGTTTGTTTTATTTTTGTGTCTTTGTTGCAAGTATTATAGGGGTGCATGGAGGGGAGAAACTTGGAATGGGGAAGGGTGGAGGAAGATTGGGGAGTAAGGGGAGGAGAATAGAGAGGGGAGAAGGTGTGGCGGTGAGGGGGAAGTGACCGTGGTGCAGAGCGGCCGTGGCGGCTGATGTGGCGGTGAGGAGCTAGGGTAATGGTGCGGGGTTTGGTTTGTCGGGAGTGGGGTTTTGAGGCGGAGGCCATGGTCTGCTGAGGGAAGGCATAAGGGAAGTGGGGTGGGTCAACCCAACCTTCCACCCCCTCCCCTAAGATTTGATCTTTGTTGTTTTTAATATAAAAAAGGGTTTTAGGGGTGGTTGCCCGATCGCCCACCCCTATTTGCTTAGATTTTTTTATAAACATATCTATTTTATATCTTATATATAATCCATACTTGTAGGATAAGCACAAAATGGGTTATAGGAGAGGCCCAAAAAACTTAAGAAATATTTAACTGGAAGGTTTAAAAATTTATGAGATTGGATGGCCTCTAACCCATTAATGAGAAATCTAGGATGGTAAAACACTTATCTTTGGCAATAGATAACCCTTGCCCAAGTCCTAAATATTTTAAGTATTCAATCTATGTATACTCTTGAGATTTATAAATATTTTACCCTCATGCTTGTACAAAAATTAGAATGGAAACTTCATTGAAATAACAAATTTATAAAATCTATTAAATTTCTTGTGGTGATCTACAAGGATAACAATTCATATATGTGCATGGATCTAGTAAAGGGATGAAACTTAAAATGAAATTGCTTAAAGTTTTTGCAAGGTTTATAGTGTGAGCAAGAACTAAGAATCTTCCTTTCATACTAAAAATGACATTGAGCATAATTTTTAGATTGTAAAGTATTTAGCCTCCTAAGCTATTTTTTTCCTTCTATTTCAAACATGCCAAAGGAATACATTAACAACAATGTTAAAATTTGACAAGTTATTAAACAAAAATGTTTCAAATTTATTATAATGTCAAAAAACAAGAAAAAATGGAAGCTAGAGTGGTGCATCATGGATATGATCACGCTTTCATGCATTTCTACATGAAAGGATGACCATACCCATGTGTATCCCATCTAGTATGAGTACACTCACCATGTGAAAATGCACTCATACCGGTTGGGATGCACTAGTTGCCATATTTGAATTCACAAACTAATTTACCAACCCACAACATTTCAAAATTTTCCAATAACTATGATCAAACACACACAAATTTTCACAAAATCCATTTATAACAAGAACTCAATAGATTTCTTATTTAAATGGCTTTACATTGGCAAAAAGCACTAGTTCCCACTTTACAAAATTTATAACAATGTTTCCAATTCAACTCTTCCATTACAAAATGATAACAACTCCACAAAACTGAAATTTGTTTGCATACATTACATGCCTTTTGAAGGATAACAAAGCTTAAAACAACCACCAATGACAAGGATAGAGATAGCTGCAACAATGGAGTCAAAGGTCTTCACAAGTTGTCCAAAAACACACAAGGGGGAGCCAAGCAACACTCACTGCCCAACCATATTCAACAGGGAAGGGGACACTTCCCAATCGTCCCCGAGCCGCAACACACGAACCATGAAAGATCTAAAACCCCTTGAGCAACAATAAACAATTGACCTTGCTCCAAAAGGCCCAAAACAAAACATAACTACAACAATGCAACAAAATTCAAACAATCAACACAATGGCTTGAAATCAAGCCAAGTGGGAGAGGAAGGATGAAGGTTGGTCTCCTTATCTCTCCAAATGGGTAGTGAATTAGGCCTTGAAACCTTTATATAACCAACCCTCCTTATTCCTCCACTACACCTTATACCTCCAAAACACCCCTTTTCACTCCACCAAAGGCCTAATTCCCATCTACCCCAACTCCCTCCAACAAAATCACAATAAACATCCACATCCATAACAAGAAACCTAGTTTCCTTTTCCCTCCACCAAACCAACCATTCACACTCCCCTCCAACACCTAACCTATGGGTTACTACCCTTCCCAAACACAACTCATTTCAACAATAAAAGTAGCCATAAGAGGGATAAACAATAAGATCAACCAAGGAAACATACAAGTCAAAGAACACCATATATCAAAACAAGTAACAATGCAAGATACAAAACAATGCACCAACAAAATGGTTCAAGACCCTACCTTGGAGCCGTAGTAAAAGTCTTCACTTGCTCAAAATTCCAAACTACTCTAAGCTCTCCTCCAATCACCAAGATAGAATCTTGAAGTTGTGTGTGTGTGGTTTATTTGGTTAGCTAAATATTCTTATATTATGGATTTTCTACCATGCGTGGAGGGTGTGTTGGGCGGCCAAAGAAGTGAGTTCTGTAGATTGCCTTGGACAAGTGTTAAACCAAATTGTCTCACCCTTTTTTCCAAGCATCCTCCCAGCTTACGCCTAGTTTGGAACTTTGAAACATTTTTTTGACATCCTTAAAGCAAAATAAGAGGTGAATCTTTGTCATACATTGTGGGATTGAGATTGGCAGTGGATGACATTGATATTTTGTGTGTTTCTTATTGCAATGTTGCAAACGTGGGTAACTTACACAAGGCACATGGACTGTTTGACATAATGCCACAAGAAATGCGGCTAATTGAAGCCCATGCATGGCAGGTTAAACAAAAATGGATTTGCTGAGTAAGGCTTTGGACAGGTGAACTGTCAGACGCCACAAAATTTTCCCTCATCCTCCCTGCATGCGCCAAAGTCTTGTGGTCTATGTAATTAAAATTGGAACGAAGCAGAATGCTTTTGAATTGTTTGATAAAATCCGAATGAATGTGTGGTTTCATGGACTCTAATGATTGCATGGTATGCATAAAAATGGATGCGTTGAAAAGTCATTGGGCCACTTTTGGTGGCTCAGACAATGCGTAAAACCCATGAATTGTTTGTTAAAATGCCTCAAAACAGATTGACCACCTGGACTGTGATGACTACAGGTTATGCGCCAAAGAGATTTGTCGAATTGACCTCAGAAAATTTCAAATAAATGCAGTTTTTAGGTGTTGAAAGGAGGTTTTGTTTGAGGTATCCGTTTTTGTGCGCTGGTAGACAGTTAGGCAAATGTGGAAGCATACGTAGGGTCTGTGTACTATTTGATAAAATTCCTGAGAGAAGTGCAACCTTCTGGACAACAAGGATTGGCGTATGCACAAAATGGATTCTGTTCAAAACTCCATGGAATAATTTTTAAATAATGTAAATTGGTTGGTGCAAATCCAAACACCACCACTTGTGTCATATCCCTTGTAGCCGTGCCAAAATGAGGAACTCTACGCAAGGCATGTTAACTGTTTGGAAAAACTCCTGAAAGAATGTGTGGATTCATGGACAACAATAATTGTTGGATGCACACAAAATGGGTTCGTTAAAAAGGCTTTAGAACTCTTAAGCAAATGACGTTGGCAGCAATGAAGCCAACCTCCATAACCTTTTCATTGTTCTTGCATTGTGTGTCAAAACAAGAGCTTTGGAATAATTACGGACAACCATCAACAAATAAATGAAAGAAGATTTTGTTATATGCAAGAATGAGGAAAACTTAGATTTTCACGTAAATCGGTTAACAAATGCTTGGGTGGTGAAATTGACTTGGAGTCCCTCATGTCGCTCAGTACCTTGGGTATGGTCATCTTACTCTATCCTTGCATGATTTAACGTTCTTGTATTCCTAAATTTTCAATGGAATTGTAAATCAAACTAAAGAAGAGTAAATTTTAGGTGAATTAAACGAAACATGTTTCCAATAGAAAATTGTAACTTTGTTTTGTATGCACTAGACCAAGTATCCATGAATGTAAACATTGCTCTCGTTTACCTTGTAATATGGATGGATAACACTATGATACTACTTTTGGATTCGAAAACCACGCGGTTGGCGAGTTAAACGCGAAACTTAGTGAAAACCCTTCTTGACAACCTTGTTTGATCTTAATAAAACTTGTTTTTCAATGAGGCGCAAAACATCCCTATAAACCCTAAAATGAGAAAATCAAGCTTGGACCGTTCCTTGTCACATGGAGTGTTCAACCAAACCCTGAGTTGTCCCTCAGATGTTTGTTTGACTTTGTTTCATCACACGTTTAGGAGCCCCGTGGGATATTTCATAGCTTTAAACAACTACTAAAAGTTAAAAATGTAGTTTGGTTTTGACCTACAGTTTTGGCCTGGGTGTAGAAATGGGATTTGGCTTCGCATACCTCTAGTATTTATCTATGAAAATCACTACCAACCCTTAGTTTGGAGAAAAACATCTCGCAAACTATTTTTCCAAATAAGTTTTTTAGGCCTTTAGTCATTGGGCGATGAGGCCGTTTGGGTGCATTTACGATTGTAGCTTTGGAAAGACGGGTGCCACAATTGAACCCAATTCACCAGTTAGGGGTTTTGTCAGCTCTGAGTGTTTCCCTGTATATAGGGGAGTAGGTAGGATTTTGTTCCCTTGCGTGTGTTGAGTCTCGAAGATGGTTTTGAATGTTGATTTTTGAGATACTTTCCTAAATTTGACACTTTTTAGAAACTTGTAACCAAATGGAGAAAACTGTCATATGACCTTATCCAAGAAAAATAGTGATCAAGGAAACCTTGTAAACACAAAAACATGATTGTAGGAAACCATTTTGACACTTGTTTGAAAATATATTGAATGTGAAAATAAATGATGTTTTTCTCTCTCCTCTCTCTACCCTATCTTTGGCTTTGGAAATGAAATGAAATGGCATTTGTATTCTTACTCTCCTTAAAAGTGTGTTAGGTATTATTTCATTATTATTGGAAAATTGTGCAATCATAAATCATGCTTGATTGTAGTTAGATGCCATGCCATGCCAAGCAAGTTGTGTTGACCATGCGGTGGTTGTAGGTACACGGGACATGAAGAAAATTGCAGCATTTCTATATGTTTTTGTAATAATGGGTTATCCTTGAAATACATGTAATATTAAATGGATGTATATCAACACTATGTTTATAAACATGAATGTTATTTATTGAATTATTTTGTGATAAGTAAGAAATTGTAGTATATTGGTATCTTGGGAAAATGGGCATTCTATTCTAGAAGTGATTTTGATTATAGGTATATATCTTGCTAATGGTGTAGATGTACATTTTAACTGGAAATGAAATGATCTTTCATAGCATGCTTTTGTGTGTTGTTAATGAATGAACTCCTTTGTGTTTTACTAATTACTTGGGAATTCATAGAAGAACCAAAGCAAAAAGGACAACCTTAGAGTAAGATTCTTGTTTGACACACTCTTGTGTGTGAACACATTAGCTTAGAAAACTGAAAATTAAAGGATGAGCCTAGTTTTCTTATCATTCTTTAGCACCTCCTAGCTTAGAGGTAATAAGAGCACAAAATTAGGATTTTGTAGAATCTTGTCTGCTTGTCAACTTTTTCATGAAACCACCCTATAGGAATGGTAATGGTTAAACATTGTTTAGAGTAAAAGGGGTTCCTACTAGGAATTATATTCATGCATGTTGAAGTTGTGTGGGATGCTTTAGTTTAAGGCTTAGAGTCACTTTTGTGACATGTGGGACATAAAGTCTAAGCAATGTAATTGTGTAGTTGTCTTGAGGTTAAGCATGGAGGGCTAAGAATTGAATGTACTTGATTCCTAGGGACAATTAGGAAATGTAATTTCACAACTTTGAAATGTGAGCATGCATACCTTGGCAAACCATAAAGTGAGGTGGTACCTCACTTAGTACCTCTAATAGAATCCCGACTCTTTTAAAATGCGAACGATATAAGATTGACACATAAGTGAAACTTGGAGTTATCTTATACTTAGTTAGGCCTTATTTTGTTGTTGAAAGTACTTATAAACTGCTCCACGTGAGTTCGAGCATTCGAGAAACATAATCTCTTGTCTAGAAAATGAAACTTATGACATATAACTATTAAAAATGACTCTAACCAAGAGGTACCGTCAAGTATAAAGAAATACCTTTGGATTTGACAAAGTTATTGTGAAATAAGGGTGTTTGGTTACTCGATTTTGAATTTAGTAAGGTGTAGATTCCTTGAGTGCAAATGAAATGATTAATCATGTGACCTCTCATGAGGTTATTGGTGAAAGAGACTTTGATGTATGTTTCCCCCACGAATGTCTCATTTGTAATATGTCTTTAAAATTTGAGAGTCTAGGAATAATGAAATGAATTGTGTTGCGTGAGATCAAACTCCTTGTAGTCTTGAATCCCTATGTGAAAAGCAAGTGTTATGAATCATAATTGTTCTAAAAACAATGTTAATATGAGATCTAAGTAACAACGTAAATATAATTAGAACAAGAGTAATTGAGATGAAACTATGGAATGATTGTTACAAAAATCATATGCACCTTGAATGATGTCAAACCAACTAAAATGCCTAAGATGATCTTAAAACAAATGAAAATAAAGGAGGGCATCATTATGATCCAAAACATTTTATTAAAATGGGAAATATACAACCTTGAGGTATGAGCACATGTTTCATATACATAATGTGGTTTAAACAATGATGTAAAATGAAATAATGAATATGTAGCTTTGGGAACAAGAATATTTGTTTATATGAAAATGATTTTGAGATCTATAGGGTTGAAAGGGAGTTTAGATAGTAATTAAGATAGAACCATCTTAAGATAAGTGTAAAATGGAATAGAAGAAATGCAGTAAAAAAAAGGAAAATGTATGTTTTCATGTTAAGTGCTCATCAAACCTTTAAGGCTAATAATGAAATAGGATTACAATAAAGATTTAACCATGAAAATGTGATATTGTGGAAGGTGCTTATTTGGATGTTCATGTTGTGGTTGGGTCGTGGTTTCATACTTGTTTGTTTATATAAGTGTGGCATTTATTTGCATCTTGTGACATCTTGATATCTGCATATTCTTCATGTTGTAAACATTACATGTGGTGTTGAGCAATCTCTTGTGAGCATTTATGGTGTCACATAGTTGTTTGAGTAAATGAAAGTTAGAAAAAAACATTATCTGGGATATTTGGTCTTGTGTTTGGGTCGTACATGGGTGGGCACAACAAATTGTACCTCTACTATGGTTGGATAAAAATCCTATAAAATAGTAGAAACAAGGGGGAAATAGATAGAAAACTAGTGAGAATAGATAAATAGGTATAAGAGAGGTAAATAAAGAGAAAATATAGTTTAATAGAGAGAGACATATCAAAATTTGAACAAACATAAGGAACATCCTCAAATAAGAGCATTATATAGACCAATAATCAATAAATAATAAATGCACTAGAACCATATGTAGCAAATAACTAGTGGTGTACCAAAATTAGGTCTTTATGACATGCTACCACAAGTTATATCTTTTTATATGTTATACATCAATTATTCCATATTTCATCTTGCACATGGTGCAATTCATCCCTTTACTTTGAGATGTGTGTTTCACAAACTTATTTATCTCAAAGCTCAAATGGGGACATATATTCCACTCATCATGTTTAACACATGTTATTTTGGTATATGCATAAGTACATTGAAATTTGGATAGATCATATTTTATTCATTTTCCTTATATATAAGGACTTTATTAATCGAATTACTTTATATATACTCTCATAAGGGGATGTACTCAAGATATCATTCAATCTTTTTGAGATGATACTAATATTAATGCTTCTAAATATTGTACTCATAATTCCATCCACATTGTAAATAGGGTTAGAGGCGTAAGTTTTATAGGGTGCCTAACTCTTTGCTACCTAACATAAATAGCTTTATTTTCATTTTTTCAAATTTTATATACTATTATTATTCGGCACTAACTCATGCGTGTGTAGAAAAAAAAGGATAATTTTACATCCTTTTAGGTAAATTGGTTTTTGTCTTCAAGCTTGAGGCACACAAAATTTTAATCCATATAATTTATTTTCTACTTTGATATGTACACGCAAACATAAATACATCAAAGTGGGGAAACATATTTTCCTAAAATGGCCCTTGGCATTTATTAGTGGTTAGATTACATGATTTCAAGATTTTTTTGTACTTATCAATTATTGGTACAAATTAGGTGTTATTGGTGTGGTTTATCAACCTTCAATGGTCTTTGACTCTTCATTCAACCTCCTCTAGCTTCCATTTTCTCTCTCATTTTATTTCCCATTTCCCCCTTTTGTTTAGAGCATGCATATGATGTTCGAGCTTATTTGGAGTGTCTAGATGCTTTTGGCCCTTATGTGTGGCCTCTTTTTGGTAGAGTGAACTCACTTCTGGTCTTTCCCTTTTTTAGTTTTTTAACCATTTGAGATCAATTAGGCGCTAATAGGATTATAATTTGAAAATTCAATTTGTCTATAAAATCACAACCATTCTAATTCATTTATCAATAAGAAATCAACAAGTGCACTAGAATGTCGATAGAGAAATTGTTGAGCACTTGCAAACAATCGAGAGGAAATCAAGTAATTATTAAAGCATTCATCAAGGCGAGTGAATTAGGAGTAGACACACCACAACATTGATTTGCATCTTATTGGAGCTACTCCAATAATTGTGGCTCATTATTTTCAATAGTACTATTGTCTAGGGTTTTGAAAAATATAAAAATAGTCTTGGTATTCTCTAGTTTATCGTGGGGCCCAAAATTATTTGTATTTTTCTTAAGTTTTTAGACGATATTGTCCAATTAGGGTAAGAAGAAGAATCTTGATTTGCAAGTAATCATAGCAAAGTCCAAGAAATCGAGTTAGGTTTTGGTGACCATGATCATGAAAACACAATCATCAAGACATTATTGGCATATTTGATATTTAGTGTGGAGCTTCTAGAGGCTCGCATTGTATCAAAAGAGTACAAGATCGACCTAGAATATTATTTTGTTTGTCGTGAATTTTTGAATCATCTCCACATCATTATTGGGCATGCATTTTATCATCTTTGTTATATTTTGACGATCGTCACCAAATCATAAAATTAAATTAAATAAGCCTAAACTGTACATATTAACTCTTTTCTCATATTTTAAAATTGAATAATTAAAATTGATTATTGTTTTCCATATGGTTATATTACCTAATAATTTATGTAATTAATGTTTATATGACAATTAATTATAACCTATGTATTCATAATACACTAGCAAATTGAAACAACATTTACATATTAAATTGACCTGTTTTTTATGAATATTATTATAATCAAATAGATTATTTATCTAATAATGATACAAAATATCTTACCATTCACTAAAATACAAATCTAAAAGGATTGAGGTTCTATATTAGAACCTAAATAGATTTAATGGAATAGATCCCAATAAATGAAAAATTATCTATTTAGCGTCGATCCCTTGTGCGGAATGACAAGGAGCACAATGTCTAAAAACGTCTTGTATGGTATAAGTAAGCCATATTAAAAGCAGGTTAAATGAAAGTGAAAGCCATTAATCTTTTACGTGATATGTGTCACGATATGGTCAAAAAGTACATCCAACATTGAATAAACGTGAATTTATTACGCCTCAAAATGACAACTCACCACGTTTGTCTTTGTGCGGACGTATCTTTATAATAGGCAAACAAATATTTCCATGTATAGAATAACTTTTAAAAAAGATTCTACTTCCTGATCTGTTTTGGATTAGATTAGATGAGTGTATCTAATGATTAGATGAGTGTATCTAATCTGATTTAGAGTAGACTTAGATGAGTATGAAAGGTTAAAGGTTTAGAAGAGGATTGGGGGACTCGAGCGTCTCTTTTTTAAGAGGTGGGCTATCACTTTTATAATGTGGATACCGAGGATTTTGAATAGAGACAAATAATTAAGAAGTACTTTTATTGTAAGTTGTATTATTAATTTATCTAGGATTTGTTATTATAGAATTATATTTGAAAAGATTACTTAATTTATTTTTATGGGTAGATATTTTTAATACTTTAGTATTAAATTAAAAGGGATTTGATAGAGTAGATTCTTTATGCATTTTTAACATTAAATCATGAAGATCTATTATTAGTGTCCCAAATATCTTTTTAGTTTGAAAGAGACTTATCATTCAATTATCTCTTTAATACGAAAGATAAATATTGTCAGTGTAGTAGATAGTCCTTGAATAACTTATTATTAAGTTGAAAGAGAATGATGTAATAAACACTCCATAATATATTTGGAACTTAGTTGATTGAAAGAGACTTGATTATCCTTGCATTGAATCGAAGTAGACTTGTTACTTGTTATTTATAAGAGGATTGGAGGACTCAAGCGTCTCTTTTTTAAGAGGTGGGCTATCACTTTTATAATGTGGATACCGAGGATTTTGAATAGAGACAAATAACTAAGAAGTATTTTTATCATAAGTTGCATTATTAATTTATCTAAGATTTGTTATTATAGAATTATATTTGAAAAGAATACTTAATTTATTTTTATGGGTAGATATTTCTTAATACTTTAGTATTAAATTAAAAGGGATTTGATAGAGTAGATTCTTTATGTATTTTTAACATTAAATCATGAAGATCTATTATTAGTGTCCCAAATATCTTTTTAGTTTGAAAGATACTTATCATTCAATTATCTCTTTAATACGAAAGATAAATATTGTCAGTGTATTAGATAGTCCTTGAATAACTTATTATTAAGTTGAAAAAGAATGATGTAATAAACACTCCATCATATATTGGGAACTTAGTTGATCGAAAGAGACTTGATTATCCTTACATTGAATCAAATTAGATTTGTTATTTCAAATACCACATACCCCTTCATTGTGACTAAGTCGAAAGAGACCCATTAATCATGCACTAGATGCCCCTTTATTACGATGGAAATCTATTACTCATACACCACATACCCCTCAAGTCTTTAATACTAAATTGAAAGGGATTGATGTAGTAAATATAACTCTTTGACATTAAATTGAAGGAGAGTGATTATCCTTAAACAAAAACATAATCACATACCATATACTTATTGATTAAGATTAGGTTGAAAGAGACATTACACCATATACCATTCCTTGAGACTAAAATAATATCAAATACACTTCACTTAATGAGATTGATATAAGAAATACATATAAAACTTTTTTGTTTTTTATTTTAAAATAAATTAAAACATAAAATATAGATAATCCCACAACCAAACAACCACCTAGGCATTACACCACACCAGCACTTGGCTTTCATAACCAACTCCATACCCATAAAACATTGAAACTTGATACAAGAAAACAACAACTCCCGAGACATTCCAGTGTAGCATTTTTAATATTTAAAAAAAAAAAAAAAAAAAGAGTTTTAAACATGGATTAGCTGCATCGCACGGCACACCGATTAAAGCAGCGCGAAACCAGATCAAAAATCTGGACCGTCGAATCAAAATCCCGGGGGCGAAATATTCTCCATTCAGGAGAATCTCCAAACAGGACAAAAAGAGACAAGTTGCTATAAACAAAAACCAGTAAGATGTGGCACGATTCCGATCTGCCTAACCAAATAATTCACCGACTGTGGGCCAAATAATTCACCGAAGCGCTCCGAGTACGGACTGATCAGGACCCGCCAGCGCCTTCCCGCAATAAATACCCACTACCGGATACCTGCTCACAACACCAATTCAATCCAGTGTATCCTAAAACCCGAGCTTGAAAGTGTTGCCCGCCATGTCTAGAAAGCTTCTGGAAGTGAATCCGGCGTCGATACCAGTCGACATTTCTAAAGACATAAGCCAGCTGAGACCCGAGGACGGATCCTTCGACCCCAATTTAGTTGTAATTCTGGCGGCACTGCTCTGTGCTCTCATCTGCGCCCTCGCCATCAACTACATCATACGCTGGTCGTTTTACTGCAGCCGGTTCATCGCGGCCCGGGGCCGGACACCCGCCGGGTCCGGCGCCGGATCCGCAGGTGTGACGGCGCCCGACGACGACAAGGGGCTCAAGCGGGCGGTCGTGCAGACATTGCCCACCGTAACCTACGCGAAGCCCCGGGTCGGGCGGAACAGGACTGTCCCATTTGCCTCTTGGACTTCGCGGACGGTGAAAAAATCCGAGTTTTGCCGGAGTGTAACCATTCTTTTCACAGGCAATGTGTGGATCAGTGGCTGCTGGTTCATTCCTCTTGTCCGACTTGCAGGCGGAGTCTTCTGGATGTTCCCGACGAGAAGAAAACCGTGGCGGGGTTGCTGTGTAGTTATCAGCACGCACGGGAATGTCCCTACACGGGTAGCCTGCATATTGTGATTCATCATCAGGGCAGGCAAGAATCTGGGTTGCCGGATCGGAATCTTGATGCCCAGATTGAATCCGTGGACGGAATGGCTGGGAACCCCTCTGATCGCGATTCCGGATCAGGATCGCATTAGTCGTTATCTTTTGAGCTGGTTTGAGTGACGTGGCTCGAAAGCAGCCCGCCGAATGGTGGGCTTTGTTTTTGGATAAGGGGAGTGACAGTTGGGTGTTGTTAAGTGAAAATGTTTAGCAATAAATGGGACGGGAAATTTATGTACATGTTGAGGGTAGTCTGTAGATATAATTGTTCTGGTCCACTTTGAGTGGACCCTGTATATAACCTTTTACTCCATATAAAATGAATAGTTATCATTCAGTGCTCTTTTCGAAAAAAATTGAAGAGCCCCTTCATCCTCATTTGTGCTTTTTTAATAAAATTATTTGGGGTCTTTGAAAGGAAATCGAGATTAATTCATAGCGGCAAAGTTCTTGTTATTGAAAGTGGGTTATTTTATACACTCGATCTAAGTAACTAACAATCGCACGTGAAATGTACAATAGAAACACCGAAGGGGATATTTTGAAGGAGTCAAATTGGAGGGAGAGAAAAATGAAAGAAAAAGAGAGGCGGAGAAGAAGGGGTTTGAGGGTGGAGTAGTGTGAGGGCGGGAAAATGGAATGGGAAAACAATGTGAAACTCAACCCTCCAACAACCACGTGACATTTATGTCAATCATTTGAAGGAGAACAGGGGTTTTGTGTAATGTACGATGTGGAAACTATTTATAGAGATGTCTGTGAACGAAAGGAGTGGCAGAAAAATATTGTTGAAGTGAAATTTTGTTTGCAATTTCAAACCATGGATTTATTGGGTGGCTAGAGAAAACATAAATGTAAGGGGAATTCAAATGAATGTATCATGGGACACGTAAGAGATAAGAAGATGTGGAGTTTCCCTCATCAACAATTATGACGGCAATGTCATTCAAAAATCAACGAACAAAAAAGGATAGGTGTGGGTCGTCGAGGATTTTGATTGGACAACGAAAATTGACCACCTACATGGCCCACACCTATTTGACAGCTGTGATTATTCCTCCGCAATAAATATTCGATATATGTGCTCAACTTTATGGTTGTGATCTCGCTTGGACTATTCACATGAGGTTAAAGGGTCCAAAATAAAAAATGAGGGAATTCCAAAAGGCTTTAGGTTTAAAACACAACCATGATGCTTGCTTGTTGTAGCAATTTGTAGCCCCCACCTATTCCACCTTTGTGGTTAAATTATATGCTCGAGTAATTACAGGGAAGGATGATTGAGACGATAATTGAGCTTGCACAACATATGATCGTATGAAAGTCAAAAATAAAATTGAAAGGCACCTTCAACTTCAACTTCAAAGAGTGCTCAATATAAAAAGAATGGTTATCATAGAGTGCTTTTTCTAAAAACAATTGAAGGGCACCTTCAACTTCAATTGTGATTTAAAAAAATTGGGGTTATTATGGGGACAAAACCCGAAAACAACCGAAACACGTACGCGTTTTGCCATAAGGCGGTGCCTTTTATTTTTCTTGGGTTGGTAATTACCGAGCCTAAAACATGTACGCGTTATAACGCATACTCATTTTAGTTAAGGCAAAACGCACATGCGTTATAAAATGCACGCTTTTTGTATAGTATGGACTGTATATGTGTATTTGGGGGCTTATACTTACAAAAATAAATGTTCAAGTATAAGATTTCTTTTATTATTTCTTATACTTTAATTTATTTTAGTAAATATAAGAAATTAGGGTCACTCTGCACCTGATGGAAGTGGTCCCATAGCTCCAACAGATTATAATCTAGAAGATAGTTTTTCCTAATCTAGTAATCTAGTCAGTACTTAACTCATTTTCAGGATTTCAACAAAGGACCTAAAACTTTTAGGGCATATATATTGTAGTCGGTCTTTGTTTTGGGAAAGCATATACTCATTTTGTAGGTTTTTGACCTTCTAAATTGGATTTTGGCCCTACCACTACTTGAATTGGTACCAATTTTTAAATTTGGTCCATAATTCACTTTAGTGACCATGAATCAACTCTATGATGCTTGTCTACTTCTTACTAAAATGAGATCCTCACTTTGTAGATAGAGGATTGCTCCCTGAATGGGATTCTGTCCTATGGCCAAAATGAGGTGATTGTAATGTGCCTCCTCCTTAATGTTTGATCACACTACTAGGAGTTGAATGAGTTTTTATGAATAGTACTAAGTGAATTGCATCAAGTAAACTCAGATGATTGCTCATTCTTAGAAACATGGTGCTCCATATAAAGATGATCATCCCCTCACCTTTCCTAGCTCTAAAATTATCCTTTCATGGAATCAAATTCACAATTCTCATACATGTTTTTGCTCATATGTCTCTCATGGAGACAAATGATGCCTTAATACTTCACACATGATGGTCCTTGATACCTCGATGACATTACTAACTCATTTTAGCTTGTTCTGAAGGGTGTTCAATTATCTACAAAATGACCAAAAATGGCCTTTTTAGGCCTTCAGAGGAAGTAATCTCTCATCAAATCTAAATGAGTTGATCAATCATCTTAGACACTATTCCCTACACAGTGAAACACATTGAATGATCTTATTAGGACTTTCCTTTGGGTCAGGGTTTATGATTTAGGGTTTAGGGTTTAGGGTTTAGGGCTCAGGGTTCAGGGTTTAGGACTAGGGTTTAGGGTTTAGTGTTTAGGGCTCATGGTTCATATTTTAGGGTTTAGGGTTTAGTATTAGGGTTTAGGTTTTTAGGGTTTTAGGGTTTATGGTTTAGGGTTTAGGTTTAGGTTTAGGGTTTATGGCTCGGGGTTAGGGTTAGGGTTTAGGGTTTAGGGTTTAGGGTTTAGGGCTCAAGGTTAGGGTTTAGGGTTTAGGGTTTAGGGTTTAGGGTTTAGGGTTTAGGGTTTAGGGTTTAGGGTTTAGGGTTTAGGGTTTAGGGTTTAGGGTTAGGGTTGAGGGTTTAGGGTTTAGGGTTTGAGGTTTAGGGCTTAGGGCTTAGGGTTTAGGCTTAGGCTCAAGGTTTAAGGTTTAGGGTTTAGGGTTTAGGGTTTAGGGTTTAGGGTTTAGGGTTTAGGGTTTTTAGGGTTTAGGGTTTTAGGTTTAGGGTTTAGGGTTTAGGGTTTAGGGATTTAGGGTTTAGGGTTTAGGGTTTAGGGTTTAGGGTTTAGGGTTTAGGGTTTAGGGCTTAGGGTTTAGGGTTTAGGGTTTTAGGGTTTAAGGTTTAAGGTTTAAAGGTTAGGTTTAGGGTTTAGGGGACATGGTTTAGGGTTTAAGGCTAGGGTTTTGGGGTTTAGGGGTTAGGGTTTAGGGCCCAAGGTTTAAGGCTTAAGGTTTAGGCTCACCCATTCACTCACTATAATGTTCTATGTCTTACCCATTCTTATAAGTATTGACAGAGAGTATTCAACTAAAAATGGTTCATCTACTTTGTAGGTAGAACATTCAAAGGGATTCATCACAATTTGATGCCTTTCATCTACTGATATTTTGAAGGAGGAAATGTCAGATATCTAGAAAAATTTTGGTACAAATAAATGTTACCCAATACATCTATCTTCTTTTTCCCATCGCATGGGAACTATTTCACTCATTGTAATGTTTTGTGTCTTACCCATTCTTATTAGTATTAACACAGAGTATTCAACTGAAAAGGGTTCATCTGCTTCCTAGGTAGAACATTTAAAGAGAGTAATCACAATTTGGTGTCTTTCATCTATTGATATTTTGAAGGAGGGAAATGTCAGATATCCAGAACAATTTGGTACAAAGAAATGTTTTTGATGCTCTTTTGAATAATTATTTCAATTGTAAGTTGTTGTGAACGAAGGTTTCATTTGAAGAATAAAGCTTGATATGTCCAGTGCTTGTGTAAGTTGGCAATTTGAGAGGATTTATGAGGTTCAAGTTTATTTTCCAAGATGCATTACTCCAATGTTTGAAAATGTTTCTCTAGATGCAATGACATTTTGATTCAGACACTCAATGATTCTTGAATGTCCAATCTTGCCACAGACCCCAGTAGTCCTAGATCCTTGGGTATAAAGAGACACCATTACTTGGATTCCATTTATAATGATAGAGATATTTGTAAATTCATGTTATGACCTCTAAATCTGTATGAATTTCAAGTTTTTGGAAATCACATCACACCCTTCACTAGGATTGATGACTACCCCTATCTTTTTGAAGGCACTTTTGAAAGCATCCATGGGTTTATCATAGAAGGAATTATCAATGAATGGAAGGTCACTAAGTCATAGGCAGTTGACTCCCATTCATAACTAAACAAGAAATATTTACTAGGGATTGATAACTCCTTTGTGTGTTCTTAGCCATTCCCTAGTTGTTATGCTTATTTTGAACACTTCAGGAAGTTTTGTCAAATTTACTATCCATTCCAGTAATAGAAGAGCTTTCTCTTTCTCCAGAGGAGAGGATATTGCAGGTAATTTGGTTTTGATCCTACACCTCCATGTTGGTATACTATATGTGTTTCTTCCATTTCCTTTGAGATTAATTTTTGTGTTGATGATGGTTATTTTTTCCAGCTTCCAATGGGTCATCTGGCTTGCATAATACCATACATGGAAATATGAGAAATGTGAAATTTGTTTTAGAGTGTAAAGAAATTGACATTCAAGAAACAAGTATATGTGGGGAGAAACAGGTTTGGTAGAGATGTGTAATATGCATTACAAGGCACAAGGTAGATGTCATATCCATTTAGTTTCTTGTCCCACCTCTCATAAACAAGGTAGTTGTACAAGAAGACTCAATGATGGTTCTAGGCACAAGACTAGGAAATAAGGTCCTAATATTGATATTCAAAAAGATGAACTCACTCATAAGACCTACTGGAAATATATGAGGTTTAGAGGTTAGAGATTAGGGCTTTGGATTTAGTGTTTAGGGTTTAGGGTTTAGGGTTTAGGGTTCATGGTTAAGGTTTAGGGTTTAGGTTTAGGATTTAGTGTTTAGGGTTTAGGGTTTATTATTTTGGTTTTAGGGTTTAGGGTTTATAGTTTAGGGTTTAGGTCTTAGGGTTAAGGGTTGAGGGTTAAGGGTTTAGGTTAGAGTTTAGAGTTTAGGGTTTAGGGTTTAGGGTTTAGGATTTAGGGTTTAGGGTTTAGGGGTTTAGGGTTTAGGGTTTAGGGTTTAGGGTGGTTTAGGGTTTAGGGTTTAGGGTTTAGTTTTTAGGGTTTAGGGTTTAGCATTTAGGGCTCATAGTTTAGGGTTTAGGGTTTATGGTTTAGGATTTAGCATTTAGGGCTTAAGGTTTAGGGTTTATGGTTTAGGGTTCATGGTTTAGGGTTTTTAGGGCTTATGGTACATGGTTTAGGGTTTAGGGCTTAGGGATCAAGGTGTAGGGTTCAAGGCTTAGGGTTTAGGGTTTATGGTTTAGGTTTAGGGTTTTATGGTTCGGGGTTTAGGGTTTAGGTTTGGGAGAGTTACGGGTTTAAGGGTTAGAGCTAGGCTCTGGATTTAGGGTTTAGGGCTAGGAGGTTTAAAGTTTAGGGTTTAGGGCTTTAAGGCTTAGGTTTAGGGTTTAGGGTTTAGGGGGTTTAGGGTTTATGGTTTTCATGGTTTAGGGTTTATGGCTCAGGGTTCGTGGAGAGTTATGGTTTAAGGTTTAGGGGTTAGAGCTGGGGATTTGGATTTAGTGTTTAGGGTTTTTAGGGCTTAGGGTTTATGGTTTATGGTTTAGGGTTTAGGGTTTAGGGTTTAGGGTTTAGGTTTTTAGGGTTTAGGGTTTAGGGTTTGGGGTTGAGGGTTTATTATTTTAGTTTAGGGTTTTAGGGTTTAGGGTTAATGGTTTAGGGTTAAGGGTTTAGGGGTCATAGAGTTTAGGGTTTAGGGTTTAGGGGGGGATTTAGGGTTTAGGATTTTTTAGGGTTTAGGGTTTAGGGTTTGGGGTTAGGGTTTAGGGTTTAGGATTTAGTTTTTAGGGTTTAAGGTTTAGCATTTAGGGCTCATGGTTCATGGTTTAGGGTTTAGGTTTAGGGTTTAGGGCTTAAGGCTTAGGGTTTAGGGTTTAGGGCTCACGGGTAAGGGTTGAATGTTTAATGTTTAGGGTTTAGGGTTTAGGTTTAGGTTTTAGGGGTTTAGGGATGGTTTAGGGTTTAGGGTTTAGGTTTAGGGCCTCGGGTTTAGGGTTTAAGGTTTAGGGTTTTGATTGTAGAATTTAAATGCTAAAAGCTTTAGGTTGAATGTTGAAATCTGAAAATTACCTATGTACTGACCAGATTATACTATAAAAACTATCTCCTAAATCATGACTAATGGAGTTATGAGACTAGTTCCATAAGGTGTAGAGTGGCCCTAATTTCTTATATTTACTAAAATAAATTTAAAGTATAAGAAATAATAAAATATAAATAATAATAATAAAATATAAATAATAATAAATGAAAAACTTAAACATTTATTTTTGTAAATAAAAGCATGTTAGAAGCACATATAATGTTCATACTATATACTGAACATGCGTATACGTGTTATATGTATGTATAATGTGTTTTTTGTTTTCACTTTTTCCAAGCCATGCCTCAAGGCTTGGATCCGGTTTGGATCCCAAGCCTGAGGCATGGACCTATAAAAACACAACAAACAACGTGTTTTTGCAGGAAAATGCAAAAATTCCATTTCCACCATGATAAATCAACATAAAACGATCGATTCGTTTAAAAAAATTATACCATGATGTAGAGGAAAGTTTCTTCTTTCTAAAAATATATTTTTCAAATTTTTGACTAATATAAGGTTTCCATATTATTTATTTTCTAACTATGCCTTTTTATAGCTATTTTTGAAGTTTAAATATGCCTATCTTTCATCGTGTATCTTTTTTTTGGCTCATCAAAATTGAAAAAAATTATACTAGCACAAACTAGGCCTAATTCTATACATATTAAAAAAATCTAATTTTTGATATTTTTGAGGTAGTTAGGGGGGCACGGTCGGAGCTCCATTATTTTTCAAAACTTTAAATTTTTGTACTAGAAAAATCATAAAAAAATAAATACTCGCTAAAAAAATCTAAAAAAACTCTAACACAAACTAGATGCTCCTAGTTATCTTTCTACAAAAGGGTTTTCAAAATACTAAATGGTGCTCAAAAAATGGTGGGGGCACGAAAGTCACTCTATTATGTTTTTTTAACAAAAAAAAGAGCACTGTTGGTATTTTAGTTATTTGACCCACTTAAACTTATCCATTTTCAATAAAATTTAGGAACTTAGAAACTATACTCAAAATTCAACACTCCAGCAACCACATGAAATTTTTGTCAAAAGTTTGAAAGAGAAAGGTGGTTTTGTATAATGTATGATGTGGAAACTATTTGTAGAGATGTTTGTATGAATGAAAAGAGTGACAATTTTTTTTTTGTTGAAGTGACATTTTGTTGCAATTTCAGGACCATATATTTATTAGGTGGCTAGAGAAAACATAAATTTAAGGTGAATTCAAATGAGTGTATCATGACACACATAAAAGACAAGAAGATATGGAGTTTCCCTCATCAACAATCGTGATGGCATCATCATTCAAGAATTAGTGAGCAAAAAGGACATATGTGGGTCATTGAGGATTTACGATTAGACAATGGAAATTAACCGCTTGCATGGCCCACACCTATTTGATGGATGGGATTATTCCTCCATAAAGAAATATCGATATATGTGCTCAAATTTATGGTTGTGATCTTGCTTAGACCATTCACATGAGCTTAAAGGGTTCAAAATAAAAAATGGGGGAATTCCAAAAGACTTTATGTTTAAAACAAAACCATGATGCTTGCTTGTTGTATAAATTTGTAGACTCCACCTATTTCACCTTTGTGGTTAAGTTATAAGCCTAAATAAGCTGGGGAAAGAGTTGAACAAGTGAGATGATAATTGAGCTTTCCTAACATATGATCGTATGAAAGTCGAGAAATAAAATGGTGGGAATTAAAACCATGCATGTCATGCACCTTTTGCCACATATCAAATTCTTCCTCGAGCGCAATATTTATGTCAGTGCAATTCAAGATTAAAGTGGCCAAAATAAAAATGGTGAGAATTCAACTAGGACCATGTTTGAAAGCCAACCACAATGCTTGTTTCTTGTAGTACTTTACAAGAAATTTTTTTAGTTTTAAGCTTGAGTAATTGTAAAATAACAAGCAACGCATGACACAATCATTGATAATGGATCCCTTCAGGAGTGGACATATGAACAAAATGAAGATTTTATCTGTTAATTGAGGTTTGCTATTTTTTTATTTTACTTTTTTATAGTGTCAATATTTTTGGTTGCATCACATTTAATTTGCTAGATAAGGTGAAGAAATTGACAAAAGTCAGAAATAAAAATGTCTTTTTTGTTGGAGCTAAATATTTTTCCAAACATTGTAAATTAGAAAAAAACCTAGTGGAAAACTATTTTTCATAAAATCAATGGGCTCAAAACATTGGCTGAGATTTTAGTGTATGAATATCCACATTGGTTTAAGGATTCATTATCTCCTCTTGATGAAGGGGCACTGATAGCTACACGTCCAATATGTCCTTTTGATGAAGATGATGACTCTGATGATGAAGAAGTGAAATGGTTCCATGGTGAATGTGTGTGTGTTAGTCTTGAAAGAGTGAAAAATAGTGTGATGAGATTTTTGTTGTAAATGATATATTTCAACATTTAAAGATCGAGAGAAGCTATCAAATGAAGGAGAGCGTCAAGACCTTAGTCATCTAAAACACGGGCTACAACATAAATGTCATTGACATCGACATGGAAAATGATTTGTTCAAGCTCTACCTTGAAATTTAAAAAGTTAACTTATAATGATAGAATTAAAAAATGTATGTTGTTGATACATAAATATTGAGTGTGTCGGACCCAACAAACTACATACCACTTGATAGATGGTTGATATGAATCCAAACTTCAACATTATCTGTTACTTTCTCTCCACCTTAAATCCCATTTTCGGTTTGATTATGGGGGTTCTACTTCACTTTGGTATACACTATTCAATGTAACTATGAGTACATTCAAGCATGACCAAGTTTGTATTGTAATTATTTATATATACTCACAGACATGACCACAATTATCACATAATAATTATGGGGCACATTCATGTATGATTGAGGTTTACAAATATTAAAAATATAGTGTATGTTAGGTTATGATACAATGATTAAGGGATACATTTGAGCATGACAGAGGTTAACAAATTTTAAAATTTTCATTTATGTTTGGTATTACTATAATGGTTATGGGGTGCATTGATCATAAATGAGGTTTAAAAATCTTACAAATGCAATCTGGCCTAGGTTCTAGAGTAATGTTTATCATATATATTTCAGTATTAGTGAGGTTTGCAAATATTAATAATGGGGTGTGAGCTAGAAGAGAAGTGCTATTGTGCTATAGTTGATCCTAATCAAGGATTTTAAATCTAAAAAACTTAATCCAACAATCAAGTATAGACAATATTTACAAACTCTAAGAATTTAACGTAACATTCAAGTGTAATGGAGGTTTACAAATCTTAAGAATGTGATGCACGATTGTCAAGCATAGTTGAGGTTTATAAATCTTAAGTATGCAATTTAGCATTTATGCCAAACTAAGATTCACAAATCTTAAGAATTTCATCAAAAATTCGAGTGTAACCAAGACTTACAAATCTTAAGAATGTGTTCTAAGCCAAGTTGTAAAAATTTCAGGGTATCTTAAGCATGACCCATGATTAAAGAGAAATAATGGAAAAGGTTGTAGAGTAATGATTATGGGCTACATTGGAGTGTGAGCCATATGCCATGTTTACAGAGTAATGATTATGGGGTACAATCAAACATGCACTATGTTTAGAGAGTAATGATTAAGGAGTGCATTCCAACATGACCCATGTTTACAAATCTTACTAATGTGGCCCAAGCTTACCCCACATAGTGTTACAAACCCATAACTCAACCAAGATTTACCAAACAATGACATTCTAAAAATTACACATCAAATAGTGTTTCCTTGGTTGTTAAGGCAATGAAATTTTCCCATGAAAACATGACCATCTATAACCCCAACATGGAGATTTTTGTAAAGAATCTTTTGGGCGCACTTAATACAAAATTGGAATTGTTTTCCTCCATTGTTTCATATATTTTATATATGATTTCTAACATGGTGTACTTTACATCCCTTTTTGGGGTCTAAATATACCAAAATAAAATAATGTAAGTTATAAATAGTTTCTTCCAACGTTGGTGAGATATAACCTTGGTGAGATATGGAAATAGACTGAGAAATCAGTGCACCGATATCCACACGAAGAACCTTCACAAAACTTGGGGGTGTTAAACTACATGTGACCATTTATGTTGTGTGATGATCAACTACGCATCTAGAGCATAAACAACCAAATTTTCACATATATGGTGTTGTGCATGAAAATAAAATGTCATATGCTCTATTTACTTTATTCATTTTTACGAAGTATGAAATTTGCATTTGATCCTTCCCTTTGAAGAAACCATGGATAGTGTAGATATAAAATCTATGCACTTAGGTACATTTCTAGGTTCTAAAGTATACGAATGTATACATGATTCCTAAGCAATAAAAATAGTGGTTGAAAAATCCTTTTGGCCTTCTGGTTGCTTTATCTCTTGCACTTTACTTGACCGAACATCCTTTTGGATTTACACATCTTACAATTCTACCGCACATAACTATTTTACCTTTTGATGGCCTCAGACACCGGCCTCCGGCTAGGACGAGAAGTGCCTAGGCGCTCCTATCCCTCCTGGATGCTCTTGTCCCTCTATTTCTTCTTCTTACTCTTTCGAGTCCATTTTCACTTTTTGGTCACCTTTTAATAATGTGGGTCGGTATTTTAGTTGTCAATCACGAAATTCAAACAAGGGAATCATATTATATATATAGATTTAGCCCACTATCATTGTGTAAAATTTTATGAGGGTAATTTAGAGCATGAGAAAGGGATACACACAAAAAAAAAAATACATGGAGTCTAAGATGTAGTATAATTCTTGGTCATAAGTTTACTCTTTGTGTGACCACCGGGGTAAATATGACTCCCATTCGCATCTTTTTATTAAATTTAATGTGGTTTGTGGGCATGTGCAGGTAGTCATTTTTTGCGGTTTATAGGTGTGATTAAAGATCCAACAAAGAAATTTAAGTGACAAAGAGAGACTAATAACGAAGGTCATCCAACCTAGAAAAGACAAAATTCGAGCATATGAGCAATCACAAGGCACACAGATCAATCACTAGTTCCTAGGGCACTCATGTCCTTTTACAAGAATTTCGCCCTATACATTCATGGGGTTTTGAACCCTCATCGAGCCTTTGCGATGTTGTTTCGATTGATTTTACCAGATACACACGGTCAAGATCACTCTCGTGCTATACATAATCAACTAAGTCATCATCCCTCTCTCATTTACTTAGGGTTTTACATTTTTGAATGCTTAGTGCTAACATGTATTCTGTATTTAATCATCTAAATATCATTTATTACAGTAAGTTACTTTGAAATAAGATTTAATTCAAATTAGAATAAATCATTTGGTGAACCCTAACTCGTGATCGACCACCTAAGATCCTAATTTTTCCTATTCTATCATATTTTTCTTTCCCTAACCCCAAACCCTAGTTGCATCGGGGTTCATATTTCCATATATTGTCTATCATACATCCGATCTCGCATAGTTCTTTCTAAGGTTTAATCCTTGGCCTTATCCTCTAGTCACTTTCTAGGGCTCTTATTTCACAAATTACCTTTTCTTTCATATCATGGCCCTTAAAGTTCCTCAAGTATCCTTGTATCAATTAATTCAAAAGCACCCATTTTGTAATTATGATCTAAAAACACCATACATACAATGTGATTTAACAAAAATAGGATTTTTAAACCCTATATATTGCAAATTCACAACACAATGATAAACAATAAAGTATAGATCTGACCTAAGTAATAAGCTAGATAAAACTGAAATGAAAAGTTAAAGAGAAGGGAAAGAATTCTTAGCTAATTTCACAATTGATCTTGGTGTGAAGGACTTGAGAACTAACAAAATGAAGGAGGAAAGTGTTGCAAATAAACCCATAAAATTGTGTGATAGCCATATTTTCCTAGACTTGGGTGCCTAGATTAGGTCGGGGCACTGGTCATTATAGATTTCTTCCGGGTGCACGTGCTATGAAAACCTCGAAACTATTTTTTTATGTTGCAAGATGCTCGCCAACCTTCGTTGTTGATTGCATGCATGTCACATTATGTCCATGAAATTTTCCGTAATCCCGCAAAGAGAAAGAAAACCTATAAAACCCCAAAACACATCAAATCCTAAAAAGAAAAATATGTAAATGGGGAGTCAGAATGACCCTAGTAGTTACCCGATTGAGTGAACTTACAATCCAGGAGTTGCACTACATTTTACACTCCACGTATTTCTGCGTGTGCATGTGTAGAATCATGCCCTAGGTGGCTCTTGTGTAAGATGCACTGAATAGTGAGCAATAGCTAGATGCAATAATGTAAATAGATGTTTAGATGTCAAAATGAACTTCCACTCATATGAAGTGTATGAAGAAGAATGCAATCCCTTGTCCCTTGAATGAAGCTAGATGGATGCTCTTTAAATGCCTTTGGATGCAACCTTAGGTGATAATACATGCTTAGAGCTTAGTCCTTTATTATGGTCACATAGCTTTGTATTTATATGATTCTCTTGCTTGAATTTCATAATTAACCACTAAAATTCCAACACATAAGAGATAAAGATGCCCAATGAATAAAAAGACCTAAAAGATGTGAGCAAGATATAAAGAATTTGGGGCGCCCAGAGGGGATGAGGGCACTTGGGCATGACATCCCGGCTTAAAAAGATGAAGTATCAAAAATCAGATTGGTAAATAGGGTGTATAAGGCCAAGAAGGAAGCTGGAAAAAAAAGTAAAGAAGCCAAAGACAATGGTCAATTAGTACTTTTCTCACTTAAGAATCATATGAATAGTGGTATGTGACTAGGACCTATAAATGTACTCAAGTGTGTGATTTATTGTCTACATTTTCCCACAATTTATGTTGTTGAGATAATTCTTGATAACATAAAGTATATAAAATATGCATACCTGATAACCATGTAGATTGATGGTGAAAGCATGTCGAGGAGACAAGAAAAAGCGTGGAGTGATAAAAATGAAGCATGAAAGCTAGAGAAGAGGAAGTGAACCTAGAGGTGAAAGCGTATGTGTGATGTCGTGTTGTACCTATTTTTTATGTCACTTGATCCTTGATGATGTGACTGATGTTTCCCATAAGGATGAACCTATAAAAGAGAAGAACAAAAGAGTAGTCAAATATGTGTATATGAAAAATTCGATCCAAGTATGTAAAAATGTGAAAAGGAAAATGTACACTTGATCCATGATGAGTGAAAGGATAGAAAGGATCTTGAAAATGCTATAGGAGAACAAGTATTTTGGGTGATCTCACACAAAGAATGAGTTTTTAGGGAGATCTCATGCCAAGTGCAATTTTTTTGGGAGATCTCACACCATGGAAGAAGAGTGTATGTAGATAGTTCTAGTGTTATTATCCATCCTTTGACTACTTCCCAACACTTTATACACCACTGAAAATGGTGCGATCCTACTTTGTTCAAGTTTGATCTAGTTTGATCCAACATGAAATAGAAAAGGAGATAACATGCATCTTGACTATTAGAGGACCGTGCTTGTTATGTGAAAACCGATATGTAAACTATGTTGATATGAGAAAATCACTGTAACTTCCCCTTGGTCATAGGCACCAGGAACTCATGTCTCGTATCTAGGCATTGGTGTTTGTGTTGAGGACCCAAGTTAGATTTTGAGCCCTTTTTGTAACTAAATACTATGTTGTTCTTGTAGTGTGCAAGTTTGAACCGACTATGTCTTCTTGAATGAGGTGACTGATTCACCCAATGTATGCCCCCTCATTTGAGGTGCATGTGACGTCGCTAGGAGTATGCATCAAAAAGGAGAGAACTAAACACTAGAAATTGATGCCCTATGGGGAGGGAATGTTCTTGGTAGAAACCAAGACACACACAAACAATGTGGATGGAAAACATGTATTAGTATAAACAAGACAAATATGCCTATAGAAGAAAAAAATAAGCTAACAAGTAAAAAGACAATGTAGACCACGAAAAGTGGGTTTTAAACATGGGACATTGCTCAAAATGTTGCAAGACAATCAGGTCATAAGAAGTAAAACAACATACGGTGTGCACACAAGACAAAGGGCATATCCCACAAACAATGACATATAATGGAAAATAATGAAAAACAATGACAAGCAAAGAGTAACAAACAACCATGGTAGAAAATAGTTCCTGCAAAACACTACACATGAAGCACCCATTATCATGTTAGAAAGATAAAAAG
Source organism: Taxus wallichiana var. yunnanensis (assembly GCA_018340775.1). Lineage (NCBI taxonomy): Eukaryota > Viridiplantae > Streptophyta > Pinopsida > Cupressales > Taxaceae > Taxus > Taxus wallichiana. Next base: position 798,547,580 of record CM031238.1, on the reverse strand, counting down.
TATGTCAAATCATGTATGATCCAATATAAAGTAGTGTGCTAGTATGAATAGGAAATAGTATAAAACAAAACAATAACACTTGTAATGTGTACGAAAGTAGATGCCCCCAGGAGCCACTGCGGGAATAGTAAGAGGTAATGTCCCAAGCACCCATGCTGTATGTAATGATATGTGTAAAGTTTGCATTGAAAACTAGAAGGCAAGTGAACACACATGTGTATATGATAAAGATAATGACATACAATATATCTGTCTAACATAGTAAGCAAAGTGTAACATGCGAGTATAAGTAAACCAAGAACAATGTGCAACCAAGATATGCAATATGTTGAGAGTTTGAATGCAATGGAATGTAAAGTGAATGATAGGAGCAACGTGCCCCCGAGAGAATGTGTATGAGTATGAGATGAGGTTCATTTATAAATTCCCCCTCGAAATAAAAATGAACCATAGAACAAGAATGCGTCATCGGGAAATGGTTTGAAATGTGTGCTAGAAAGATATGATCAATAAAGCATAGAGCGTAGAGAGTGGGTGAGTGTGGTGAGGTTTATTTCAATGTTAGACCCTCGCAATGAGTATGAACTGTGGAACTAGAGTGCATTGTCGGGAAGTGTGATATGTGAGAGTGTGATGCTAGAAAAATGTGTCATATATATGCGTTGAGTGTGAAATGTGGTGTGTGTATGATGTGAGGTTCATAAATGTAGTATGCTCTCAATAGTCAAGTGTGAACTGTAGCACAAGAGTGTGTCATAGGGAAGTGTGTTGTGTGATGATGTGATGCTAGAAAGATGTGTCGTGAATGCACCGAGTGTGAAATGTGTCATGTGTATGATGTGAGGTTCATGAATGTAGTATGCCCTCAATAGTAAAGTGTGAACCGTAGCATAAGAGTGCATCATAGGGTAATGACGATACAAAGTGTATCAAGTTGTGTAAGATGGATGCTTAGAAATAGAAAGTATGGAGCACAGAGTGGAAGAGTAGAAATGTTAGACACTTGATGATGCTAAGAGGGGGAAGTAAGCATGATGCCCCCAAGTATGTGATGGAGATCTATCTCGGGAATGGAAGAGAAAGCATGCCATGGTGGCAGATGTGGCAATGTGTTAGGAGTAGTAGATTTACCAAAGTAAGTTGTAGCATGGAGAGAAAATGGAAATTTCTTTGTGTGATGGTGAGTATGTGAAATAACGTAAACCCCAAGAGGAGATGCGAAAGGAACAAAAGGAGTGATCTTAGGGTGATATCCGAGGCCGAGTCTAGTGGATTGTGTGGGAATGGAAAGAGGATCTTTGAATCCCTTTGCATGTTTTCCTAATCTAGTGCTAGTGAAACCATAACGAAGCAAGTACTTATATCCAAGGCCATAGTTGGAGAAATGTTGATTAGATGCAGAAGAGATAGGGGTTTTTATAAAATGCTCAATAGAATTACAATATGTGAAAGGGGATGGATCCTCACGGATCATCATAGAAAACTCCTTGATGAAGAAATTTAAGTCGTGTACGAAGGGTAGAAGGAACCGCATGCATGGCATGGATCCAAGGTCATCCGAGAAGAAGATTATAGTTAAGATTGTTAGGCATAACATGGAATGGGACGGGAAAAGTGTATGGCTCAACAGTAATGGGAAGCATGATTGTATTATTATCCATATTTCCCCCGGAAAAATATTGGATCAGCCATGACCCCACATAGAAAGAACCAGAAAAACCACATTCAAACCTTGCAAATAGGTTGCAGAGGGACTCTATAATGGAGTGGCGGAGCCTGCGAAAGATTAAATGACCCTATGCAAGAAGAAAGAGAAGAAATGACTCTGTCAAGCAAATCCATGCCTTATATTCATCAAATAGATTACAAGTGGGATCGGAAATGGAGTAGTAGGGTCGGAGAAAAGGAGACAATGTCAAAGAAGCCAGAAGCTCAAAAGAGAAGGAATGACACAGGTTCAAAGTCTTAGGGCTCTGGAATAGTTCAGAATGAGCTCAAAATTGACTAAGTATGGAGGAGACAGCAGAGGAAGCCAAGTGTCTTAACAACACACCTCCAAAGATTAAATCCAAAGGGGTGGACCCAAACGAGTACCAAGCTTCCATGCATCCAGAGCCCTAAAAAGTTACATCGGTCGTTGAAAAGTCTTCGAATTAGTGGATGCTACCAAGTTTCCAAATGATGCATCTTCAAAGTTCAATCCAAAATAAATGCTTGAACAAGCACCGTGGCTCCACATGTTCGAGGACCAAAATGAAGGCAGAGTCAAAGCTAAAAGTCAAAAGGTGGACAAATTAGGCCTAAAAAAGGATAAGTATAAAAGTGTTAGCAGAAGCCGCCATGTGTCAGCCTGGCGCATCTACAAAGGTTAGTCCAAAGGTGGAGACCCAAATGAGCGCGAGCTTGCCACATAGTCCAAGGTCCGAAAAGGTAAGAGGGGCCATTGAAAAGTCTAAGAGCCCATGGAAGAAGCCACGTGTCGACCTGACACTCCTCCAAAGGTAAAATCCTAAGCGGGTTTCTAAGTAAGCGCGGAGCCTCCATGCGTCCCATTTCAAAAAGGGGTAGGGTCAGTTGACTATTCAAACCACTGAGATAGACAACAGAGGGTGCCAAGTGTCATCATGGTGCTAATTCAAGAGAAAAATAAAGGGAGGGGGTTTTCAGACAAGTGTCAGGCCGCCGCATGTCCCTGTTAGATATATGACCCGCCGAGCAAAAGACTTAGCCAAAAACATAAGGAAATCAAGCAGGTCACGAAGAAGCCACATGTCAACCCAACGCTCCTTCAAAATAAAATTTAGAGGCTACCCTCAGAGATGCGCTAGCCCTCCACGTGTCCAGTTTCAAAAGGGGGCCCATTTTCAAACTAGTTTTCCTGCTATTTTGTACGGACCCAATCCAAATTTCAAATGGGCATATCTTTCAACTTGGGGCTCGAAATCCAACAAATCTGACATCGTTGGAAAGATCTCGGCCTCTTCTACACCATGGAGATCTAAAAATTTAAGTTTGGAGAGGTTAGGTGGGATAAAAATGGAGAAAATAGTCTTTGGGCTGTTAATGCAAGATCTATTTTGCCTCAACAACCAGATCAGATTCGATCTAATCTGCCGTTTCCTCCTCCTTCGAGGTGCCGAACAAGAAATTGATGCAGTCAAGACAGATTTGGGGTAGATTTTGCAGGAGGCATTGATGGTAGTGGTTGAACTTTGAATCGGTTTTCCTACCTCTCTCTCTTTCTTCCCTCTGTGTTGAATCTATAAAAGCATGGTCGGGACTCATTGTAAAGGGTTGGAAATTTTTCTATTTTGCAGGCTCCCCTTTTCCTCTGGCAAACGAATTCGTGGAGTTTTAGACCTTCCATTAGATTACAACATGTTTTCTACCTTTTGGCCATTTTGTAAATGCATTGTATCAAATCTGTAGAGCAATAATACATGTTTGTGGCTTATTTTCGACCCTTTCTTGTCTTCATTGCTCTCATCTAGTATTTCATTGCAAAAATGGTTATCTGTGCTTGATTGTTGTATGCATTTTTGGTTTGTGTCTATAAGCAAAACCAATGTTCAGCATTCCTTTGGTGTATCACCTGGTTAGCTTAGTTTTAATTTCTTGCATTCCTTTCATCCTTGTCTCCTTAGCAATATTAGATTAGGCTTAATAATCAATCCTTTGTGAATTTCACGTATGCACCTAGATAAAGGAATATGAACCATCCCTAAACTGGAGTTTTTCCCATTTGCAAAGTCCCACACTTTTGAGGAAGACTCAATGTTATGCGGATCACACCAAATGACAAGTTTGAAACACCAAATCTGAGAGGTCATTTGGGGGTGTTGTGATTTTGCACTAACATTTTTGGCACACCGGTGGGACCAAAAGTCTCCATCTTATTACAGTAAGATTGATGTGCACTTTGTGATTCTAGCTTTTAAGAATTTTTAAGAACCGCACATCTGGTGACTCCAAAAGGAACAAAATCCACTGGTTTCATCGGTCCAATTTCCCCAAGTTCATGAGAATGATACAAACAAGGTCAAAAATCAGAGAGGAGGGATAGTTTGTACACCTACATTTTTCTCCAAACAGAAGGAGAAGAGGGAGAAGAGCCCAGAGGTCTCTATCTCCACCAAATAGAGCCTTATCAACACCTCCTCCTAGTAGGCTGTTCTTTCAATCAAGAAGAGTGCTCAAGATGATTAGGATGGACCAACCAAATCCTTATGTCAATTTCTTAATGGTATTAGCCCACTCACTCGAATGCAAAAATCCGATCCCTGGTGGCAGCATTAAAGAGCATCCCATATTTCACCGAGAAAAACAAACTTCTCTTGGTGATCATGTTCAATACATTGCAAATGTGCAGTACAATCCATGAGATCACCGAGATGGACATTGCAGAGTTAAGTTCTTTAGCATCTTCACTCAAGGGTAAAGCCTCATAATGGTTTATGAGCTTAGAAGCGTGCTCTATTCGAACTTAGGACCATATGTACATAGCTCTTCATGACCAGTTTAGAGAAAAGGGAGATAACCTATCCTTGTTGGAGCAATTGAAAACAATCAAGAGAGCTCTGAATGAGTAGTTGATGAATTTCAACCTTATATTTTGTAGACACCCCAATTTCACATCTATCCTAAATCAATTAATTTCCCTTCCTCATTTCCCACAAAAATACACTTCGAATTAATCAAATATAATTTGATTAATTATCCATTTCCAAATCTAAAAATAATCTAATCCTCACAACATGTCATTATTCTCCATGTTTTTCCACTATTGAATTAAAAATTCAAATTCAAATCCTCACCCACCATTCGTGGTCCCCACTCACCTAAAATCCTCCACTTATGAATTAAAAATATAATTCAAATCCTCACCCATTCTTCGTGGCCCCCACTCACCTAATATTGCCCACATTTTCAAACCATCCACCTAATCTTGCCCACATTTTCAAACCATCCACCTAATCTTGCCCACATTTTCAAACCACCCACTTAATCTTGCCCACATTTTCAAACCATGATTACTTAAATTAATCTAAGCTAATCACTCCCCCAGGCTATAAATACAACCTTACCCCTCCCCTCTAAAGACACGGAGAATAAGCTTTCATGCCATATCTAAGTTCTTGCATCCTTTGAGCAAAGAACATCCTTTTGCCTTGTCCTAATGCCAAAATAGCTTCATAATCCTTTTTCCCATCCAATGCAAAGTAAGAGGATCGTTGTTGCAGGAAGGTCTTGCTCCGTCTTGAAGAAAAGCACCTACATATCACAAAATCAGGGCTCAATCCAAATTTCCTAGCCCATTCTGAGGTTTGCTACGGAACGCGAAGGAGGAGGTATGATTATTGGTATTTTACTTCCTTGTTAGTAGTGTATTTTTCCTAGTTTTACATTCAGCACGCCTTAGGTTACTTTCGATCTGTTACCATTAATTTCCCAATTAGTGGTTTTATCCGTTCTTTGTTTATTATTGTTCATTATTATTTCCTTTTCTATTCCTTATGGTCTTCTTTGGTTAACCTTCACGCTTTGGTTAGTGTCTTTGTTGTGTGGTGTCTTGTGGTGTATCTCGCAGTTATAAAGAACAATGAAACTATGCAGCCTCATCCCTGTCTTTGATCTCCTCGGTGCTTGGTGTTTAGTAGTTCTGATTTTTCTATTCACTTGTAATCTATAGAAACACAAGCACTAATCATTAGTTTATCATATTAGTGTCATGGGAAAACCAATCCGGAAAATATATTTATTTATTTCCTTTTGCTAAAATAACTGTTTTGTAGGAAGTTAATCATTTACTATTTTTTTATTTCTTTTATTTTAGTCAATCATTTTATGATCTAACTCTTTCTTTCTGTTTATTTTTATTTTTTAACCTTGCTGTCCAAATTTTAGCTTCTCAGGTGAAGTATAGAAGTCAGAAAATAAAAAAAACCAGCTCCCGGGACGTTTTTCTCACGTTTAAAATTTTCATTCAGAGCGTTCTCGTAGCCCATCTTCCGGAAGCCATAACTTTTGCTCCCGAACTCGGAATGACTTCATTTTTTTTTTCACAGAAAGGTATTGAAAAGATCTATGCAATGAAAAAATAATTTTTAGCTTTAGACTTACAAAAAAATTGGTTTCATTTCTTCTAACACCTGTCTTTTTTGCAAAAAAACAACAAAATTATAATTTTATTTATTTTTATTTTTTAATTTTTATTTCACGAAACATCCTCACACGTATGCTCTTTCCTCGCACTTCAAAAGTGATCTTGGAAATCAGAAACGTGAGGCCACTCAAGCTTTAGAAAATCATTTTTATTTTTAATTTTTTGCCTTACATTTAAATTTTCCGCGAAAACACTTCTCGGTAACGTTTTCACCCTCTTCTTTCATCATTTTTCTTTTTTGTGAACATAATCATTATCGCTATTTCACAATCATGATTAATTGCAATAATTATTAATATTTATTTTTTTAACAAAAACTATTTCAATTGTATCCGCGTATGCTCTTTTCTTGCGCCTTCAAGCGATCTAGAAAATCAGAAACGGTCACAATTTTTTTTAGTTTCTTGTTCTAACATTGCAGGATCCCCTAGCTTTGTTTTTCAACTGTCATTTTAATAATTATTTTCCTTTGTCATATTCTTAATATTTGTTTGGTCGTTGGTTGTGTATGCTCTTTTCCTGCGCCTTTGAGCGATCTGGCAAATCAAAAACAACCACGATCACTTTTCTAACATTTCATTTGCAGGATAACTACTAATTTGTTTTCTGTAGAACCACGTTGCTGGAATATTGTCAAAAACAAAAACAAAAACAAAAACAAAAACAACAAAAATCCCGCAAAAATACCACCATTCAAAGACAATTGCTGAAACAAAAACAAAACAAAAAGTATGCTCAGGTACGCAATTATTTTTTGCTAGTGATTTATTTCAAATTGGAAAGAACCCTGCGTTTAATCACTTCATCATATTGTTTTAGCACGTAGACAAGGTGGATTTCATCACCACCAAAGCTACACCGGTGACGTGGACTTGACTACCACGCACCAACAACATTTGCATCTGCATTGCACTTTGAGACCTAGTCTCATCACAGCGTTCGGTATTTACCTCGCCGCTGCTCTTCACTTACAGGTAATGCTGTCGTGCAGCGCATGCGAGTCACGCCTAAATAGCTGTAACAACGAAGCCTGGGCATCGTCCCTGTAAATCTTCGGGGAGTTATAAGGACACCATACACATTCATCCCTCCATCACCTTCCACCTTTTCACAAAACCTGTTCTGGACGTGGTGATTCACTCCGAAACAGGTAAGTAAGAATTGGTGAGTCTCCTCCAGTGCTCTAAGGGTTCCCCGTACCAATTCTGTCCCCGTATGAATTAGGTATATCAGGACTAGGGTATATCGGAGGACGCATCTTCTTGGAGTAATAAGATCCTGCATCCACCATTTCACAACATACTTGTATGATTGCATGAAACAATGATCATTCCTGAAGAAGTTACCTCATAAGCCAAAACAATTGAATCCACATGATTGCTTGTTGTTTGAAAACACAATAGTTTAGCATTATTTTATCATAAAACTTGGCTGATATCAATGTGTTCATTGTAAAAGTTCAGACCCTAGTTGTGTTCCACAAAAAAATCAGTTCTCGACCAATTCAATACCAAGCGAAAACATCCAAACAATCCAACAACACAGACCAAAACATCACACCAATTTCATTAGCTCACTTTAGCCAATAATACATCTGTCATAGCTTGTCTTCAGCTATATCCAATAGATATTGAGTGACTTGCGTTCACTCCTTATCTCATCAATTGTCAAGACATTCTTTCCAGCTTGTTTCAAGCTATATCAAAATGACATTGAGTGACTTGTTTGAGTTCACTCATTATTTCATCAGCTATCGAGTTTAACAAAATCTCATCCGACACAAATCCCTTCAAAACTCATTTTGAGTTCACAATTGTGTTGAGTCACTTGTTTGAGTTACTCTTCCTATCAAAAATCTAGAGCTTGTTAAAGCCAAACCAATCAACATATTCATTATAGCTTGTTTGAGCTACATCCCACTTGTATTGAGTACCTTGTTTGAGTGTACTCCTTACATTTTCTTCTGTTAAACTTGTTTAATCCAAACCAATCAACATATTCATCATAGCTTGTTTAAGTTATATCCCACTTGTATCCCGAGTAGCTTGTTTGAGCTTACTCCTTATAGCCTTGTTAAAACTTGATTGAGCGAAAACAAAGATCATAATCAATAGGTTGATTTCTTCATCGCACCTTTCTTCATTTTCCCTCTCTTTCAAACATGATGAATTCACGAAAAACATCACACAATGAGCTATTAGAACAAATTAATAAGATGACAACACAACTCTCTCATATGGCTACCCAAATCAATGAGCAATCACCCAAAAAGTCGATCATACAACCTCACGAAGAAATCACTTCAAGTAAAGTCCAACGTCAGTTTACCCCCCTTGGAGAAAGTCTCTCTAGTGTTTTTCATCAACTAAAAGAGGCTAAACTGATAAGATATCCAATTACAAAACCCTTTGTCAAAGGGGAAGCTAAGCCATGCTGGTACAAACCTAACACATACTGTGAATTTCATCGCATTGATGGTCATCACATAGATAAATGTGTACGATTTAAGAATTACGTCCAAGACTTAATTGACGACGAAGTCATCTCTGTAGAACTTGATGACAATGCTCTTGCAACCAACGACACATCCAATACCACAACTTTCCATGAAGAGTTGACTACTGTCGAAACTCCTATATATACTGAAATTCCACGAGATCATGACAACAATAGTCAAGACTCTCTAATTCCAAACCAATCCATATCTTCTTCAAATTTCCTTCCATTAGTTCAAACATACATTGAACCTGTTTTGGACAACAACATTCTTCCAACATCTACTGAGCACTTGAACTTATTTCAAGACACTCTTTCAACCCAAACATACATTGAACCTGTTTTAGACAACAACATTCTTCCCACATCTACTAAGCACTTGAACTTATTTCAAGACTCTCTTTCAGCCCAAACATATATTGAACCTGTTTTGGGTGACAACATTCTTCCAACATCTAACGAGACCTTGATCTCGTTTCAAGACTCCCTTTCAAACCTTGATATTACTGTAGACACTACAGATGAGGTTTCATTAACAAGTACCATTAAGTTTGATTCTATCATTCCAATATTGGCTCTTATGCCTAACATCTCTAGCCTTGTTGTCGAAACACAACCACATCGAGTTTGGCCACTTGCGACAATGCAACATATTGTGTCCATCATGCTTTCAACAATCGATCTTGCAGGAATCTCATCACTAATTATTCTCACCTATAGAGACTTCTATGTGCATACATTCTATGAGGTAAGTATACCCAGGAATATCTTTACGCCACTTTTTCCATCTTTAATCATGAATCTATCCTCAAAACAATCAATTAATGGACAATTAGAAGCAACAAACCAAATAACACAAACCATCATTGTCAACACACATGGGAGCTATTGGCTTAACCAAATCTATCCCACTATTTGGGCTTACCGTGCATCTTATCACACACCTATTGGAGCCACTCCCTTCTACTTTATTTATGGTTGGGAAGATATTTTACATGTCAAGGTTGAATTCCCATCCTTTAGAATATCCCTCAAAGACGTAATCAATAAAGATTATTATCAACAGTCACGCCTTAATGAACTCGAGCTTCTTGATGAAAAACGACTTAATTCCCTAGATCATCTTCAAGTATATCAAAATCAGCTACGACATAACCACCATAAAAAATTCAAACCTAGAAAATTTAAGGTCAATCATTTCATTCTCAAAGAAAATCGAAAGAACACACCCAAAGAACGAGACAAACAAGAAAAATTTGAGCCCAACGAAATCATAGATAGTTTTGGGTTTGGAGCTTATAAATTGGCCATTGACACCGGCCAAGTCCTTGAAAAACCCATGAATGCATTCCATTCAAAGAAATTTTATTCTTGAAATAACTCTATATTCCAGGAAATAACAACGTGTACATTGTTCCTTTTGTCTTGCTTATTTCCGAATAATTTAAATTCATTCATTTCCATTGGCAGATATTTTCTTTATCAAAATCACATCTTCATATTTATCATCATGAGACAAGTGCTAATATAAATCCTATTAAGTTTGTGAGCATCATACTTCTTCCACTTTCAGTCGCTTTCCTCTATGGTCATACCTAGAAGCTTACTGATGGTAATATATCCCCTTCTAATACATTCTCTCTTTCATAACAAAGCTCTAAACTTCGTTACCTGGGTTCGTTTGGTCGTCCATCTCGGTCTTCGGTGTTGAACCCTCACGTCCTACTAGTCGTGTGGGGCTGAGATTGGGGGCAGACGTTTCTTCCCAAATATAAAGCACTATTGTAAAAAATAAAAAATCCATCAATTCAATAACTTATGAATAATTCATTGTCACATCTTTCGTCCTTCATAGTCTTTGGTGTTGAGCCCACACTTCTTACTAGTAGTGTGAGACTAGGAATCGAGGAAGGTGCCCTTACTCGTCTACGTCTTGTCTTCGGTGATAAACCCTTGCCTCTTACAAGTGACATGGGGCAAAGTGTAGAGGGTCATTCTCATACAAGCATAAAAACATTGCAAAATATTCTAAAAAAATAAAATAAAAAAACAAAAAAAACAAACAAAAAGGAAATTCACTCGCCTATATTTTGCCTTTGGTGATGAGCCCTTGCTTCTCACTAGTAGCATGGGGCAAGGCATAGGGAGTCATTTCAAAAATACAAAATCTTACAGTGCTTACAAATTATAGAATCCCCAAACACGTAATTTAGATGCCTAAGTGAAGAGAGAACTATCCCTTAACCTCATATCTTATCAATCAGCAGGCCACATAACTGTCTAAGTCTAGCATGTGACTCATAAAGTGAAAGCCATTTTTGAAACCGGTTCAGTACCATTATGAAGAATGGAGTCACAATTTTCAAAGGGATTGTTGTTAGCATTTGTCTCTATATTCATTATCTACCTCCTACGTCCTTCTTGATTCTTGGTGATGAGCCCACACATCTTACTAGTTGTGTGGAGTCAAGAATGGAGTTGGAATTCTTTTCATCATATCATCACCACCATATCATGCCAATGGAAAGTGAATTTATGTTATTTTGAGCATAAGTTACAATGCGGAACACGGTACATCGTCTCTCAAAAATAAGTCTGCACTCTGGTCCATAAATTGTCAATCACAATGTAAAAATCAAAAAACATTTGAAAATCGTAAAAAAATCCAAAAACATTTGATAATCGTCAAAAATCCAAAAACATTTGAAAATCGTCAAAAATCCAAAAAACAGTTGAAAAATCCAAAATCCAAAAACATTTGAAAATCGTCAAAAATCCAAACACAGTGTAAACATCATAAAAATTCAAAAACATTAGAAAATCCAAAAAAAAATATAAAATTCAAAAACAAACATTAGAAAATCAAAAAATCCAAAAACAAAAACATTAGAAAAAATCCAAAATACAAAAACATTTGTAAAATTTTCAAAAGACCAAAAACATCCACAAAATTGTAAAAACTCAATAAGTAACACAGTTCATCCTTTGAACTATTATCCCAAATGAATGGTCCAACCACCTTATGACTACCAATTTCAAACCACTTCTCCTCGCGTGAATCCTCGCTTGGGGAAAATCCGGCTCTCATTGTTTCCTTGTTTGAGGAGACTGACCCAATCCTTTGTACCTCTGCTTGGGGGCACATCTAATCAATCATCACTGTGGAACACGTTAGGGACATGTTTACTGGTTCTTGTGTTGCATTATTAGTGGCAAATTATTAATTGCTTTCTTGTATCTTGATATATTAGGGGGCATCTTGATTTTATATATCCCGGTGTTCTCTATAATATTCTTATGTTATCTGATTGCATGTCGTACTGGGGCATCATACTTTCTTGATGGCCTCTGTCTATGCTCTCTTCCATTTGCATATAAATCTTTGGGCATCAAACCTTTTTGATGGCCCCTGTCTATGCTATCACGCATATTACAGTCTAGTCATCCTGATCTTTTATATCACGATGCATCCTGTTATGTGCTATATTAAAATTAAGATGCTTTTCGTCACGTGAGTATCTTCCTGCATGATCAACATCTTACTTTGCACCCCATCCATTCACCCATACTAATGCATTCTCCAGTTTGCGAATCCTACTTGATCACCGTTGCAGTTTGCGAATCCTACTTGACGATCTTTCTCAAGTAGCATTCACTATCCAGCAGCTCCTTCTCCCCCACCATGATCACCATGTATTTGATCCATTCATTCTCACTTCTCATTTTTACTCCTCTACCGCTTATACCCATATTACCCTTCTCACCATTCCTGTCCCCTCTCACCCATTGGTATTCTTTCCTTTCACCCGTTTTCTTCCCGCTTGACAATCTTACTTAATAACCCCTTCTATATGGAATCCTCAGTGGAGGTTTACCCTCTCCCTAAGATCTTCCCGCTGTAGAAGCTTCTTCACCACCTGCCCTCTCATTAAATAACCATCACCACCAAACACATCTTCCAACTCCACCTCTTCTACTTCCGATTCCCGCATCATTACTCTCACCACGTGGGCATCCCAATTAAGGATTCCCCTCACACTCTCCACCCTCCACTGCATATATTCCTTCATCCATTCATGTTATACTCCTTTGTGTCCTTTCTTTCTTATTATCACCTCATCTCATATCATATACCACTTAGGCATACCTCACTGACTCTTTTCTCATCCTTCCCCAAATCCACCTTATGCCTAGGTCATCCTACTTACACGCTCTCGTAGTATGGAAAATTCACTTGAGGGTTCCCCTTCAGTCCATTTTGTCATACCCTATTCCCACCAACTCTAACATCATCCTTCTTTCTCAGCTTGGCGATCTTACTTAACCACTCACCCGGCATGGCGATCTCACTTAAGAGTCCCTCTTAAGGATGATCTGTCTCCTTGCCTTTCCCCATCACTACACACCCTTCACCATCCATATTTCCTCTTCATTCCCCATTATCACATCCTTTCACCTCCTTTTTGCTTCTCGCAAACACCACTTCTCGCTTGACCACTTTTCATCTCCAGTTTTGCTCACATGGCAATCTTACTTAACCACTTCCATCACATGACAATCTTATGTCAGGGTCCTCCCTACACTTAACTTGTCATCGTGAACTTCTCCCCCGCCTCATTCTTAGTTCACTTTATCGATCGTTTCTTCCACCTGGTATCTCCTATTACCCACTTTTTCCTCCTACTATTATCCTTTCTCCACACATCTTCTTACAACATACACCTCATCTCTTCCACCTACAATCACATTCTTTTCCCCCATTTTCCCCTCCTTGATCCATCATCCTTCATACCGTTTCTTCCCATTCTTTTCATGTATTGGTTCTTCATCCTCACCTCGTTCATCCTCATCACCCCCATCCTCTCTTCGCTTTCACTTTGTCCTAACTCCTCCCTCCCATCTTTTTCACTCTTTCCCCTTCATCTTCTCACATTCCCCCTACATTTCTACCCACACACATATTCGCCATTACTGTTAACACTCCTATATCATTCTTTCATCATCATCTTCTCTTCCCGCACTCATAATTGTCAACGGGTTTTCCCTAAAAATTGTCAATCCTCATTCCGCACGACCTCATTCACTCCCTTGGACCTTCTAGATTTTCCCTTCATTTCTTCCCTCCTCTAAGCCCACCACTCATTGGCAACGGGTTTTCCCTAACGTCCCTTTGTTGGCGTTACCCTTTCCAGTCCTCGTTCGCTTTCTCTCCTATTCTTTTCCCTCACTCCCACCCTTTCTTGTCGCTTCTTACCCATCTCTCCATCTCCTCTTTGCCCTCTTCACTATCTTTATTGTCTTCATCATACATCCTTTTTCTATTTTCCCATCATCCTAGTATCCTCATTTCATGCATCTCCATATCTTTTCCAATCGATGTCATTCCTCCCCTCTTTCTTCTTTCAACATTCCTTCTACCCTTTCCTTTCCACTTATTCCCCCTTTTTGTATTCCCTTCCTTCTCCATCATTTTCTTTGTTATCCTCTTCTCTCTCCCACCCCTCGTCTTCTTTTACTTCCCCTATATCATCTTCTTCCCCTTTTTCCATCACGTTTCCTCCTTACATCCCCATCGATAACCTGGTTGTTCAGCGTTGTCCTGTCTTTTTTATCATCCCACTCTCCACATGCATCTCCATACTGGCCTGCTTCTCCATATTCTTTGCCTTGGTCTTCCTCGCAATGACGTGATTCCTTCAATCTTCTCCTTGTATTCATTCTATCTTCCTTTCCTCTCCCCTAATTTTCACGTTTCTTCTGACCACTTCCCCTTTTCTCTACCACCCCTACCTTTTTGTTCATTCTGTATATGTTTCTCTTCCTTTCTCTCCTCTTTTTCACACTTTCCTCGCCCCTCATAGTTTCTTTTTTTTCTCCGTTCTACTTCTTCTTTTGTCCTCTTTCCATTTCCCTCCATTTCACCCCCTACTCCCACCTCGTTTTCTCCTTCTTATTTATCCTTTCCCATTTCCTACTTTTCTTCACTCTCTCATTTATTTCACTGCCACGTATCCCTCTTTACTATCTCTGTTGCTTCCTTCATTTTGCACATCTCTCTATTTCATCCCTTCACCCTCTACTCTGTCATTTTCCTCTTTTTTCCTTGTTTGTCCTTCATCATTCCCTTCTTCCCCTATCATCCCTCTCTCTTATTTCTACCTCTTTCATTCCTTTTTTTTCCCTCCCCTATCTCCCTTACTCTTCTCATAATCAACCCCCAACCCTATCCATTCCCTTTTCTCTTTCCCACACACCCTCACACCTAGCATTCAAGGTCGATTGAATCCTTTCTCCATTTGCGTCGATGCGGTCATTCCAGTCTCTTCCACTCCATTATCGTCCTCTTCTCCACCAAATCCATTTCCTTCTTTTCGAGAGTTCTATCGTATATTTCATTCTCGTCAATCCTCTCGAGGGGGCATCACCACATCTATCCATAATCACATCTTCTCATGACATTTTTGTCTTGGAGGATACCATGACATCCGTCACTCACCACTTTCTATTCTCCTCAACAAACATTCACTCTACCTTTTAAAAAGTAGATTGAATTCTTCCCCCATACTGTCTACTTTCTTTGAAAGGACACTACTTTCATATTACCCTTCCAAAGAGGGGCAAATGTAGACACCCCAATTTCACATCTATCCTAAATCAATTAATTTCCCTTCCTCATTTCCCACAAAAATACACTTCGAATTAATCAAATATAATTTGATTAATTATCCATTTCCAAATCTAAAAATAATCTAATCCTCACAACATGTCATTATTCTCCATGTTTTTCCACTATTGAATTAAAAATTCAAATTCAAATCCTCACCCACCATTCGTGGTCCCCACTCACCTAAAATCCTCCACTTATGAATTAAAAATATAATTCAAATCCTCACCCATTCTTCGTGGCCCCCACTCACCTAATATTGCCCACATTTTCAAACCATCCACCTAATCTTGCCCACATTTTCAAACCATCCACCTAATCTTGCCCACATTTTCAAACCACCCACTTAATCTTGCCCACATTTTCAAACCATGATTACTTAAATTAATTTAAGCTAATCACTCCCTCAAAGTTATAAATACAACCTTACCCCTCCCCTCTAAAGACACGGAGAATAAGCTTTCATGCCATATCTAAGTTCTTGCATCCTTTGAGCAAAGAACATCCTTTTGCCTTGTCCTAATGCCAAAATAGCTTCATAATCCTTTTTCCCATCAATGCAAAGTAAGAGGATCGTTGTTGCAGTAGGAAGGTCTTGCTCCGTCTTGAAGAAAAGCACCTACATATCACAAAATCGGGCTCAATCCAAATTTCCTAGCCCATTCGAGGTTTCTACTGGAACGCGAAGGAGGAGGTATGATTATTGGTATTTTACTTCCTTGTTAGTAGTGTATTTTTCATAGTTTACAGATTTCAAAGGACTTGGGACAGATTAGGTGACAGTAAAGCCCACAGAAGAAGGTGCCTTCTTATACTTTCTTAGAGCTTTAAATTATGATATTGCTTTAATAATTCAATCAATGGGAGGCACCACTCTACCTGCAGCCTATAGCCTCTCTATAAGAGCTGAAAATTGTTTAATTCAATGCTGGCAAGGTTGCTCCTAGGCCCTTAATGCCTCGATACCCCAAACTAGGAAACCCAAGTACAGCTAGACACCCACATTAGCTCCTATACCTACTCCTAGGAATCAAAGTTCAGCCAAAGCCTCCACCTCATCCTCTAACACCTCAAAATAACTTCAAGAGGTCATGAAACAACTTTAGAACCTAGGGAATGAGTTAGTAACTATCAAGAGGCAACATGCTCAGAGTTCTAGGCCATATCATCCTCAAGCTAGACCCCTTGTATTACCAAAGCAGACCACCGGCTTAGGATCAGAATCGATTCAAAACCAAGGACGACCTCAAGCTGGTAAACCCTTGGGTCATATAATCCAAATATAGCTTCAAAATCAAGGGCATTGGTTCCAGCACAAAACAACTTAGCACAAGAATATGATTGGTGTTTCCCATGCAATCAACCACATAATCAATCAATGTGCTTTAATGGTGCACTAAACCAGGCCTTGATGGTGTAAACCAGTGGTGTGTCACAAGAGTCTAGTCAAGAAGAAGATCAACAGCAAGGAGCTCAGCAAGAGACATCTCCAAGTGAAACTATGCTTGTCAATTGGCAAGCTGAAGACTTATGTGGAATGAATCAGTTCCCTTCTCAAAGTGTAGCTGCCAATACATAGTCCAAAAGGAGAAATATTGGAGAAGGACAATCACCAAACTTAGGAAACCTTCAACCTTCCATTACTCCACAAGGTTTTGGTACTCCAAATGCAACTCCCAACATGCAGAGCCATTCCAAACCACCTTCCAAATCCACTCAGGAACCGGTTGTAACAACCCATGTGCAAGAGAAAAATGTGCCAAGAAAGGGGTAGTAGAAGGATAGCTCATTTAATATCATTGAGAAAATGAAGAAGACAAGTGTGAATATTTCACTATGGGAGTCACTGGCCATTCTAGGACAAAGGGATCTATTGTAGACTAGCTATGGCCAATTGGTCAAGCTCAAATCAACCCCCTAACTAGCAAGAGAAAGTGCTTACCAATGCAGCTCAACCTGAGGGAAAACATGGAGAACAACAAGGTAAGAACCTGAGGCCTCCTCCATTCTATGTTTCATTAATCATTGGGGACAAACTGGTGCATAATTGCATGATTGATTAGGGGCAAGTAGTTTTGTAATGCCCAAACAAATAGCTGATCAATTGGGTCTCTAGTATGAAGTCATCTCTAGAGGGGTAGTACAATTGGATGGGACAACAGTGAAAACTGTTGGAGTCATCAAGGATTTGAGCCTCACTCTGCATGCCTACCCCAATGTGACTGTATTGTAGAACATATCAGTCATAGACTTGCCACCACATTTTACATTGTGTTTGTCCAGGGACTTCACTTTGTAAAATTGGAGGCTATTTGTCTATTGATTGGTCGCATATGATTTTTAGAACAAGGTATGGAGCGAAGGCCACAATCAGATCCGAGCCCATAGTGGATTATCACATTGAGTCTTATGTGCCTAGCCCAATCAATGCAAATTGTTCAGCTTTTGATCAAGAGGACCTCCTAAACACTTGTGAAGTAGATACCAAGGTGGGGTGTATCCCAAACCTAAATCTCGATGAATGGGTGGTCAAAAGACATGCTTTTGACCCCTATAAGGAGATGGAAGAATTTGAGCTAGGAGTCTACTGCCTACATGAGGAGAATCATCCTCTTCCTGACATCATTAAACCAAAACACAAAGATGATAATGAAGTATGGAAATTATTCTTTGATGGCTTGAGAAGTAGGTAAGGAGCCAGAGGAGGAGCTATGATTGTGTCACCCCAAGGTATGAAATACTACTCAACTTTCCATTTCTAATTTTCCTATTCAAACAATACAACAAAATATGAGGCTTTGGTTCATGGATTGCATTGGGCTAGAAGATGAGGAATCAAGAACTTGCAAGTGTTTGGTGACAGTGAACTAGTTGCCAATCAAGTTAAAGGGAAAAAATGCTATACAAAATGACCTACTCAAAAGCTACAAGAATAGGATATGGGAGCTCATTGAGGATTTCGAAGCTTTCAACATCGTGTCCATACCAAGAAGGAGAATGAAGCTGCTAATAGGCTTGCAGCAGTTGGAGAAACATTTGATGTGGTTGACAACATCAAGAGGGACAAAGGACAGCCACATATCCATGTGATTATGAGGCCAACAAGCTAGATAACAACACATGTTGGTAGGTGTTTGAGAATGATCAACATATCATCAATGTTTTGCAAGAGGAAAGTGAATTCTCAGCCTAGGAATCAAGAAAAATTAGAGCAGAAATATAGGGATCAAGTAGTGCAGCTGCATACAAACAAGCTTCCTAAAGGTTTGGTGACATTAGAATAAATCTTCAATCCTAATGGTTAGTTTTGAAAAGAGAAGGCTAACATACAAATCAAAGGAGAAGATTCAGAGTCAATTCTATTTGGAAAAGGAAAAACACTTAAAATTGGCAAAGTGGCCATCGACTAAGAAAGGTACAAATTCATGCAACTTTCTAAGAGTTTCCAGATGTATTTTCTTGGAGCTTTGAAGACCTAAGAGGTTTCAATCTGAAGTTAGCACATCACATAATCGAACTAGATCCAATTTGCTAAGCCCATCGGGAAAAAGTAGAGACCAATCAATCACACATTGAACCCCGATGAAGAAAGAGCTAAACAAATTGATAGAGGCAAGTATTATATTTCCAATCAAACACTCAAGTTGGGTTGTAAACTTGGTCCCAGTCAAGAAGAAGAATGGAGAGATTAGGTTGTGTGTAGACTTTCGAGACTTGAACAGAGCATCCTCAAAGACCACTACCCACTCCCCTCAATGGAGCAAATTTTACAAGTGGTGTCTGGATCAGAGAGATTCTCCCTCCTAGATGGCTACTCAAGGTATAACCAAATAATGGTGAAAGAAGATGATCAGTTCAAAATGACTTTCACCACCAAATGGGGCACCTATGCCTACAGAAAAATGCCATTTGGATTGTCTAATGTTGGAGCCACTTTCCAAAGGGCAATGGATATGGCATTCAAAGGGTTGATCAAAAAAATAGTACTGATATATTTGGATGACATCACCGTGTTCTCCAAAATGCGCAGAGATCACCTTTTTCACCTAAGACAGGTATTTCAGAGATGTAGGAGATTTGGGGTATCATTGAACCCTAAAAATGCATATTTTTGGCCCATGAGGGCAGGCTTCTAGGCCATATTGTGTCAAAGGAAGGTTTGGAAATTGACCTAGAGAGGGTTGAAGCAATAAAAGCATTGCCATTACCAAGCCATAAGAAATCTCTTCAAAGTTTCTTAGGAAAGATTAATTTTGTCTCGCAGGTTTGTACCAGACTTTGCTGCCCTTGTCAAGCCAATAACGTTGATGTTGAAGAAGAGCTTGGCATTTAGGTGGACAACTGAAGGAAAAGCAAGATTTTGAGGCCATCAAAGAAGCTATATCACAAGCCCCAACTCTCGTGAATCCAGAATTCTCTAAGGACTTCATACTATATGCCTTTGGTGGTAGTGACACAATTTATGCAATCTTAGTACAACAGAACAAAGAAGGTACTTAGCAATCGATTACCTTCTTGATCGTGGTCTAGAAGATTATGAAGTGAAATACTCCTTCATCAAAAAGCATGCACTTACAGTGATAAGAGGGTTAAAGAAATTTAAACATTTGGTTTCAAACAATAAAATCCAACTGTTAGTCTCCCATGTAGGAGTTAAAGACTTCCTTCTCAGCAAGGATCTAAATGAAAAACATGCAAGATGGATCACTCGTGTCATGGAGTATGACATTGAGATCAAGGTTACTAAGCTGGTGTGGGAAGGGATTGTGTGAACAACTGGCCTCGAGTCAACAAGATGAAGCAAGTGGTGAAGAGGAAGTTGTTTTTGTTCTATAAAATAGTCAAGAGGAAGAAAATGATGATGTGCCCACTCCTTGTTGGACTCAGAGTATTATGCACTTCCTACAAACAGGCCTGTGTCCTCCAGAAATGAGTAAAATAAAAAGGAGACACTTCATACTACAGGCCATCCCATATGTGCTTATTGATGGCGTCTTGTTCAAAAGGGACATCAATGGCATTCTGTTAAGATGCATTGGGACAAATCAGATTGAGAGAGTGTTATAAGAGTTCCATGTTGGAGCAGTTGGAGGCCATTTTTCTCCATGGGTGACAACACTCAAGATCATGAAGGTGGGTTATTATTGGCCCAGGGTGTTTAGTGAATGCTATGCATGGATCAAAAAGTGCAAGAATCTGTGCATTCTTCAGAGGCAAAGAAAGGCTAGCAGCACTTCCATTACACCCAATTTCAATTGACCAGTCATTCATGCAATGGGGATTGGACTTCATTGGGGTCATCAATCCAAATTCGAGCTAAGGCCACGAATGGATTCTGACAGCAACAGACTATTTCACAAAGTTGACTCGAGGTAGTGGCACTCAAAGAAGTTAATGAGTCTAGCATACTAGATTTCTATGAAGGGATAGTGACCATATTTGGAGTGCCAACCACCATTATATCAGATAATGCATTGGCATTCATAGGTTCCAAAATCATAGAATGGGCTGTTAGGAACGGGATTTACTTGAGCACTTCATCAAACTATTATCCTCAAGGTAATGGCCAAGCTGAGTCCACAAACAAGAACCTGTTAAGGATTGTCAGAAGAACTCTTGATGAAAATAAGAGAACTTGGCACACAAAACTCAAATCAGCCTTATGGGTTGATAGGACAACACCCAAGAGGTCTACAAGTAGCTCTCCATTCAAACTTGTCTATGGGAAAGAGGTAGTGTTGCCTATATCACTTGAGTTGCCAACATTGGAACTCATGAAGCAACTGGAGATGTCTGAGTTTGAGCCAATGGAGGCCAGGTATGCAGAACTGATGGAATTGGAAGAAACCAAAGAGCATGCACTTCAAACAATGGAGAAGGATCAAGTCTCAATCAAGAGATGCTTTGATAAGAAAGCAAAAACAAGGACTTTTCAAGAAGGAGACCTAGTTTTGAAATGGGATGCAGATCGGGAAAAACCAGGAAGGCATTCCAAGTTTGATGCCATTTGGAGTGGCCCCTACATGGTCACAAGATGTAAAAGTAGCAATGCTTTCCAATTGTCTACATTGGATGGTGAAGAGCTGTAGATTCCAGTGAATGGAATCTATCTTAAACATTGCTACTAGAAGGAAAAGTTCTCACCTTGTACATACTAGTTTAATTTCTCATTCCTCTAAGTGCTTGTGCACATTGCCTTGTTGTAGTTTAGGTTGCTTTTTTCCTAAGTGCTTTGCACACTCTACATGTTCTACTTGGAGCATGTATGATTTCAAATTTTTTACATAGTTGTGTGGTGTTGTTTTGTTGCTCTTGCAGTCCATTTAGGGACAAATGAAAGCCCAGTCAAAGCAATTTTCTACTCTCAGAAACCATCGTTTCGAGATTTCTTATGAAAATTGAGAGTGTAAATGGTTAGGCTCATGGATCAGAGGCAGGATCAGTATCAAACCGTCATTCTCGACTCCATGCCCAATGGATACGACAAGGCAATTGGTCTTTTCATCTAGCAGGTAGATACCCCTACGAGTCACCAAATTGTTATCCATATTTCACCCTTGACAAAATATTGGATCAGCCATGACCCCACACAAAAAGAACCAGAGAAAACACATTCAAACCTTGCAAACATGTTGCAGAGGGACTCTATAATGGAGTGGTGGAGCCTACGAAAGATTAAACGACCCTATGCAAGAAGAAAGAGAAGAAATGACTCTGTCGAGCGAATCCGTGCCTTAAATTCATCAAATAGATTATAGGTGGGCTCGGAAATGGAGTAGTAGGGTCGGGGAAAAGGAGATAGTGTCAAAGAAGCCAGAAGCTCAAAAGAGAAGGAACGACGCTGGTTGAAGTCTTCAAGCTCCGGAATAGTTCAAAACGAGCTCAAAATTGACTAAGTATGGAGGAGACAATGGAGGGAGCCAAGTGTCTTAACGACGCACCTCCAAAGATTAAATCCAAAGGGGCAAACCCAAACGAGTGCTAAGCTTCCATGCATCCAGAACCCCAAAAAGTTACACCGACCGTTGAAAAGTCTTCGACTTAGCAGACGCTGCCAAGTTTCTAAATGGTGCATCTTCAAAGTTGAATCCAAAAAGAGAGGCTCGAACAAGTGCGTGGCTCCATGTGTCCCAGGCCCAAAACAGAGGTAGATTCAAAGCTAAAAGTCAAAAGGCAGACAAAGTGGGCCTAAAAAGGCTAAGTATAGAAGTGTTAGCGGAAGCCACCATGCGTTAGCTTGGCGCATCTCCAAAAGTTAGTCCAAAGGCAGAGACCCAAATGAGCACGAGCTCACCACGTAGTCCAAGGTCTAAAAAGGTAAGAGGGGCCATTGAAAAGTCTAAGAGCCCATGGAGGTAGCCACGTGTCGACCTGATGCTCCTCCAGAGGAAAAATCCTAAGCGGGTTTCTAAGTAAGCATGAGCCTCCACGTGTCCCATTTCAAAAAGGGACAGGGTCAGGTTAAATAGTTAAAGCATTGAGATAGACAATGGAGGGTGCCAAGTGTCAGCATGATACTAACTCAAGAGAAGAATAAGGTGGGGGAGTGGGGGTTTAGGACAAGCGCTAGGCCGTCGTGTATCCCAGTTAGATATATGACCCCACCAAGCAAAAGACTTAGCCAAAAACATAAGGAAATCAAGCAAGTCACGGAAGAAGCCACGTGTCAACCCGACGCTCCTTCAAAAACAAAATTTAGAGGCTATCCTCAGAGATGCACCAGCCCTCCACGTGTCCAGATTTCAAAAGGGGCTCGTTTTCAAACTAGTTTTCCCGCTATTTTGTATGAACCCAATCCAAATTTCAAATGGGCATATATTTCGACTCGGGGCTCAAAATCCAACAAATCTGACACTATTGGAAAGATCTCGGCCTCGTCTACACCATGGAGATCTAAAAATTTAAGTTTGGAGAGGTTAGGTGGGAGAAAAATGGAGAAAATAGTCTTCGGGCTGTTAATGTAGGATCTATTTTTCCTCAACAACCAGATCGGATTCAATCTGATCCGTTGTTTCCTCCTCCTTTGAGGCACCGAACAAGAAATTGATGCAGTCAAGATAGATTTGGGGCAGATTTTGTAAGAGGCATTGATGATAGTGGTTGAACTTGAACCGGTTTTTCCTGCCTCTCTCTCTTTCTTCCCTCTGTGTTGAATCTATAAAAGCATGGTCAAGACTCATTATAAAGGGTTGGACATTCTTCTATGTTGCGCAGCTCCCCTTTTTCCTACGCAAATGAATTCATGGAGTTTTAGACCTTCCATTAGATTGCAACATGTTTTCTACCTTTTGGCCATTTTGTAAATGCATTGTATCAAATCTGCAGAGCAATAATACATGTTTGTGGCTGATTTTTGACCCTTTCTTGTCTTCATTGCTCTCATCTAGTCTTTCATTGCAAAACTAGTTATCTATGCTTGATTATTGTATGCATTTTTTGGTTTGTGCCTATCAGCAAAACAAATGTTCATCATTCCTTCGGTGTATCACCTAGTTAGCTTAGTTTTAATTTCTTGCATTCCTTTCATCCTTGTCTCCTTGGCAATATTAGATTAGGTTTAAGAATCAATCCTTTGCAAATTTCACGTATGCACCTAGACAAAGGAATAGGAACCAACCTTAATCTGGAGAGTTTTCCCATTTACAAAGTCCCACACTTTCAGGGAAGACTCAATGTTATGTGGATCACACCAAATGACAAGTTTGAAACACCAAATCTGAGAGATCATTTGGGGGTGTTGTGATTTTGTACTAACATGTACCTAAGAATTTCTTAGGCACATTATCAAAGCCGTGAATGGAAATAAATGATAAAGTTAAAAAGGATTCAGAGAGGCCAAGTTTCTTAAGGAATGTGAGATTGCAAATGCTAAGCTTGGATACATTATTGAATAAATCTCATTTAACCCCGATGTTATTGATACAAACTTGAATATAAAGGGGGAATCATTATCTAATATGGCTTGAGAAGGAAACTCATCTGATGTGAAAGTAATGTGGTCTTCATTGAGAGATAGAGTTGAAGTAAACTTATGATAGACATATTCAGGTGAAGTATGAGGATGAATGCAAGTATTAACCAAATAAGATCTGTTTTATTCACACAATCAAGATTAGCTTGTAAGAAATCATGAATGGAGATATCCATGGTGAAAGAAAGAATCTTAGAATACAAAAAGAAGAAATATCCACGAGTGTTCGAATGATGGGTTCACCAAATGATTTAACAAAAATAGGATTATTAAACCCTAGATATTGCAAAGTCACAACGCAATGATAAACAATAAATTATAGGTCTAACCTAAGCAATAAGCTAGATAAAACTAAAACCCTAAGTGTAAGAGAAGGGAAATAATTCTTAGTTGATTGTGTAATTAATCATGAGCTATACCGGACTAGAGAAATAATAAACAAAAGGAGGAAAGTGTCACAAACAAACCCGTAAAATTGTGTGATAGGATCTTCCTGGAATGGGGCACCTAGATCATATTAGGGGCACTGGGTACTATAGACTTCTTTTGGAGCCCATGCCCACGAAAAAACTCAAAAATTGATTTTCATTGTGTCACAAGATGTTCACCGACCTTCACCGCTGATCACTTGTGTGTCACATTATGTCCATGGAATTCACCTGTAATCCTGCAAAGAGAAAGAGCATATGCAAAACTCCAAAACACATCAAATATGAGAAAGAAAAATATGTAAATGGGGAGTTATAATGACCCCGATGGTCACCCAAATGAATGAACTTATGATTTGGGTGGTGCATTACATTTCAGACTCTATGTAGTTCTCGCATGGGTGTGTATGTATGTAGAATCATTCCCTAGGTAGATCTAGTGCAAGATGCATTGAATAATGAGTAATAGCTAGATGTAGCAATGTAAATAGATGTGTGGATGTCAAAATGAAATTCCCCTCATATGAAGTGTATGCAAAAGAATGTAGTCCCTTGTCCCTTGAATGAAGCTAGATGGATGCTTTGATGCTCTTGAAATTCCTTTGGATGCAACCTTAGGTGATGGTAGTAGATGCTTAGAGCTTGGTCCTTTATTATGGTCACATAGCTTTGTATTTATATGATTCCCTTATTTGAATTTCATAATTAACCACTAAAAGGATGACCCATAAGAAAACAAGATGCCCAACAACTAGAAAAGACCCAAAAGATGTGAGCAAGATACAAAGCGATCGGGGGTGCTCGAAGGGGATGAGGGAACACAGGCGCCGGTGTCCAGACTCGAGAAAATTTGAAGCATTGAAAGTTCTTATTGGATAATAGGGTGTGTGAGGCCAAGAAGGAAACTTGAAAGAATAAAAAGAGGCCAAAGACAATGGTCAATTAGTACTTTTCTCACTTAAGAATCATATAAATAGTGGTATGTGACTAGGACCTAGAAATGTACCCAAGTGCATGATTTAGTGTCTACAAAATGTACCTCCCTCATGATACACTACCTTCACAAGTAAATGTAAATTTCAATCATATATCTGAACCCCCTAACCATCCACACATGTGCATTCACATCTTTATCTAGTTGTGATTGTAGATACAAGGCTCTTGCACACAACATAGTTGTTCGCCTCCTACCCATCCTACAATGGTTGTTGGGGGCATCCACATTCATCTCTTACAGTGCTATCATTCCATTTTGTAATTAGAAATCTTCCTTTACTTTGTTATATATGTTTTTGGACATACTTGGTTATCTTTCTAACATGCTAACCGGTGCTTCAAGGCCACATTTGTTTTACGAGATTATTTACTTCCATGCCTATCTATTTTTTTGTAAACTATTTTTGTCTCTTGTTTTCTCTTGTACGCGGGCATTTCCCTTTGTTTGGTGTACACACTTGTTTATTTGTATGTGGCCATTATGGCCTTGAGTGTTTGCAACACCATGAGTGATGTCTCATGTTTGCAACCCGCTTTGTGATCTATGATTGCCTTCTTATGCGTTCTTGTCTTTCTAGCTTCTACATTGTTTGTGTAACGTACACTTGTCTTTTACAATGCATGCCTATTCATACTAACACTTTTTTTCTAGCCATTTGTTTGCATGCACCTTGCTTTCTACCAAGTGTATTCCCTTCCCCTTGTAGGGCACAATTTATATGGTTGGTCCTCTTTTGGGGCCACATTCTCCTATCAGAAACATCACAATGCGCCCCCAAAGAGGGGGCATCATTTGGGGTTTTACACACTATTCAACGCTTTCTACCGGTATAGTTTAGTTTAGTTTCCATCCTTGACATTATGGGTTATACAACAAGTGGGTTCATACCAGTCTACAAACCCTGTACAAAACAACTTTTGCAAGACAGGTTGTCCTTAGCATTCTAGGGATCAGATTATAGGTTAGAGGATATAACAAATTTCCTCTCTACATTAATTCAGCCAGTGGCGTTAGATTTCCCAAAACACCAAGCATTACAGAGATCTCTTCATACATCTTCAAGGAAGTAGTTACATGTTGGAGAATAATGCAACTTTCTCCTACACTTTTTTTGCCAGGGTGGCATGAGATTGCCCAAAAACTCAGTACAGGATATCCTCTCTACACCCTTTCTCTCATCATGGATCGGGAGCACATGTTCCTTTTCCATTTTTCATACTTCCATTTCAGTCTTTTCATTACTATATACATGTGTTTTAACATACATGTGTATTTGACTATTTGATCATCTTCTCCTTACAGGTCTGATTGTATGAGAATTAAGTAGTCAACAAAAACAACAATGACATCAATAACAAAATTTAACGATTTGTACACACCTCATAATGACATGAAAGTACATCAAACACATTGGCAACTACACATTATTTCTTCACTAGGTTCACTCTCATCACTTTTTTCTCTTTTACATCATTAGTCTCCACACTCCATCTTTTTCCACTCCATTATTTGTCTAGTCCTTCAGCACCCTTTCTATATCACTCTACATGGACATCAAGTATGCATATCTATCTAATTTATGTTACGATAATTCCACTCAACAACATAAAGTGGGGAAAATGTAGACACAAAATCATGCACTTTGTGTATTATTTAGTCTTGGTCTCATACTACTATTCCTATGGTTTATGAGTGAAGAAAGTACTAATCAACCCATGTCCTTTGGCAATTTTAATTTACTTTCTATAGTCACTACCGACCTTCAACACATACTTTCCTATTTGTTTTTGTCATTTTACATCATTCTACCTTGTTATCCCGTAAAATTGGCAAGGGCAATTTTACAGATAACCTACCAAATTTTGTTCCAGGTCCCTCGTCAGGGGCCCCTTGCATTCGGAACGTTGCAAAATCCCTTCCCGGGAAATCTAGTTTTCCGAACTTAGCCATTTTTGGTCTTTTTTGGTTGGGCGCACATAATGACTATGCAACATCAAGTTTTGATGCACCCCCTTTAAATCCTTTGGCGCACGGTTTGAAGTGTCAACAGGCATTTTGGTGCGCCTCACTATGTTGAGTCTTCCTTGCATGCGCCAAGGTGCATGCGCCTTCATGTCAACAACACTTTTGTTGCGCCACTTTTTGATGTGCCCAGTGCGCAAGGGTGCACATATTCTTATGTCGACATCACTTTTGGTGCGCCATTGGCGCACATAACTTCGTGTTGGCAAGTGTTTCGGTGCGCCAAGGGCACATGTTTTCTTGTGTCGACAGTATTTTTCATGCGCCATTTGAAAAAGTTGGTGGCACATTTATTGCCACCTCGCCTATATATAGGCGCGTCTGTGTTGTCATTGTCATCCGACACAAATCACGTGATTTTTCTCTGTACTGTCAACGCACCTGCCCTGTCGTTTTCAAATCGCTTTGTGGACCCGTTTGCACATTTCTTCGTTATATATCCTGGTAAGAGGTCCTCATTCCTTTTGTGTGTTTTGTGCTTTGGGTTTTGTCTGCTTGCTGGTTTGGATTGAGCTAAAGAGATTGTCAAAACATGAGCTCCCCATCCTCCTTGCCGTTTTTCTCTACCCATGCTTTTTCCCCCCTCTTTCTAGATCTGCGCTAGTAGGGGAACTCTGTCCTAAAAAATGGCTTGGAACTCTCTGAATAAAGCTTCTTCATAACCCAATAAACCCTGCAAAAGGAGCTTAACCACATGTGAAACCCCTCGGAAAAGGATCATAGCCTGAAAAGAAGACTCTAATTTTTCCTCCTTCGGCGCATCTGTCACCCCTGCAACACAACATTCAGTCACGCCAATGGCGCATATACCATGTCTATTACACAAAGAACAGTTGCGCCCTCAAGGCACACTTCCCTTGTTTGTTGCAATCACTTTCCTTGCACCCTTTTGGCGCACCCTGCATCAATGTAACACCAACCTTATATGCGCTAAGAACAAAGCTATAAACGGCGCAGGCACGTCCCTCACCACAACAACATCATGTCATGCAGACCTTCCATGCGCCGCGCCAGGTTCCCCTTGGCGCATGAAAAAATGATGTAACATGTGCACATCCTGCGCCCTTTGGCGCATCCTGTATCCGTGTAACATGCTATATCCATGCGCTCGTTATAAAATACATATACATGGCGCAGGCGCACTACTGATTGCATCAACAAAAATGTACCCTGCAGCATCCATGCGCCATGTGCCCTTTGGCGCTGATTTATCTCTTGCAGCAGTCCTTTCCTGTGTGCCATACCATTTTGCCCTGTAAACTGCAATATTCATGTGCCCTGCGCCCTGAGGCATTAAAATCACTAACTCTTTCTTCTGTTGATGCTTTAATGGAAGATCAAACAGCTGATATGACTTTCTTGCGTTGGGTTTCACTTCTTATTCTTGCAGATCAGCAATTAAGCTCAGAAGTACATATGTCAACATCAAGCAAGAGACCTACCAAATCTAAAGGCAAGGCCAAGCTCACAGAAGAAGAAATGAAGTATAAGTATCAGAGGGTCAGGATGCCCGAGTCCTAGGCAGAGTGTGACCTGGATATCAGAGACTCAGAGCTCGGACACATTGATATGGAGGAGTTCTGGGCCAGAACCAGGAAGGTCACACGAAGTCCCTGGATGGACAAATTGATAGGCAGTGCCCTGCACTTTGCTGGAGGAATCCCAGTTAGCACCGTGAACAATGAATTTATGATGGTAGTTGCCGATGCTACAATAAAGACACAAGATGTGTCCACAATGAGAAGGGCGAGGTTATAATCAACCTCACTGCCCGCCATTTTAAAATAATGCTCGGCATCCCTCACCACCGGCACTTTGTGGCCGTCAGGGAAGACTGCATCAAGGCCTGGGACGACAATGAAGATCAGTGCATGCAGCTGATGAACGAGGTATATTTGAAGAATAAAAAGGTGGTGACTCGGTGGCCACAAGTCATTCATCGTAGTGACTTTTCAGAGGAACTCAGCGACACCATCACGTTCCTGAGTAGAGTCTTTGGGCTTCCTAACGCCCATTATTTTCACAAGTGGATGCGTTGTGGTACCTAGAAACAATGAACAAAAATGTGCCCGATCAACGCTTTGAGTGGGCAGAAATCATAAGCAGCACAATCTCCGAGTAGCTACAACAACTTAACACAACGGGGAGGTTCTATATGAACTCCTACGTGGTCTATGCTGCAGCTTCAGAAAGAGATTATCCAGCTCTGATGCGGTGTGGGGTTTGGCCCCAGGTTAAAATCTATGAATACTATCCAGAACTGAAGCTGGAAAATAGCATCCCCCAATTTACAAAGATCAATGATGCATTCTTCTATTTCATCATCTACCTGTTGAGGCCGAATATGACTCATGGTCACACGATCAAGAGTATTGTAGTAGCTACCGAGAAGTGGGGGGCCCTGTTCACTCAATTCCCCACATTCACCTATCTAAGGGTGGCTAACTTCTTGGGGGAACCAACTAAACTGCCAAGGTATGCCGGTCCCAAGTTAATCCTGTTGGAGCTGTCGAGACAGCTAATCACCTACCATGAGAAGTGTCTCAAGAGAAAGAAGGGTGGAACTCCTTTCCCCCTCACAGTGGGTAGGTATACGTGTCTCACTCACCACAAGGTGAAAGACATGTTTGCAGAGCTGGAGCTGCTGAATCTGAAACATAACTTCCCAGCAAGGCCCACCTTCGACCGAGAAATTATCTGCCTAGGGCCAAGCTCGACCCAATCCACATCCCTCAGATCGAAGATATCTACATCGATATATATCATGAGGTTGAGCTCAGGAGGAAGGACCATTCTCGCTTGGCCTTAGCAGAAATCATCCAGTACGGGGTGGCCATCGTCCCCAAAGGCTACCAAACTACTGAGCAAGAAGTGGATCAAGTGTATCTTGACATAGGTGGGGACGATTGGCCTTTCATGGTGATTGATAGAACCAAATCTCCTCAAACAATCGAGGAGAGAGTCAAGGAAACTCTGCGCAGAACAGAGCATTGGTGCCGAATGAACGGGCTCATCTACCTCGGAGTCGATTTCACAACCTCTCCGTTGGGTAACGCACCTCCTCGATCAAAACAACAGCCAAAAGGCAAGGGAAAAGGAATAGAGGGTGAATCCAGCTCCACCCAAGAGGAAGCTCCTGAAAGTCCTCCTTCCGCTTCACAAGAACGGGTTGCAATCCCGAAAGCTCAGGAGAAGAAGCGGCGGAAGATGTTCCCATAGGGACATCCACTCAGGATGTGGCCATGATTGTAACAAGTGAAGTCCCTTCTGTTCCTTCTCCTTCTCCTCCTTCCCCTCCTTGAGTGACTCAAGCGACCATTCCTTTGGTCGTGTCCTCTCCCCCTTCTTCTACCATTCCTCCTGCTTCTTCGTCCATCTTCTCCTCTCTCGCGGAGTTGTCCCCCTCCATTTCTTCCCTCATCTCTGAGCTCCCTTCCCTTCCTATGTCTTCCTCTCCTGTAGTACCCCTTCCTCCTGTGAGCACTTCCTCGGCTTCCCTCTCAATGCCGCTGCCACGTGTCTCCACGTTTTTCCCTTCTACTACTGCAGCTGCCCCCTTCTCTGTTTCTGGTCCTGCTCCCCTAAGTCCAGCCTGGATCTCCCAGCACTTAAGTCAACAGAAAAGGAAAGTTCCCATCGCACCGATGGACTTTTCCGTTATCCCGTCAAAAGGGGCAAAGAAGCAAAAGCCTATCACATGCTTCTCTCAGAGTGCTTCGGGAGAGAGGGTAATGGAGATCGCATACCCCAATCCTCTGAAAGATAAAAAGGATCTGTCTTCGACAGATTACACAGTGACTCAAGTCACAATGGGGACGTCTTCTGAAAGCCTTCAGGGAGAGGCCCTATCTGTAGTTGACGCCCTCTATAAGAAGCTTCAAGAAGTAAAAGAAGAGAAAAGGCTACTGAAAGAGCAAAATAAACATCTGCTCCACGCCTTACAGAAGATGGGTAGTGCACCTCCCATAACTACCGCCGAAACTCCTGAGCCTCTGAGTCAGGATAAAATTAATGAATATGCAAAGATCGGCGAGTAGGGTATGGCAGTTTCGCCTGGAGGAGCCAGATCCTCAAGGACAGTGAACGAGTGATAGCAAGTTCACCAATTTATATCTGAACATCAACAAGGCAAACAAAGAACTCCAGGCATTAGTAGGACCCATATCCGAAGAGTTGGACCATGCTAGGCTGCAGCATGAGACCTTTCAAAAATGTTCGACTGTTCAGTCGAAGATCTGGTCAAGTTCGGTGTTTTTGGTCACCCCAGGGCCCTCAATAAAACCCTTTCCACTCTGGATTACCAGATGGATCAACTGGAATTTGTCCTCGAAAAGATTGATAAGGTAAAGGAAGAAGCCCTAGATGCAATGCATCAGATGGAACAAATTGTTCTAACGATGTCTCCAGGGTTGCTTACTCCTTCTTTCACCTTAAGGAAGGTTGATGAAACCATTCAGATCTTCAAGGAGATCATTTCGCAAGGGCTGGGGCCAGAGGTCACTTTTGACGTAGAATCCATCAATAACCTGCTGGCCTGTCGGGACTTCATCGGGTTCTTAATAGAAGCAGAGAATGAATATTCCAAACTCCCAGAGAAGCTCACAGACGAGCGGGAGACTTGCGAGGCTATCACTGAGTGACACAAGGATCCTTCCCAGGATCAACTAGAGCCCATGATCAGCAAGTTCATGGAATACCGTGCCCAATTCCACATCTCGTCACCTGAGCAGCAGCAGAAGCAGGATCCCCCCTTTCAGCCGCGGGATGACGACGATGAATAATTTCTCTCTCTTCTTCGACTTTCTTTTTGTAAATGTCTAAAGTATGTTGGCACAAATGATGACATCATCCATGTTGCACCATGGGATGATGTCATCCATCAAGTTGTCAAAAGTCAACATGACTTTGAGATATTTTGTAGATATTATGTAAATAGGTGGTTGGTTCCTTTTTGCCTTCCTTCTTCTCCTTCTTCTATAAATACTCGAATACTTGTTGTATTCGGGGTGAATACTTTTCAGATGAGAAATAGAAGTAAGAAGAAGATTTTGAACTCTTTGTAACAGAAACAAACATTGAATACAATATATTTAGACTTTGTGCTGAATACATGTGTTTTAATATCAGATTTTTCTTATGTTAGATCTGTATGATTGTTCTGTTGGAATTGCTTCTGCTTTGTTGTCATTTATTCATCAGTATTGCTTTATCCGTCTATGCAAGTAGGTTCGGCTCTGTTTACTACCAACCCAAACCATAGACCCTTTGACCCTTCTGCTTTGGAATTCATTTCTTTTCTCCCTTCGGATCTGATCTTTCCTCCATCTTCCCCTCCTTTCTTTTCTCCTCACAGCCAGAAATACACCTACTGGGATGAGATCCCAAACCCCCGAAGGCAAAATATTGTGAGACTTGCACAGATTCCTGCCGATAGAATAGCAATAAACCAGTTTCGCTTTGCTGACTCAAAGAGGGGCTATGCCCTGCACATCGTTGTCTCGTCTATCCATAAATCTACCCAAGTGACAGATTTTCTTGCCAACATACCTCTAACTAGGTTGCCATGCCCCGTACTGGGGCACCCTAGGCACCCTGGTCCTATTCGGGGCATCCCTGAGCCTTTTCCTACTTTACCTCCATCTTTTGGGAAATTTTTAGCCATTTGGGATTTCCGTATTTTTAGTGGTCAGCGTTTTCAGGGTTAATTACAAAATTAGAATAAGAGAACCATATAAATATAAAGTTATGAGACCATAATGAGGGACCAAGCACTCGGCACTACTATCATCACCTAAGGTTTCATCCATCAAAGGCTCCATTTACATCCATCAAGCTCCATCATAAGGGACAAGGTTTTTTCATCTCGCACCACACTGCATTGGAGGGAATTTTATTAGATTCCATCCACCATTTATTAAATTTCTACATCTAGTTATAGCTCATTACTTCACAAAGTGTGACTGTACAAGAGCACATGGGAATGGATTTCTCACACACACACACACCTAAAACTACATTTGGGTCTTAAATGTAGTCAATGCTCGATTAGTAAGTCTACCATTGTGGTTGTTGAACACAATCCAACCCCTTCATTTTCATCTTTAGTTTTTTTAGGGTTTTGATGCTTGGCTTGGGGTTTTGCAAGTCTCTCCATCATTGATTACCAATGACATCCGAAATAGCGCAATGACACATGCACAATAGGAAGCGGCGAATTTGGTTCATCTACTTGACTCTGCGCAAGTTTGGTTTTTAGACCTCCAGCGTAGAATAGGGCATCCCAGGCACCCTCATCCCTCTCTAGGTGCCCCAGTCCATCTAAATAGCTCAAATTTATACATTATAGAGCTCTCGAGTGGTCGCACCTACATTCTATTCATTTATTTTATTCGTGACACGATCTGAACAATGAAAAATCAACTAAGTTATTTCTAACCCTATTTTGTTATTAGAGTTTCACATTTCTATTTACTTAATTGCTTAGGTCATTTACTTTATTTATTTAGTTGGTATTTATTGTTTTTCATAGCATCAAGATTAAACTACAATAGGTTGTTATTTTCCATTTAAGTTTAATCACATACACTAAAATACTAGTTGGTAGCATACACAATAATGTCATTCGGTAGCACTGTGTATGTTGCCGATCTGTTTCAGATTATGTTTATAATTTTTTAAATATTATGCTTTAAAAAATGACCTATTTGAAAAATACTCTTGGATAGGTACAACAGATTATGTGAATAATGAACATAAGGAAGATAAACTCAAAATAAAAAGTAGCATATTAAATTATTTCAACCAACCAAAAATTTAGGACCCAACTTGCATCAATGGAACCCGATGCTAACATGTCTTGGTAAGTTGTAACAGATTATCATTAACTTTTTCTCTTTTTGTAAGTTTAGTTTAATTTTTTTATATATTTTGTGATAAAAAAGAAAATTGTGTTCGAATACAAAAACCCCTACTATTAATTGTATTCATCATGAAATACTGAATCAAAACATATAACCTAAAGAAATAATTAACATTTTAGTATTTGAAGATATAATTAATAATGACATGTTAGAGATGGAAGACAATCCTCACTACCAAATGCCTCCAATAGATGAATGTTATAATGAAAATATTCAAGAAGAAGATGATATTGACAATACTCTTCAAAAAAATAATATGTGAGAAGGAAGAAAACTACCTAGACAATTGGAAGGTCTTTTCAGGTAGACTAAGCATCAAAATACCCATTCATTGAACTGTAGAGCCAAAAAATGGTAATGATACTCCAAAATAATGTAGATGTATGATTTGTGGTTGGAAATTAGGAAAATAACATAAAATGCAACTTAAATTGGACACAATTGAGAAACATTGTGGCAAAGTATATGTCACAATCAAGGAAAATGATGGAAAAATAACAAATACTCATAGATGGAAAACTATGAAAGAGTGCATGCATGTAAGATATGTGGAGGAGTATGAAAATAAGATGAAACATTGTCAAAAAATTGAGGAGAAAGGAGGAACAATTAATGCAAATTTTGGAAAAGTTGTAAATGAAAATTTGAAGGCAAAAACTACACAATTTTCAGTTGTATTCTTTATTCTTAAAATTTACCTATTTCAAATTCTTCATAATTTAAGAAATTATTTAAGTTCAATGGTTTTCCTAACCCTTGCAATCACATTGGTTAGAAAGCGGTGCTTGGGAAATGGTGAGATGTCTCACAATGATTGAAAAAGAGGATTTGAAAGAAAAGGTCAAGAATGCAAGTTTCATCTCCCTTTCCATTGATGAGGTTACAATAGTTGACAACACTTCTTGGGTTTGTATGCATGTTTATACTTTCCAAAACCACACAAGGACACCTCATCTGCTAGTTGTTCATAAAATGAAGGAAAATTTCAATGTTGAAAATATTTTCAAATTGGTTATATCTAATTTGAAGGATATAACATGAATGGATGATTATTATATAGCTACAAAGCTTATATGTGTTGGTGCATTAGTAATGTAGGGTCATAGAACTGGTCTATGTATCCACCTATAAACACCAGTTACTCTTTATATGATTCCAATTCATTGCATGGCTCACATGATGAATCTTTCATACAAGATAGTAAGCACATTTGAAAATGTTGAAAATTTTGAAGAGCTTATCCATGAACTGCATGCCTATATGTCAAATAGTCCAAAAATATTTCTAGAGTTTCATAATTTTGCAATTGGAGTCAAAAATGGTAAAAAAATTATTAAACATGTTGATACGAGATGAATATCCATGTATGAGCTTGCACACAATTTTTGATGAATATCCATTGTTACCTGGTTTCATGTTTAAGAACCATATACATGTTGACAAGGAAAAATATCTGCTTTACCACTTAATAGATTTGGAAACATTGTTTAAACTTTGTGGGATTTTACGCATGTTGAATGAAATCAATTGCTTAACAAATCATGCTCAAGAAATATCCATCTATATAGTCGAATTCATTAGATTGAGAAACATGTGTGTCAAACACTAGATTTTTTATACAACTCTGATGAATGCTTTTAGGGACATGTATTTAGTAGTTGGAAAACTAAGAAAATTTAAAAGATTCTAAAATATTATAGTTTCAATATATGTAGTCATCTTTGTATCCTTTTAAACGGGAACGAGATTCAAATGCACACTTTCCAAAAATGAGTGGATATTGCTGGATCAAACATTGAAGAAGTACTATAACACATAATTTATATGAAGCTCTTATATCTCAAACAAGAATAAAATTACAGAAAATTTCACAATGCTTATCAAGTGGTATCGGAGATCTCTTAGAAGGGATGAGATTTTTGAGGCCATGGGAGTGATACACATAAAAGACACATGGGTACTCTCATTAAGCAATTTGGAAAATCAATTGAATGTAATGGAGTTTAGATTAATTGTGTTCTTCAAAAGGAATTACTTTCATGTTAATCAACTCATTTCAGCATCATAATGGTCAACCAATTTGACTTACTAAGTGAAACACTAGATAATGGAGAAATTACACGTATATGGATTTTTTTATCTTAGTAGCATCCTTCGTGATAGCATTAGTGAATATTTTTATTATATGAATTGTGTTAAACAATAATATTACGATCGATTGAAGATGAAAGTTTTTTGGCACATTAACATTAATTTAATCAAAATATCAAAGCAATTTGGATAAAAATATTGATACTTGCTTGATATTGTATGTTTCACGATATGATGTGGACAAATTTCCTTATGAACGAGTAATGGCAAAGTATGGAATTATATTTTAGAGAGTAGGGCTTTGTAATTCTAACACATGGCTAGTGGATAACGTCAAAACTGTGACTGAAAATAACAACAAAAGATTAGATAACAGTTTGAGTGTTGGAGACCAAAATTTTCAAGATATGTTTGAGCTACCTGATATTGAGTAAAGAAGTATGTATGGACATAGTAATTCTGGAAATCAAATTTCATATCATATTATAAGTATGTATCTTGTTATTTTTGATATATGCATGTTCTTTATTGAATAATATTTTCAATGTTGCAATTTGTTGTTAGAGTTTTTAATTGAGAAATGTCATACTTATTTTTATGTTTATTTGGAGAACTTACACATGAATATAATACAAATATAACACCATGTAAATTCTAACTCTCAATATTTTCATATAATGAAGAAGATTAAAATTATTAGAGCACTATACATATTTATAGTCTGAAATACATGATACATATTTAGTCAACATAGTATTTCTAGAAATAAAATTTTATATCATATTAAACTTATAAGTATGTAACTTGTTATATGATACATTCGCATGTTCTTTTTTGAAAAATAATTTTAGTGTTGTAATTTGTTGTTGAAAGTTATTTAATCGAGAAATTTAATATTTATTTTATATAGTCTTTGAAAATGCAACTTTTATTGGCAAAAGTGTTTAGAAATACAACTTTTGTCCACAAAAAGTGTTTGAAAATGATAATAATTAATAATGTATTATGTAATAGTAATACCAAACATAATTGACTATAATAATCACATTATGATGTAGACACTTGAATTCGGTATCTATCCCTTCATCGCATGTGTGCGCATATTTTATTATTCATCCTCCTTATTTAATCAAATTCCCTCTTTGGATTTAATTAATTAGTCCCTATTAATTAATTAAATGCCCATCACCTTTAAATCATATTAATCCACATCCATTGCACCCCTATTTTTTCCTATGCTTTTACTAACCCATCTCAACTGCCAACTCACCAACATCTCATCCCCAAACAAACCCTTTCGCCTAATGCTCTAAAGCATTTGACCAACTCTAAAAAGACAGGGAATCAAGCTAAAATCAATAAAATATTCCCATTAGGGAAACTTCACCCACAATCGGTGGCGACCCAGCCCAGTCGTCATCGACCCTATAAAGCCAAGTGCTTTAATGCTATTCTCCACAAAGTGCATGCAAATCCAAAGCTCTCTTTGCAGCCTATAGATAAGCTTTCATGCATGAACAATCCTGAAGCCATTGTAGACCTCCAAGACCTCCTTGTAGCGTGTAGGTGTCAATTGAGATTAGATTTTTGTGAGATTGTCATTGTTTTACATAGCTTCAATTAGCTTTATCATATTATCTTGTATTTTTCACATCTAACCTTTTGCAGGTCTAGATCATCAGCAGTAGAGCTCATAGCTTCATCATCAACTTATTTATGTAAATCCATTCTTATAGGTTGATCATCTAGTTTTCCTTCCTTCGGCTTCATCAATCCCTGTCATATTCACCTTCTAACCTATTTAAAACAAGTGTTTTCTTTCCATTATGATGATCAAGCAATTGAAAATCAATCAATTAAGATAGCAATCAAATGTATACAACCCTGCTTGTGTGCTTGAGCGGTTCTCGGACATCCATAGTCCTCTTAGGCATCCCTTGACTTGATTACATCGCTCACAATCATCATTCATGAGATATTCTTATCGTTATCACATTATCTTAATCATATTATCATATATGCTTTACTATTAACATCTTATAGGTGTTGAAAAACTTCGGAAACACTCAACAACCTTCTCCCACAACTCCTTTTTATTTTAGGTTGTCGTTTTCATCCTTTCATCCTTGAATTTGAATTTTTTGATATAGATGCTGCCTATCCTTCTCGGTCACCGTTAACTGTGTTCCTATCTATTCAAAAATCCATCAAATCATCCTTTTTGTCATTTATCCTACTTCTCCACTTCTGGTTCACTCCTACAAACCCCTTTTTTCATAAACTACCAGTCATCATCAACTTTAGATCACTCTCGGACCTTATAGGTCTTTATATAAAAAAATATCTTTGAATCTTCTCTATCATTTATCCTACTTCTTTACTTCTGGTTCACTCTTGCAGATCCCTTTTCACAGAATTCTTGGTCATCATTAGCTTTAGATCATTCTCATACCTTGTAGGTTTGCATATTTCATCTATAGCTCCGGGTCCATTCTCCTAGGTTGTCATTGACTTTCATGCACAATCTGGTCATCGTTGACCAGACCATATAACACATACTTTGCAGTTATTGTCATCTAAACAACTTTA
Organism: Taxus wallichiana var. yunnanensis; assembly: GCA_018340775.1. Lineage (NCBI taxonomy): Eukaryota > Viridiplantae > Streptophyta > Pinopsida > Cupressales > Taxaceae > Taxus > Taxus wallichiana. The sequence continues at coordinate 798,508,239 of CM031238.1, read as the reverse complement.
GACTAATTTTTGCCATTTTTTAGATTCAGTGATAGCTCTATTTATGCATGCTTTTTCTTATACATCCTTTTGTCTAACAAATGAGGGATGACATCCATCGAGGAAGTTAACTCTTCTCAGTTCCAATTTTTCAGGAAGCCCATACCCCTATCTATCTAATCAAATCTTATTTCAGTCTTATTTGTAGGTTTGACAACAACAATCCATCATTCAACACCCATATCAAGCATCAAGCATTCGAGGTAACATAAACCCTCTTTCATTTCTGAGTTGCTAGTTTCTTTAGTAACTAGTGCATTAATTTGATTAACAAATGAGAAATTTGGACAACATTCTTGGCACACCTAGTGGGACCACCCTTAGGTGATCCCTTTCTTTTCTATATCTTTCTTTTTATTGTTTCAAACTAACACCACAACCCTTGCTTCATTATTTTTTTTGTTCGTGGTTTGGATTGCTCATCACTCAAGAGTATAGAAATATAGGAAAAACATTATCCAAGTATTCTTATTTTCCTTATTTTCTCCTTTTTCATCATACCTTCCCTTCTTATCTGTGTACTCATCGTACATCACATTTAATTTTGGGATTAATAAGAACCTTTCCTTTTGTGTCCTACCGCTCTTATATTTTAAGTAGGGGGTTTAATCTTCTGCATCACACATCTAATCACACACCGCCTAAAACTTCACAAATCAATTAACACATCAAAACATTCCTTTCACCTAGTTCACTAATTGGGATTTGATCAAAGAGGAGACCGTTTTAGACATTTCCCAAAGAAACAACTTACGAGACCAAACATATTTTTCTATCTCCTAGGTCCTCTCACATCCATCGTCTTCACACTTTGTTAATCAGAACATAAAAATGAATTGTTTGCTTGCTTTCTTGTTTAAAAATGGAACCAAAATTTTCCTCAAGCAGTTTTCGAGTAGTCCTCATGACCCCATCCGGACCACTAGTTACTTCTAGGGCTTCATCTAGCCCTATCTATGAATATATTTACCATGTACCTCCCACCTCTCTCCCATATTGATCTATAGACCATGCCTCATGCTCATTTCCTTATACATCATCCCCTTTATCTCCATCACCTTATACTCCATTTCCTTTACCTTTATCCTCATCATCTTTAGCCTCATCCTCATGCACCATCCATGCTTCTACCCCATCTTATTTGACCTCATTACCTCGTGCCCTTCCTATGTCACTGACATCACCATACCCACTTCCCTTATGGATATTCCTCATGAGAACCTCATCTGTGAATTCCTTCTTTATAGGTATTAGTCAGCAGATCCTACTCCATCTTATGAAATCTCTCCTCCCGTCTCACCGAGGGGTACCTCTGATGAGCCTACCATATTAGATCTTCCCATTCCTGCCCCATCTCCATTATCTCCTTATGACCCCACTTATCACTATGCTCCTACATCCCCCAAAAAATCCAATCCTCATCACATCACATCTTTAGAAAACTATTTCCTAATCATCCACCATTTCCCTCTTTCCGTACTTCTAGCTACACCTATTGCATCAACTTATCATTGTATCCATGTTATCCCCTTATTCATCCACCCTACCTTTTTCATTTAAACAATATTAGAGGGAACTTCAACTTGAAGCAGCTATAGGAAACCCTCTTGTCTCATCCACACAACCAGACATTCCCACATCTAGCCAATCTTTACCCTCCCTAAAACCCATCATCTAGAAGCTACTTCCACCATCAACCACCACACCATCTCCAAATCCTCTAGTAGAGATTATTTTCATCTCTACCAAGGTTACTCCTCAAAAATCCAAATCTAAATACCTTGGCATCCTTCCATAACAGTCCTTTGAGCATTCCCATAAGTAGATTGACATTACCCGATCGGGACCAAATCGCCATCCTCCATCTTAGGGCCACATCCATCTATCTGAGACCCCCATCCTTCATCATGATCTAAAACATTCGATTCTCTCCTAGGACCAACTCCTTCCTTTAGAGAACCTTAATCTACCTAGTCATCCAAGCCTAAATCATCCATCACCACTTCTTCTTCCAGACCACCTAGACCTCGACCGAGTCCGCCTTTACCTTCACCATCAACACTATCCTACAAGACTTTCCCAGGTGCCCACATTGAATCATATGTGGAGGTCCTCTAACATATCCTTCACACTTCCACCTATTAGAACCTTTAACCCGAACCATATGAAGCCCTCGTGGTTTGATCCATATTGCATCTATTCTTATCATCACACCTTAGGTGATGAAATCGAGCATTGTATTATCCTTAAGACCATTGTGCATGATCTTATTAAGCGAGAGGACCTTCTTGACGAGTCCTCTTATCCATCTAATACTTCATTTATAGCACATATAGTCTCTCTTATAATGTCTCCATCCATTCATCCTCCTTAGTCATCTCGACCTTCCACACCATCTCCCATCGCTCCTCCTAATGAGGGTCCTCCCTTGTTCATCAATAATATTCTCCTTGATACATCATCTTCTCGACATCCATATCCTTTGACATTTGTTATCTTATCCACATCCCTTTCATTTGGGGAACTTATTTCCCCCATGTAATTTTTGATCCTTTAGCATCTTTCTTCTCATCTTCATCGATTCATCCTCCCACGCTAGGGGGACTTCTTTCTAGGACTTGTCTATTCACAGATTAGTCCCTCTCCACATTCGGCATCATCCCATCTCATTTAGCTTGGTTTATCCAATCATAATTTCACCCCCTCCATTAGAGTAGGTATTTACCTTAGCTCATGTTCACCTAGGTTCTTTATTTACCTTTATTGTATTTATCCTCACCCACTTATGTGTGTGGATATTTATTTTATCTTATTTAGATATTAGGAGATATTATATAGTTGTTAGGTATAGTTCCTTCCTTGATCTATGGTATTGACTAGTTCTTTTCTTGATCTATGGTATTGACTAGATCCTTGATGTCTAGTTCTGTCCTAAATCTATGGTCTTGACTAGTTCTTTGATGACTAGTTCTTTCCTTGATTTATGGCTTGATCTACGACCTTGACTAGTTCTTAGATTTTTATTCCTTGCCTATATAAGCAAGGCCCATTCTCATCTTATTTCATTGAGTTCCATAATAATATATGATATTGTGGCTCATTTGTTTGCAAAGATTTTGTGTAAAGTTATTTTGATGAATTACTTTCATCTTATTGATCGTGGTGTTTGATTAGCATCTAAGTTCTTGGCTTGGTATGATCTAATTATCGTTCTTTTTATGGTGTCATTTCCCATTGAAATCCTTAGCCCCTGGTCATATGAGTGCTTAAGCTTGTGATTCCTACTAGTAGGTTTTTAACTCTAGTCCCCTTTCATTTTATTTGTGTGGTAAAGGCAAGAGAATTTTATTTTGTTTTAGTGGCAACTAAAATAAATAGTAGATCATAATATTGAAAAGCTTATATCTTTTGATTGGTAACTCGGTTTTGAGTGTTGGTTTTTACAAAAGTGCTTGTTTATTCATTCTCTTTCTATTGGAAATATTTATTTTGAGAATTGCACTATAATTATAAAGTGCCTTATTGTAACATGCACTCAGTATAAAGTGCCAAAATATTGGGGGTTCTTGTTACATTGCATGGGGGTATTCTTGCATTGCTTGGTTCTTGCATTTCTTTTGGTGATTTTTTGAGGATGGTGTCTTTATCTACTTCTGCATTAGATCATGTTAAGCCATTAACAACACATAGTTATGACACATGGAAACCAAGAATGGAAATAATAATCAAGCAAAAAGAATTATGGGCATTAACTTATTTAGAATAACCAGTGTTCAGTAGAGAATATGATAAATTTTAGTACCAATGCAAATTGATGAGCGTATGGGTTTGATAGGAACTTATGTAAGTGACAATATTTTGTTTCATTTGGAAAAAATTGACTCTCCTTTCAAAATATGGGAGAAATTGGAGGATTTATTTGGTAATGTGGATCATATGAGAGCCATGCAACTTGAAATTGAGATCAACTCTCTTAATCCTAAAGATTTTCCAACAATTATAAAGTATCTAACCAAGTTCAAGCATTTTTGACACAATTGAAGGGGAATGGAAGAGATAAGAAAGATGAAGAATGTGTTTACTTGATTCTATCCAAGTTGAGAGGAAAATTTCAAATATTTTCTTCAACCTTTTTCTCTAGCATGGATGCCTTAGGTGGCACATTCAAAATGCGACTTATAAATTTTCTTGAAAGACTTACTAGGGAAGAATCCATATTGTCTCACCTTGAGTCTTCCACCTCTCAAAAGGAATTAGTTGCATCTACTCCTAAGGAGAAGGGAAAACCAAAAAGTAAAACAAAATCCACCCCTTCTTCATCTCAAAGTGATCCTAAACCCAAAGAAAAAATCTCTAAACCCAAAGAGTCTTCTAAATCCAAGAATAAGTCTAGCATTTCATGCTCTTTTTATGGGGGTGGTGGTCATGAAGAACATAGGTGTTATAAGCGAATGCAAGCCTTAGAGGATGCGGAAGAAACAAAAATTTCTCTCTTGACTCCACCTCCTTGTAATCAACATGGCAAAGCACTTAATGTTGTTGGGAGATCTCGAGTCACCACTTGAAGACAATTGGGTTATAGATTCTGGTACTTCTCATCACATGACTTCTTCTAAAGACTCTTTTGTTTCTCTAGGTTTGAATTCTACTTCCAAAATTGAGGTTGGAGATTCTTCCTTTCTTTCTATTGAGGGAAAAGGTGATATACACCTTGATGGTGGTAGTATCCAAGATGCATTGTATGTTCCTAACATTACCACAAAGTTTCTTTCTATATATCAAATTTGTCATTCTGGTCAAGGAAAAAAGTGAATTTTACACCACATGGGGTAGACGTGTGAAATTTGTTGGAGCCTCATTCATTTGTTGCTCAAGGTATTAATGATCATAATTCAAGACTATATCACTTTGAGGGTTTTGATTGCACTTCCTTTATAAGGACAAAATTGGTTTCTCATGTAGATTTAGAGAGTAAGCTTTGGCATGAAAGATTTGGACATCTTAATTACAGATATTTGAAGGAGTTGAGCACTCATAGTATGGTAGATGGTCTTCCTAGAGTTTCTTGTCTTGAGGAAGTTTTTCATGGTTGTGCATTAGGAAATAACACCAAGATCCTTTTCCTAAGAATTTTTCTAAGAGATCTTCTTCACCACTCGAGCTTTTGCATAGTGACTTGATGGTTTTTTCAACCCCCTCTTTCAATGGAGCTAAGTATGCACTTACATTTATTAATAATTTCTCGAGGCGTAATTGGGTTGATTTTCTCAAATACAAAAGTGATGTTTTTCATCTTCAAATTCTTCAAGGATTTGGTCGAGAAACAATATTCTAGTTGCATAAAGAACCTTCGTGCGATAATGGGGGAGTACTTTAGCAATGAGTTTTATGATGTCTTGGCAACTCAAGAAATTATTCACCAACATTATGTTCCTCATACTCCATAATAGAATGTCTTAGTAGAATAGAAGAATATAACTTTGAAGGAAATGGCTAAGCGTATGATGCATTATAGATATTTACCTCCTATCTATTGGGAAAAAGTAGTTAATTGTGCTAACTACATTCAAAAATTGTACACCACATTGAGCACTTGAGCATTTGACTCTAGAGGAAGCTTAGTCCAAGATCTTAAGCCGACGTATCATTTTTTTGATTTGATTGGATTTAAATGCTTGGAGGTACTGTTAGTTTGGCAAGGGCTAGTTAAATTTTAGTGGGGCTTACGTGGAGGCTTCACTAAGTATGAAATTGCATGTTGATTTGGAATTGGTACTACGAGTTTTGGGAGGTAGTGGCAAGGAGAGATAAGCGGGAGAATTAGGAGTTATGACATTAATGAATCTTAGTTTTTGTGTGCAAACCATCTTGGAAACACGGGAGGCGGATTTGTGGGAGGTTGTTTGGTTTTGCATGCCTCGTGAATTTTTTCTGCATGAAGCTATCTCAAGTTATTCAAACTAGCAATTTGACTTATTCTTCTTCTTGGCTATTTTTGGTTTCTCTGGTCTATTTTTTTATCAAGGAATGTATCGGAGGCATTGGAAGAAAAATTGTTTGGTTGTTGATATGTTGTGGAGAAGAAAAAGGGTTGAAGGCTCAGCAGAAGTCTTCTTCAAATTGTGAGAGGCACTATCAGGCATGATAGGCTCTACCCATTAAGATTTCTTGCTTTCTTCTAAATGATTCATTAAAAAAATTCTGCTCTCATGAGATTTATACTTGCATTTTTTTTTCATGAAATCTCTGTGGTTTTTGGAATGTAAATCCATTTTTGGTAATGGTAGTTTTTGGGAAACTTTTTCTATGCTAATTTAATGGTGATATTCATGTGAACTTGTATTTGAAGCTCTGTAACTTGTATTTGAGGCTAATGTTGACTGAACTGGCATTCGTTTCCTTATGTTTCATTCTAAACTATTAATTGGAGCCTGTGTTTCATAGAATTTGTAGTAGAGCTTCTTGGTCGTTCTAAACTGGCATTTGTTTCTTGTATGATTTTGAATCTCTATGGTAGTCTTGTGTTTCGTTGAGCTTGTGTTGGAACTTTTTATTGTTATGAACTGTGTTGGAACTTTGTATTGTTTAGAACTTTTGTTAAAGCTCTGTGATTGACACTGTACTCATTTTCAGTTCTTACGAATGCTAAACTTGTAGTCGAGTTGTTGAGTTTTGTTCTATACTTATGCTCTGAGATAGAGTTTTATTCTTATTTAAGGAATTGAAAAGGCTTGAACTTGTAATAGAGCATTGGTGTTTTGTTCTGAGCTTGTATTTAGGACTTTGGGTTTCGTTATAGGCTCGTATTTGAACTTCGTGTTTGTTTGAGCCAGTATTAGAGCCTTATGAAGTCCTGAAATTTTGTTGAAGCTCGTGTTCAACACTATATTGGTATTCCATTCGTGCATGTTTGAACTTGTGTTGGAATCGACGTGTTTGATTCTCTACTTGTAATCTGAGCTGGAGATTTTTTTGGTATTAAGGATTTGAAAAGCTTTAATCTCATTTAAGGATTGTCTATTCAAAAGGGTCTTGAGAGATTTGTTTGTTTAGAAGTAGACCTGGTTATCTCTTTTGAGATCTTCTTCTTGTAGTTTCTTGTTGGACCGATTGTGGTACTTCTATCTTTTAGACTATACTACCTTCTTTGAACTTGATGGGGTGTGTGAATATGAAGTGTATCCTATTCTTCTCTTCCCTGAGCGAACTTGTGTCTGTTGAAGGCTTGACTATATTTTTAAAAGGATTAAATGACTTGGACTTATATCTTGTTATGGGTATTGATGATTTATAGTTCATTTGGAATAAGTCGTTAACATTTTTAGAGACTTCTGGAAGTACAATAGTTACTCTCCTTCTTATTAGATGTTGAAACAAATACATTCCCTGCTATAATCTTTTAAACTAAACTTGAGAGTCTTGGTTGTGATTCTGTTTCAGTTGAGTTGGAAGTAAGATTGGAACATCTCTTGACTTAAACGTCGTTGGGTTTTCTTTACTCTCTTATGATATTTTATTTGATTCTTGGGTTTTAATAGAATGTTGAATCTAAAACCTAGTATACTGAGTGTTGTATGAAAGGATACAATATTACTGTTTAAAATGCTTTGTAATATTTTTCTTATGGAATCTCTCTTATGATTATGGGTTTCACATTAAAGAATAGATGTATTCCTAAGAATTTATGCAACCCTGTAAATACTTTATCATGGTACCACTATTATTACATAACCATGTTGCCTTGGGTAATCTAAAAGAATCATCCATTCCTTTTCGTTGTAGAATCTGCATTATAGTGTTTCCCTTCTTCAAAATTTATTGTTATGTGTCCCTAATTCTCACACTTATAAGATTTCACTTGCCATCTATCTTTCTCATAGTCTCTCATCGATACCATTTGTGGTATCTACCCATATTATTATTATTGTTACTATTGTAGTATCTCCTACAATATCCTCCTTGTTATTTTCTTAATTTCCTCATTGTTTCCTCTATACACATTAGTATCGATTTAATATTGTTTAGGAGGACCTCAAAGTCTGAATTGTACTCTATATGGAGAAGAATACATTAGTTTTCTTGAGATTGATATATTTAGATATAGGTTGGTGCGACATACATAATTTTTACCAATGGTATATTTTATACCTCCACACATCTTTCTATAAACTCCATCTATTATATCCTTACTTTGATATGTGTGGTGGTTAGGGATTCAAAGAGACATGCATCATGAAATACATCAAATGACTCGGTCAATGGTGCTACTTCAATTAGTGGGAACATGTGTTGTTCATACAAGTCCTATAATCTAAAAATTCCAACCACATTCTCTCCTTAAATATTGGTTATTGTGTCAGTGGAATCATTCTTCTAAATGATGAATATCATTCCTTTCATATCTCTACACAACTACTATACACTAGATATTTTGTCTTACCCCTCCTATTAAAATTCAAGAATGGCTCCAAAATTATTTTACTAAGCTTAAGACAAACACCCACATGCATGCATCTATAATTAATCAATGAAAAGACATGAAACTAATTTATCAAGGGTAGCACGACTCTTACATTTTTATCAATAATCTCAAGCTTGAATTCAGGAATAAAAATAAGACTCTTCCATAATAAGTACCCATACACTAGCTTTATTATCTTAAAATACAACCTAAGAGGCTAGGATTATGGTTTGGAGAATAGTAGTTTTGCAAAGCAAGTCTTCGAAAATACTATTAATATTGAAATTCAACATATTCAATAACTTGGTCATTACTCTTCTCTATTAATAGATGTGAATAAGTGTGCACTAATGGGTGGATTATGCACATATTAAATTACAATTAATATTACAAGTGCATTTAAAAATCATACAAATGTTTATGGAAATTAAATACACTAACTTCCTTTTAAGATATACTTCAAGGATCGTGGACTACTTACTCTGTTGCATCAAGTTGTTGAAGCCTTGTAATAGGATGTCAGTCTTTTGTGTTCATGAGATGTATTGATCCTTGTGTATCTTTCACTATTGTGGATTTCTATTCCTTGTTGGATTCATTGAACGAGTCTCCGGTTTTAAAAAGAGAATTGAATATGTTCTCTTGGGGATAATATACTGTTAGGGACTATACTATGTACTTCATTCTGAGATTTGAATTTGAACTTGAGCTTGGTGAATGGAAATAGGAAACCAGTTTGTAAGATTTGTAATGGAAAGTTTGTAGTGTGCATTCTTTGACTGTGCGTTCGGTTTTGTGTTCTCTTTTGGGAACTAGTTAAAGAATTTCTAAGTTTGAATTAGATAAGTGAATTCATTTCATAGTATAAATGAAATGAATTATGGATTGGGTCCTTTTCTATTTGAGATCCTTTTTTTGTTGATTGTATAAGTTCATTGACTGAGCTTCTCTTTAATTGATTCTCTTCTGAGATGGAAACTTCTTGTGGATTGGTTAAGAGATTTATTTTGTTTGAGTATGGCTTGGATTTGTGGAAAGTCTAGTTTCAGATCCTTGAATTATATCTTCTAACAGGAAGAAGTTAGTAAGACTTTCAGTTAGACTGTTTTGATTTCTATTCTTCTTGGATGGATTCGAGATTCTTGTTTAGAGGTTGTCTCTTATTTATGGAATCCTTATATTGATATCCTTGAACTGAAGCAGTTAGATGAGTTCTAAACCTGTTTCTGTCTTTCAGATGATGAAGTGTGTAAGGAGTAGTATGTATTGATTCTTCTTCTTTGCTTAAGTTGTAGGATGAATCATCCTAATATGAGCTAGGCTGAAAGTAACTTCTTTTGCTACTTAGAAAAGATAAATGTGTATTTCTATTCTTATGGAATTATGAAACAATTGGATGACAAGACTTGTTGACTATTTTAAAGTAATTGATAGGATCAATTAAACCATATGATATAAATGCGGTGTTGCAGGTTATATTATGCTCTTTTCTTAATAGGGAATTCAGACTCTTTAATTGTGCTTCTTTTTTCGGATGTTATTACTTATGATTGTTTGTATGATATATATTAATTGTTTCATTAAAGAAGAGTTGTTTTAATGGAACAATTAGTGGAATGCACTTCACTTTAATGCTTAGTGCTTATCATGATGAGTTTTTGAAGTTGAATTGTGCTAGCAATTTTTGCATGAGATGGACATCGTAAGTGATAAAAGTAAAAGGAACGATAACCAAATCGTACCAAGCCAAGAATACAAATGCTAATCAAACACCACGATCAATAAGATGAAAGTAATTCGCGAGAATATCTTTACATAAACCTTTGCAAAACAAATGAGCACCAATATTATATATTATTATGGAAGTCAATGAAATCAATGAGAATGGGCCTTGCTTATATAGGCAAGGAATAACAATCTTAGAACCGGTCAAGGTCGTAGATCAAGCCATAAATCACGGAAAGAACTAGTCATCAAAGAAATAGTCAAGTCCACAGATTTATGAGAGAACTAAACATCAAGGATCTAGTCAATACCATAGATCTAGGAAAGAAATAGTCAATACCATAGATCAAGGAAAGAACTATACCTAATAACTAGATAATATCTCCTAATATCTAAATAAATAAAAATAAATATCCACACACATAAGTGGGTGAGGATAAATACAATAAAAGTAAATAATATACCTAGGTGAACATGAGCTAAATTAAATACCTACTCTAACACCCTACCTCAAGTGAAGCTATTGGCCAAAATAGAAGTGGCATGTCCATAGTATGAGTCCCAACAACTAGGCTTGATGAGGTACTCATGTACAATATATCCATGAAGAAATATTGAACCAAAAGAAGGAAATAATCTTGCTAGAATGAAAGAGAAAGAAGAATAAGAAGAAGGAAGATGTTCTCACGAACACCCCCAAGAAAAACTTCCAGAAGCCCCAAGCATTCCACGCAACTCAAGGTAGCGAGGTTATGAAAAAGGCTCCGTAAAGATGTCGTAACATGCTTTCTTTGAGTCGAATTTAATCCAAGAAAAGAACTCCATCCTGAATGTGTTGAAGAATGAAGTGGATGTGTATCTCAATATGCTTGGTCGCTAGTGCTCAATGGGTTGTATGAAATGTGAATTACACTTTGGTTATCACACCAAAGTATAGTTGGTGAATCTGTGGGAATCCAAACTCACAATAACTAGCAAAGCCAAAGAATCTTGACTCTTAATCTTGCTGCCTGTACTCTGCCTCTAAAGATGAAAGTGTAATAGCCTATTGCATTTTACACACCCAAGCAATGGAGAAGAACCAAAGAAAAAAATATAGCTAGAAGTGGAGCGCCGTCATTAATAGAACACCAATCGAATCTGTATACCCAACCAAGCTGAGTTGAGTCTCTAGTGTAGTGTAGGCCAAAGTGGGAAGTGCCATGCAAATAACACAAAATCCTTTTTTTGCACCTGCCAATGACTACTATGAGGAGAATGTGCAAGGCGAGATATAAGCCCTACTGGAAATGAACTATCGGGGTGAGTATGGGTCAAGTACATAAGACTCCCAACCAACTACCTATACAACGTAGGATCACAAAGTGGTGTGGTACATGTGGATGTAAGAGTAACTCCAGCCTAAAAATGAGATGGACTTAGCTTGTAATTAACCATATCAAAGCACCTAAGAAGATCATGGGTGTACTTTTGCTGACTCAAATGAATCCATGAATCTGTCTGAGAAATCTACAAACCAAGGAAATAATGCAATAGCCCAAGATCGTCATGTAAAACTATATAGAAAGAACCCTCTCAGAATACTCGAATGTGGGAAGAAGAGATGACATATAAGAAAAGTATCATAATATCCTCACAAACATCTTTGGAGATACACTGTATGATCAGAGTGGCAACGGACAAAACTAGTAGATAGAAGAAAAGAATCTATTTTATCATACCAAGCCCAAGGGGCTTGTTTGAGACTATAGAGAGACCTTCAAAGCTGACAAACAAGAGAAGAATCCTAAACAAATCCAAACTTGGCTGCTCCATATATATTTCCTTTTGTAGATCTCCATGTAAGAAGGCACTCTTCACATCCATCTGGTATACGGGCCACCCTTATGATGCAACAATAACAAGTATAAGATGTATAGAATCCATCTTGGTAACGGGTGCAAAAGTCTCAGAGTAATCAATACCTTTAACTTGTGAAAAACCCTTTACAATAAGACGAGCCTTATACTTGTCAATGGACCCATCAACTATGTATTTTGTTTGGTATACCCACTTACACCTAACCATCTTTCTTCCTTTAGGAAGATATACCAAATCCTAAGTATGATTCTTCATCAAAGAAGAATACTTAGCTACTATCACATAATCCCACTCCTGTATCCCATGAGCCTTTGAAAAAGGCTGTGGATCCTCGAAATAGCTTGACACAAAAATCCAGAACTTGTAGAATGTGCGTGATGATGCCTAGTGGGTGGAAGATCCTCTATGAAAGGTGCTTCCACAGAAACTGTAGTATGAGCCCACTTAGGCATAGTGACAACATTAATGGGAATAAGATCCTCAATGGAATCTATAACCTCCTCATCAATCTCCTCAAAGAAAGGATCCTCAAGATGAGATGAAGAAGAAGAAGGAATGGAAGAAGATGAAGAATCATGAGGAGTGAAACACTCATCAAACTGAACATGTGTTCGAAAAAAAAACATCATATATATCGGGATCTAAAAGATGATAGGCTCTCATGTTCTCACAATACCCTACAAAGATTAAGGGTTTACTCTTCTTATCAAAAGCTTTCCTTTTCTTCTTTGGCACAAAGGCCCAAGCATGGCTCGAAAGAATCGAAACAATGAGACATCTAGCTTAGTGTTGGACCAAGCTTCCTCTAGAGTCAAATTCTTAAGTGCTCTATGTGGTGTGCGATTCTGAATATAGTTAGCACAATTAATCTTCGCCCAATAGATAGGAGGTATATCTATAGAATGCATCATACGAGTTAGCCATTTCTTTCAAAGTTCTATTCTTCCTTTCGCTTTAAGCCATTTTGTTGTGGAGTATGAGGAATAAAATGTTGGTGAATAATGCCTTGAGTTGCCAAAAGTCGAAAACTCATTCTTGAAGTACTCCCCAAGGTTCTTTATGCTACTAGAAGATTGTTTCTCGACCAAAGCTTTGAAGACTTTGAAGTGTGAAAAAACATCACTTTTGTACTTGAGAAAATAAACCCAAGTACACCTTGAGAAATTATCAATAAATGTAAGTGCATACTTAACGCCATTGAAATATGGGGTAGGAAAAACCATCAAGTCACTATGCACAAGCTCAAGTGGTGAAGAAGCTCTCTTAGACAAATTCTTAGGAAAAGGATCTTGGTGTTGTTTCCATAATGCAAAACCATGATAAACTCCCTCAAGACAAGAAACTCTAAGTGCTCAACTCCTTCAAATATCTGTAATTGAGATGTCTAAATCATTCAAAGTCAAAGCTTACTCTCGAATTTGCATGAGAAACCAATCCCGTCCCTATAGAATAAGTGTCATCAAAACCCTCAAAGTGATATAGTCTAGAACTATTATCAATAATACCTTGAGCAACAAGTGAATAAGGCTCCAACAAAGTACTTAATTCTACCCCATGTGGTGTAAAAGTCACAATTTTCCCTTGACCGAATGACAAATTTGATATACATAAAGAAAATTTGTAGTGATATTAGGAACATATAGTGCATCTTAGATATTTCCACCATCAAGGTGTATATCACATTTTCCCTCAACAGAAAGAAAGGAAGAATATCCAACCTTAATTTTGGAAGTAGAACTCAAACCTAGAGAAACAAAAGACTCCTTGGAAGAATTCATGTGGTGAGAAGCACTAGAATCTATAACCCTTGATTGTCTCTGTAAGTGGTGACTGAGATCTTCCAACAATATTAAGAGATTTTCCATGTTGATTAGAAGGAGGCGGAGTGGAGAGAGAAATTTTGTGTTTCTTGACTGCATCCTCTAAGGATTGCATTCACTTATAACGCCTATGTTCTTCATGATTACTACCCCCACAAAAAGAACATGAACGGCTAGACTTATTCTTGGATTTAGAAGAATCCTTGGGTTTTGAGTTATTTTATTTGGGTTTAGGAGAATTTTGAGATGGAGAAGGTGTGGATTTGGTTTTATTATTTGGTTTTCCCTTGCCCTTAGTATTAGATGCAACTAATTCCTTTTGAGAGGTGGAAGACTCAAGGTGAGACAATTTGGATTCTTCCCTAGTAAGTCTTTCAAAAAATGTTTCTAAGTTATGAATTTTGAATGTGTCACCTAAGGCATCCATTCTAGAGAAAAAGGTAGAAGAATTTTTTTTGAATGGTCCTTTCAACTTGGATAGAATCAAGTAAACACACTCTTCATCCTTCTTATCTCTTCCACTCCCCTTCTATTGTGTCAAAAAATACTTGAAATTGGTAAGATAGTCTATAATTGTTGGAAAATCTTTAGGATTAAGAGAGGTGATCTCAATTTCAAGTTGCATGGCTCTCATATGATCCACCTTACTAAATAAATCCTCCAATTTCTCCCATATTTTGAAAGGAGAGTCACACTTTTCCAAATGAAATAAAATATTGTCACTTACATTTGTTCCTATCAAACCCATACACTTATAAAAATATGTGTTGTTAATGGCTTAACATGATCTAATGCAGAAGTAGATGCCATCCTCAAAAAATCACCAAAAGAAATGCAAGAAGCAAGCAATGCAACAAGACCCCCAAACAATGCAACAAGAGCCCCCTAGATTTTGGCACTTTATAATGAGTGCGTGTTACAATATGACACTTTATAACTATAGTGCAATTCTTAAAATAAATATTTTCAATGGAAAGAGAATGGAAAAACAATCACTCTTGCAAAAATGACACTCAAAGCGAGTTACCGATCAAAAGTTACAAACTTTTCAAAATTATGCTCTACTATTTATTTTAGTTTCCACTAATATATAATAAAATACTCTTGCCTTCACCACACAAATAAAATGAAAGGGGGTTGGAGTTAAGCACCTACTAGTAGGAATCAGAAGCTTTAAGCCCTCATATGACCAAGGGCTAAGGATTTTAGTCAATTAATTTATGAGAGAACTAGAAATCAAGGATCTAGTAAATACCATAGATCTAGGAAAGAACCAGTCAATACCATAGATCAAGGAAAGAACTATACCTAACAACTAGATAATATCTCCTAATATTTAAATAAATAAAAATAAATATCCACACACATAAGTGGGTGAGGATAAATACAATAAAGGTAAATAATGTACCTAGGTGAACATGAGCTAAGGTAAATACCTACTCTAACAAAAATAAGATAGAAACTTTTATGATGCATTGGTTTATTTAATTCTGGATCTTATGTAAAGAGTTTCGAATCATTCTTGAGATGTATTGGAATGGGAAAGTGATGTTCTTTTAAGATCTTAATTATGATTGACATGCAGAATGCCTGAAATGCATAGTCTTGTAAATGTATATTTAAAATCATGAATTGAAAGGTTTTGGGTTGGACTCCAATTTGTAATGTGAATTCTTTTGTACTTGTATGCCGGAAATAATAGTGATATCTTGGCAATATTCCTTATATCTATTTGTATACTATTTTTGTTATCAGATATTGAGTTGGATTAAGGAGATAGTATAATCTCCCTTATTATAATGAACTTGTTAAATTGCAAAAGATGTTGTTCTCTAACTGCACAACTATAGTTTGATAATGAAATATGCTTGGGACATACAATTAAACTATATGAGTAACGAATGATAAAAAGGTTTTGTTAAAACTAACATTTAACCATGTAGAGGAAGACTCTTCCTCTCCCAAAGAATGAAAGATAAAATGAATAGTGGTTATGATCCTTAATCTTTATACTAAGTTTATAAAGTAAACCCTAGCTGAATCTAGGTGGATGACACAATTGATTTGGATAGCTAGGTTATGTTATGAATTAAACGTTGATGTTTTTTGTCTTGTTTTTGGGATAACTGCTTGTTATGCCATGTTAATAAACAACAATGCAAACTTGAATTAATGAAGTTCTCCATATCTAATCAGGATAAGTATGGGTAAAGAACTTAATGAATGTTGGAATTAGGGTTAGGCATGGTTGCTGTAATCTGAATCTTAATCCAATCTAATTATGATTAATGACCACTAAGGGGGTATGTACATCTTGATGAATCAGTTCTAACGGATGTTGGCACACACGTCAACTATAGGAATGTACCCTCAGAAGTCTTGGGACTTCTCAAGGATAATGTTGTAACACCCTTTTGTATTTGTTCATATAGATTTATGCACATCTGGACTTGAACTTAGTTCTCTCTAGGTCAAGTTAGTAGCATGTTTATGATAGGTAGTAACTTTCAATGACTCAGGGTACCTCGGCACATCTAGTTGACTTAGGTCAACTGAGTATGCCCATATACCCTAAGTCATCATGAGCATCTTCCTATAATAAATTATGTTGCTAACCGAGGCTAGGGTCAAACCTTGGGTAAGTGGACTGATGGTAGTTAGTAAAGACCATTCAAGATAATGAAAGAGTGAGGTGAAGGACGTATTCCAGAATGATGAGTATGTCGTCTAGGAATAGTAACATGAACAGTATGTTGGAAATCTTTGGCCAAAGTATCGCAAGCTACTGGTTGCATTGTCTTCTGTCACCTAGTTTAAAGCAATGTGATGTCCAGATGAATATTGGTAACAAATATTCAGATAGACTCTTTAAATAGATCACTCAAGATCTGAGAATAGGGTAGGAGAAGCAAATATACGTAGTATACATAAAGTGTTCTATACTTTAAGTTAACATGAGAGATCGGTTGGTAATCGAGTCACGGAATGAGATATCGGTAGTATCTTTGAGTCATTACATATGCATATGGTTATCTATTATGAGATTGATTGGTATGGAATGTGTATTCTAAGCTGATGTTTTATTTAGAATAGAGAACATTATATTTCAAAAAATAAAATTTCCTTTGTTTCTAAAGTCTTAAAATGGGAATGTTATATCTTGGTATCATAATCTGAAAGTTGCAGATCTTGGACCTATTGTGTCCATAATCGATGAAACTTAAATTTTCTTGTTAACAAAAAATGGTTAGAATAAGAGGAAATGTTACAAATAATCCTTTGCACTTTGAGGAAGGAGTATGACTCCCCAAAAACTCGATAAGATCCTTGTTGCCTTATTGGACACAAGAGATCATTTGGATGTACTTGAACAACAAGTAATGGGAAATGAGGAGGAAGAAGATGCTGATTACAATAATTAGCCACCTGTTGAGGACAACGACAATTCAGGTGTTGATAATAATAATGTGAACATACCTGATTAGCTTGAGAACAAAAAGGCTAGGCCGATAGTTGAACTCACTAATGATATAAAAAGGATAAGTCCACCCAAGTTTTATGGCACCACATTAGGAGATGGGGATGAGAATTGGCTCAGGGAATTGGAGAAATACTTTGCAATAAGGAATTTCTTAGAAGAAACAAAGGTGATATGAGGAGCTTATCAGCTTTCCCATGAGACATATTCATGGTGGGACAACCGTAAGGCTAAGTTAAATATTGATGAAACTAATATCACATGGGATCAATTTAAACGTTACTTTAGGTAATGTTGGCTGCCGTAACTTTACTATGATAAAAAAATGATGAATTCGAACTCGGCTCAAAGAAAGCTAATCAGAATCGAGTATTGGGAGTAGTTTACTAAACTCCTTAAGTATGTAACTTAATACCAAACTGATGAGATGTTCAAGATACAAAAATTCATCATGGGATTGAATCTCGTTATAGGAGGAGAGGTGGATGTTCACAACCTAACCATGATGGAAGGGGTTGTTGAAAAGGCCATAAGGTAGGAACTGAAATTGAAGGCAATTTCTACTCATAAGGAGGAAGTAAGGAAGAAAATTCCCAACTCCTCTTCATCATTTCTTACACCTAAGAAAGGACCATGGAAGAAATATGGAATGAAAAGTAAGTTTTCATTTGAAACTAATAAGAAAGCAGCAACAAACAAGTTTGTTGGTAATGCATGGAATAACTTTGTCAAGAACAATAATAATATCAGAAAATAGTCCTATGAAGGTTAGAACAATAACTCTAAGGCTGGAAATAAACCTGAGCTTATAAAAGAACCTCAAGGAGGCTATTATAACTATGGAAAAGATCATTACACAAATCAATGCCCTTTGAAAAAGGATGATCGTAATCAACAACACAAGATACATGCCGCATGATAGTTGACAAGCGGTGAGAAACAGTGCCATGCCCATAGAGGTTCTAGATAAGTTATTTGGTTTACCTATAACTATTTGTTTTGACATCAGAGCTCTGAATGTTTTATTTCTAGTAAATTAGCATCCAAACTAAAAATAAAAGCTAGAAACATGGATAAAACATGGGACTGCATGTATAAAAACAATCTTTGTTCATATAGTTAGTATGTGTCTTTTTGGAGTAGTCCTTGATTCACCTAACTTTTCCACTAAAGTTGATCTTTATGTTGCACCTTTGAGGTCTTATGATGTAATCATAGCTGTTAATTGGTTAGGAGAACATAAGGCTAAATTGGACTATTTCAAAAAGTGCATTAGTTTTTAGATGACCTACACAAAACAATAGAGATTCGGGGTGTGAAATGTGAGATTTATGTTAGAAAATTGTCACTATGCAACTTAAAAAGGCCAAAACTAAATGTTGTACCTTATATGTGGTAAAAATTATAGAAACAATCAGAAGAGAACAACGATGTCTTGGAGCGATATATCTTTGTTTACGAAACTTGAGTGATGTATTTCCAAAAGAATTTCCAAGTCTTTAACATAAAAGGGAGTTTGATTTCACAATCGAGATCAAGCTTGGAACCAAGCCTATTTCTAAGGCACCCTATCAAATGATTTGCTATATAATTTGTAGAGCTTAAGGCTCGATTACTGAGAATTTTTTCTAAAGGTTTGATTAGGCCAAGTGTTTCACCTTGGGGAGCACTAGTAATTTTTGTGAAAAGAAGGATGGTGTAGACACCAAATTTGTGTCTTACGACCCCCTGTGCCCCGCATCTCATTTCGCAACCTAACCTCATCACCTAAACCTTACACAATTATTTATTAATTACCTTATAATTAATAAATCCACATCGCCATACCTGCCACCTCATTTCGCCACCTCATCATGACCAAGTCTTAACCTAAACTAACCTAATTAAGACCTATAACTTGGTCCACATCCACACCCATGACTAATTACTCCTCACCCGCACCTAAAACCAACCTCATAATGACTTGACCAAGCCCGTAACTAATCCCTCGGGAGAAAAGGAGGGAAAGCTGGCTATTTTACTAAAAATAGCCCGCTTTGACCTGACCGATACTAGTTCCTACTCGACCACCGTCGGTTACGTAACCACCATCGGTTCCCTGTAAATGACCACTCCTAACCAAAAACAAGGGTTGGATTTTCGTGGATCCGAATCAGAAATCATTGGAAGGATCCAGAATTTACTTGGCTGAACAGAGACAAGTGAAAGAAACAAGAAGAGTTTGCAGAGAAGGACATCAAGCCCAAAACTGCAACTGAGTAACCAGAGCCTTGTGACACTCATCTATTCGTCGGGAGGGAAGATAGCTCATCTCCTAATTGTCAGGTCATCCTACCTAAGTTCTACCGTCATCATCACAGTTCTTGGACCTGCATCCTCATCAATAATCAGTAAGTAATATCTTGTATGTCCTTTTAATAACATTTCTTGAACTTCTGAATCATAGCCATCATAAGTCTATTCCTAGATCTACTACCCAGCAACACACTACATCTAACTGTCATTCCTCCACCCTTACGTTACCCCAAGAACACCCCCCATATTCTCTGAGTCCTTCTCATCACCCCATTACCTAACCCCACCCATTTATCAGCCTTATAAAACAACACAACCACCTTACAACCAACCTTCACCAAAAGCCCCTAAAACATTGCCCCTACCGATATCGGTTACCAACAACCGGTACCGGTTACAGTGACCGGCATCGGTCACCGTGATTCTAAACCAAGACCAGCCCTTTCTCTATTGTTCTAACAAGGTAAACAAATTGTAATTGGACAATAGCTTATTTGTTAGAATTTGTGTTAATTCATATTAGCAGGGGAACTGACCACCTTCGAAAGGAAGTTTTATATTTCCTGGGCCCAAGGCAGTTCCCTCATTTATTGTCTAATTAAAATCTGGTGGTCTTGTATTCTTACTTGCAGGTAGTCCTTCCCAGACAAAAAGGAGTTCTTCGCAGTCGATCTGATCTTTCTACGGTACGCGCACACCCTCTCGACATTCAATAGGTATTCCTCCTAGCCCTAACCCTTATCTGTTTCTCAAAGGAATGAAAGGATAGAAGCAACTCTATTCCCAAAAGCTGAAACATTCTGTGTGAAACATTTTGGCACGCCCGGTGGGACCCATTTCGGGTTTCTTTCTTTCTTGCTTGCTTTCACATAGGGAGCATACTTGCTGTTTTCTTCTTTTAAAAATTTCACATGGTATTTTGTTATATTTAGTAAAAGAATTTGTCTTGCTTTCCCAGTTTTGCATTAGTGAAAGTCATCTTCTTTGCTTCATCGAATATCATTTTCGATTTGGGTTTAAAACACGTGCATTACATTCTTGCTTTTTGTTTTCAATTCTAGTGAACGTAGACTAAGTAACAGGTCGTACACATGGGGGTGATTTCCATGGTATTGATAGGAAATTAATCTTACTTTCACCGCACAACACATACCGAATCACTTCATAATTAACACAAGACTCAAAACATCCCCCTTTTTGCGGTATTCCTCCACCCGATCGAGGTAACCTTATAAGCCAAAACAAACTTGACATTTCCCTAAGTCTTTTGTTTAGGATTCGACATCATTCTCGCATCTAAGGGCATAAGCTCAAATTGATAAACACTAATCCTAGGGTTAGTCTCGTTAATTTGCTTGTGCATTCTTGCTTGTTTTCGATTCTGTTTCTCTGTCATACATCAAGCATTTTTTGTGATCACTTCAGAACAATTTGATAGATGTACTAAGCATTGTTAAAAACTCAAATCAATAGCTTCTTATATTTTCTTATACCAGTCTTATTATACCGACATCGGTTAATTGACCGATGTCGGCTATAGTCTAACCGACATCGGTTATCAGACCGATATTGGTTACTGTCTTTTACAGTTCCTGACAAACCAGCAACCTACCAATTTCACCATTCTGAGTCTGTTTCTGTTCTTGATAGATTGAACCCTACTGTGTACTCTTGTCCATGGTTGTTATCACTCGAAAGCAAGCCACCGCCATGGTTTCACATGCTTGCTCTGTGCCTTTGCCTGAATCACCCCCTTCACATTCTATAGGGAATCCTACGGATACCAGCGAGGTTCCTAAAATTCCTGTAGGAGATAAGGAATTTGCCAAATTTTTGGACGCTAATCCTAGCGCTGTACAATACTATTTGTCTCATGCCCCTGACCGTACACCCGATGGTCAACTCCTTGTTGGCATGCCTATTAGTATAGCTACTCATTTAGCTCCTTCTCCGCCTGATAACTCCACTTTGCCTTCTGCATCCTTAGCCCCGTCTCCCAATCCAGCGGCTTCAGGGGTTCATACGACACAGATTGGCTTTCCTTTGGTTAATCTTGGGCCCCACATGTCATTACCGCGACTGCTCCTACCTCGTCTCTCTTGCAGACTGTTCCGTTCATGACTTGCTCTCTGCCACCTATCCACACGAGCTTTCCTTCTCAAGCTCCGCCCACATTTTCATTCCCACACATGTATCCCGTGACCTCAACGTCTTATATAGGACATCCCTATTCGGTCGCCTCAACACATTTGTCCTCCATACCTTATCAACATTTAACGCCACCATTGTCTAGTGGAGGCCCTTGGCCCAATTTGCCTCCATTTTCCGCAACCGCACCATCAGCTCATCCAACCACGGATTTCATCAAACAAATGATGGACAAAATGCAAAATCTGGAGGCTTCTGTTTCAGGAAGTCGTAGCACCTTGACATACGAGAAAGTTTTTGGGAGCCTATCCACCCTTCTGTCCCCCTTCATTCATATCCTCCTCAATGGGAATTACCAAAATTTACTCGTTTTAATAGTAAGGAGGATCCTCAACAACACTTGCGCTCATTTAGACATGCCTGCTATCTAATTGCTCACGACGATGCCTTACTACTCCGCACCTTTCCCATGTCCTTATCAGGACCCACCTTGGAGTGGTACAGTGCTTTAACCCAGCACTCAATCTTCTCTTTTAACCAACTAGCCCAATCTTTCTTGGATCATTTCTCCATTAACATTGCCAAGAAAGTATCTATCACCGACCTCTATGCCATCCGACAATTTGAAGATGAATCTATCGCAGATTTCGTTGGACGATGGCGGGGCCTTATCAACCAACTTACGTATGCCTTGCCTCAAGCCAAACTTATCAAACTTTTTACGCGGGCCTGCGCTAAACACATCTCCCCTACCCTCCAAATTCAAACTTTCCGCACATTTGACGAAGCCTTTACTATGGCTCGAAAACTAGAGATTCGAGCCTTAGAGGAAGAGAAATTGTGGTTGCGCAACAAAAACCCAATTTCGAACCCAAGATTCCACCAACAAACCTAACACCACCAATCCTCACCCATTGACTGCTTCGAAATCAAAAGGAGCTGTGCACGCGGTGATGGTAAAATCCCAACCACCATCTAATACCCCGCCAAAAACCACCTATAAGTATAAAGTTGAGCCCATCAATTACACCCCCTTGGGAGAAACTTATGGTGTGATATTGGAAAAATTGCTTAAAGTAGGAGCCATTACCTTACCTCCTGTTAAACCTCACTCGGGTTTGATTCCACTCGCGCCATACCTTCTTGGTACAAAGAAAATGACTTCTGTAACTTTCACCGTGTAAAGGGACACGATCCATGAAAGCTGCAAGATGTTGAAAAACATAGTGCAGGAGATGGTTGATGCAGGGGATATAACCCTCGATAATCCTAATGCCCCTGCTAACAGAAATTTGAAAATCTTCAACAAACCATTCCCGAATCACTCTTCTAATAGTAACATAAACCAAGATATCTTAGCCGAGGAGAGTGTTCATGAGATCCATGCAGTCTTCGACTCCCAGCCAAAACCTCTATCGAAAAATTCTGAATCAAGCCTCTTCACTAACGCAGGAACCCGAACCCCCTTCATCACCATCAAGACAAGACGAAATCCTTGCCATTCCTTTACCCATCAAGGAATTAACCGCCCAGAGTTCTCTTCTCACAAATGAGCCTTCTTACACCACATCCTTGCAAGACTGTGAGCGGATGTTATCTAATTTATCTATTTCCCAAACGTCTCCTTCTACCATTCTTGTTGTACAAGAGGAAGGCTCGCCACTTCTCTTGTCATCCTTAGATGAGAAACCTCTTACACCGACATCACCACATTCTTTAAACATGACGGATCCTCTCAAACACGCCCTCCTACCTATTAGTTCTTCATCGCCTAAATCTTTTCAGCAACCGGTTGACCTCTTAACGCCCATTGATATAGTGCCTCATCTACCCCCTGTATCACACCCACAGTGGACCGGAATCACAACCCACCTTTCTTCCATACAAAAGTTCCTATTCACATGTGAGGACTGTCATTCCCCAGAAGATAGAAAGGTCCTACGGGAACGTTTGAGTACGCCATATTCTACTCAAATGCAGATGACCGACCCAGATGCCTCTACCATATACCCGAAGTGTTTACAGAAGCTTAAAATGCCTATGTCCTCATCTTCACCCCCCTCATCTCTACCAAATACCTCATCCACCTCTATTAACCTAACCCAATCTTCCCCTATGCTTGGGACCTCACCAATACCCAGTCTAACACACCCACCTAAGCGGCTTGATTTATCTAAAAATAAAGCCGTCCATCCACTTAGGAGACAGACTCAATCTCCTCAACCTATGCCTCTATCACAACTAAAACCATCGTCGTCACACCTACCTTCCATATTGGGACCTCATCCCTCCACCTTGCATCAATATATCATACCTCCTGCGTTTTCTTTAAAACGACCTATGCCTTCTGCACCCATACAGAGATCCAAGGGTACATCAACACCGTCACCCCGCGTATCCTGTCCACCTACTAACCCTAAACAAATTCCATCATCAAAAGATTTGTTTGTTGTCACTCCTATTTCTCCGTGGTTGTTTTCTGATACCACATCATCTGTGGCCTCATCATCTAACCAGCTAAACATAGCTTCTGCACCAAAGAAGCCACGTTTAGTTAAAACCCATTATCAAAACTCCTTGGCTAAACCACCACCCATACAAACCAACCATACCACGTCATCACCAGAATCTACCCCGTCAATAGCCTCATCTTCCTCTGACTTTGACCCACTCAAAGGGTCTTACGCCAAAATCCTTGCTATGTTGGTGGAGAATGCGACCATTTCCCTACCCTCACTTAGACCTTATGATCCATCTAAACCTTGACCTATAGGTTATGATGAGTCTAAAATCTGCGCTTACCACCGCACACCAGGACATGACGTAGAGGGATGCAAAGCGTTGAAAGCCATACTTCGTCAGTCACCTCTCTCAGATAAAAAGTTAAGAAAGACAACTTACGAAGAGAGAGACCTTTAGCTTCAATTCCCTCTCCTATACCACCTATCCCCGCCTCACCAAGATCTATCATTATTACAGCCCCACCTCTCGAAGACCATGACTTATCCCTACCATCTTCCTCCTCTCGTATTCACGAGATCAATATGATTAGTGTTGCTACTCGAGGGCAGAAAAATAATGGGAAAGTGAAAGAAAGCACACCTGCGGCCTCCCTTTCTCCGTCCACCATCCCGATCGCACCACCACCTAAAGTGGTTATTCATGGACCCGCCTACCCCGTCTCTAATGGAGTTGCCCACCGAACCATGATCAAACAGCTTCACCAATCACCTGTAAAAATGACACTGTATGAGCTCATTCAGACTTCTGAATCTCATCGACAAGCTCTCGTTGAAATCCTTCAAGGGATAGAGGTCTTACCTAATGAAACCTTGCCTGTTACCTCCATTCTCACACCCAATCACGTTGCTTCGCTCACCAAACAACCCATCTCCCCAACCACTTCTGTCTCTGTACAGCAAGCCGCTGCTGTCAGTTTCTCCGAAGACGAAATTATCGACTTTGGTGCTGAAGATCCTGACCCTGCTCTTTTCATCTCAGCTTACATCCGGGACATTTGGGTATGTCGTGTTATGATTGATGGGGCGCTAGCCTAAACATCATCTCTTCAAAAGCCTTCCAACAAATGAATATCCCTTCTAGTTGCATGTGTGCCAACCCCATCATGTTGCGGTCATTCAATGATGCTATTACTTCTACCTTAGGCACCGTGATCCTTAACATTCGTGTAGGGCCACGCACTTTACCCGAACTCTTCTATGTCCTTGAGGGAGAGTTCCAATACAATATGTTGTTAGGCCGCCCTTGGATCCGGGCTATGGGATGCGTTCCCTCCACCTTACATAGATGCATAAAATTTGAGTATGAGGGAAGTCCTACACTGTAAAAGCTGATCCTCCCCCCTTCAAAACCTGCAATATGTTATATCACCCTAATGATGTGCTTGTACCAGTCAAGACACCCATTCATCTAACCCAACCATCCACTCCAACCACACCTCTATCATCCACTTCAACCGCACCTACACCTTCAACCAATGAAACCGCCATCGCAAATACCACTTCCTTTCCCGCAGCTAACATCCCAACCTCAGACCCCTTAGTAGATGTTTTTCAACGCCTTACGCTGGGGGAGTATCGCCTATATAACGTTAGTTCTTTCCATACCCCACAGGAGTACGGACAGTTACATGCACATCCTACCTATGACCATCGTGTGGGGGAAGTAATCCCCTACGGACCACCTCATTGCCGCACCAACCTAACGTATGGGGGTGTCGACGCATCCTCCGTTACCCCTGAACCTCCTCTTGGTGTGGTTCCTTTCCAATCCGATTTTCAATACCTGACAAATCGTCATTTCGCCCTCACCTTCTTGACTCGATGTGCTTGGAAAGGCTTTGGTTTTGGTCTTTATGAACAAGGCCGACATACAATCATTCCCGTAACTACACGCAAGCACAATGATCGTAGTGGTCTCGGATTTCCTGGAACACTTACACCGAAGGAACCTCATGTCAGTTGTCTCCTGGAAGATGACGACATCACCCCTACCAAACCATCATCACCCATTTTTCCATCATCACCCACAGAGTCGATAGATCCTGAATCTATCCCTCCTAACTTTTTTTTTTCATAAATGCTATCTTCCTAGGTCCTCTCACTTATCAACGCGATAATGAGGACCCGTCTTCTCTTCCCTTTCTGTATCCAGACATGATCGAAGAGGATTCACCTTCAATTAATGTTGTTGAGTGCCAAGATGACGACTCCATCCTCACTTACCTTGGTGCGGATGACTCCTATATTCAACGCGCATTACCGTCTGAAACTCAAACCATGTTGAATGAGTCTACTATAGAAATTAACATCCACACAGAGGAGGATCCTCACATTGTGAAGATCGGACAATCCCTTAACACATCAGAACAAGTCACCTTTACTACCTTTCTCCGTACCCGCAACCAAGCTTTCACTTGGTCCTACGCTGACATGCCAGGAATTGATCCTGACATTGCTGTCCATAACATCACCCTAAAACCCGATTCCAAACCAGTCAAACAGAAACTGAGAAAAATGCATCCACGCATTGCCCTCTTGGTCAAAGAAGAGCTTCAATGACTCCTTTCTGTTTCCTTCATCTTGCCTATTGACTATCCTCAATGGATTTCTAACATCGTACCTGTCACTAAAGCGACGGGGGGACTTTGGATATGCACGGATTTCTAAGACCTTAACCTCACTTGCCCCAAGGATGACTTCCCCCTCCCAAGTATTGATCAACTTGTTGATCTCACTACGGGCCATGAAATGCTTTCTCTCATGGATGGCTTTTCGGGATACAATCAAATTTTGGTAGCCCGGCCGATCAACATAAAACTGCCTTCATTACTCCTTGGGGAACCTTTTGTTATCGTGTCATGCCGTTTGGCCTTAAGAATGCTGGTGTGACCTATCGGGCTATGACTTACATTTTTCATGACATTATGCACACTATCCTTGAGGATTATGTCGATGATCTTCTTGGCAAATCTAAACATCGCAGTGAACATCTCGATGTTTTAACCATTATTTTTGATTTCCTGTTACAATATTCTGTCCGGATTCAACCAAAGAAATGTGTCTTTGGTGTTCTTTCGGGAAAATTCTTGGCTTTATCGTCTCTTTGCATGGCATTGAGGTTGATCCATCTAAAGTCAAAGCTATCCTAGAAATGCCCCCACCCAAAAACCTCAAACAATTGCGTAGTTTGCAAGGTAAACTTCAATCCATCCGGCGTTTCATCTCCCAACTCTCGGATCGATGTCAACCTTTCCATCACCTTCTTAAAAAGGACATTACCTTTCAATGGAGCGAAGAGTGTCACCAAGCCTTTGAAGCTCTCAAAGCCTATCTCTTGCAGCCACCCGTGCTTATCCCACCTTAGGATGATCGCCCTTTCTACCTTTACCTTTCTGCCACTGACCATGCTATAGGAGCCATGCTCGCACATCGGGACTCGGCACGTCGAGAACAAGCCGTTTATTATATAAGTCGTACTCTCGTGGATTACGAGACTAGGTATACACATGTAGAAAAATTGTGCCTAGCCCTATCATTCGTAGCCACCAAACTCCGACACTACCTCCTGAATCACAAAACTTTTATCATCACCAACGCGGACCCCATTCATTATATGTATGCCAAACCACATCTAAAACCAACATCATCCCGATGGCTTATGCTCCTTGCTGACCTTGACCTTGAATTTATACACCAGAAGTCAATCAAAGGACAAACTATTGCAGACCAACTCATGGAGGCCCCTTTACGGGGAACAATTTACAATTTTAATTTCCCGACGAACTCATCGCCACTCTTTCACTCGGGAAGAGTCGTATCCAATGACCCTCTTCTTGATGGATCCAAATGCCGGCGTGGCGGAGGGGCCGGCGTTGTTCTCATTCCTCTCGACGGCCTTTGAGCCTATGCCTCTTTCATTCCAGCTCGATTTCCCCTGCATTAATAATACAACGAAATACGAGGCCCTTGTTTTGGGTCTCCAGGTTGCGTTACACTTAGGTGTCAAATCTATTAATATTTTTGGAAACTCTCAATTGGTAGTCAATCAAGTTATGGGCATCTACCAATGTAAAAATGAGGAACTTCAAAAGTACAAACATTACGTGGATTCACTTTTGACCTCATTTACTCGTTATTCTATCCAGACCATTCCCCGCTCCACTAACAAATTTGCTGATACTATGGCTTGCTTAGCCTCGCAAATTCCTGCTTCATCAACTGACTCTGACATTTGTGTCTTGGTCCAACAACTCTTTGCCCCATCTTACTCAGCCCGGTTATTTGTATGATACATAATGTGTCTACTAATTCGCAGGATACCGGTATCACCAATTTCACGACTACCTTACAACCTCCGTTCTCCCACCTGACCTTACTAGTACCGGCAAACGTGCTTTTCTTAAACGTGTTTCTTGTTATGTCGTCATGGGGGGACTCCTTTATAAACGTGGCTTTGATGGCATCCTCCTTCGATGTCTAACCGGCGTGGAGGTCACCTATACCATCCAACAGATCCATGACGGTATTTGTGGTGGACATTTTAGCGGCCTTGCCATGGCCAAACGGATCCTTCGCCTAGGCTATTATTGGCCTACTCTTAATAACGACTACTACGAATATGTTAAGCGTTGTGTTATGTGTCAACAACATGCCAACCTTCAACATACTCCTAGCCATCCGCTACAGGTCGCATGAGATCTTTGGCCTTTCTCACAATGGGGTTTAGACCTTATTGGTGAGATTCACCCACCCTCTTCGCAACGTCACCGTTGGATAATCACAGCAACCGAATATTACACAAAATGGGTGGAGGCCATTCCACTCATTTCAACCAAAAAAGAAAAAATCGTCGAATTCGTTAACCATCACATTATCTGTCGTTTTGGTATTCCTCATCGCCTAATAACAGATAATGGTAAATCTTTCAAAAATAAGTTGTTACAAGACCTTTGTGACAACTTTGGTATCAAACTTAGTTTCTCATCACCTTACTATCCATAGGCCAATGGTCAGGCTGAATCTTCTAATAAAACCCTAACCAAAATCCTCATGAAAGTTGTTAATGATTCTGGAAGAAATTGGCATGATCACATTCCCTTTGCCCTTTGGGCTTATCGTACTAGCATTCGTACCTCCACTAATGCCACACCATTTTCTTTGGTATATGGTACCGAGGTTGTCTTGCCTCTCGAAATACAAATACCCTCCCTCAGAATATCTCTTCAGGATATTCTCACCAACGATGATTTCCACCAAGAGCGGTTAGCCCAATTAGAGCTTCTTGACGAGCGACGTCTTACGGCTCTTGACCACCTTCAAATCTACCAAAAACGCATCAAGCGTGCTTATGATAAGTGACTTCATGAGCGTACCTTTAAGGTTGGTGATCTTGTCCTCAAAGAGAATCAACATGTAACCAAACTAGAAAAGAGCAAACGTGGAAAATTTGCTCCTAATTGGATTGGGCCTTACATTATCACTCACACTTATGGATCAGGCACTTATCATTTAGCTTCGCTTAATGGTAAACTGGAGCCTGAGCCCCTTAATGCCTTGCATCTTCGACCATTCTACTGTTGAATTCAGTGTTATATCACTTCTTATCTACCTTGCGCTCGTCCCTTGAGCTCATTTACCACCGCATACACTTTGTTTCTTACATCTCAAAATCAAATCAAGCTCACATGGTTTGATTATCACCTCCCCTTAAAGATGCCTTCCCCTTTTTAGTCTAGTCCATGACTTCAAAGTATCAAAATGACACATTCTTAATTAAACACTTATGGGATTTTCTTGAGTCAAACTTCCTACAAAACTAGATGCTTTATGCCCAACGGACATCTAGACCTCTAAAATTATACATAGACTACTCCCTTGAAGGACAAGCTATATGCCAAACTATTGCTGCTCTTATATATAGACTGCTCCCCCGAAGGACAACTATACATAAACACCACATCTGCTACTATAAATAGACTGCTCCCTTGAAGGACAACTATACACAGTCAGCCTTTTATCAGAAGCTTCTCGCATTGATCAGCTTCGTGAAGACCTCAAGAACAACAAAATACATATCCCATGTAGACTTCCCGCATCGATCAGTCTATATCCAGAAAAATAAAATAAAAATAAAAGCCACATTCAAAAGTACTTTTGAGTCATGGACTTGTCTATTTAGGTTTGGTTCTCTTTCATCAGAATAATCATCTTATAATAAGTTCTCTGCACCCCAGCTATACCGGCCACCTCACCTCACCATTCGTCAAAACAACAAAACTCAAGGGACGTGACGTATATCCGATATATTGTGATTATACAACTCTTTTCACCTATCGACTTCTCGCCTATGCAAGGTACCTAGGGATTCAAGCTCATCCTACATTAATATGTGGTTTGTTTAGCTCTTCTCAACTACGGGACACTCTTGCCTCTTTTGCTCGACTCTAGGATTGTGTGTTGACCTTAATCAGGACACGATTCCCTACTACTTGGGTATGCTAACTTTCGCTTCACCTATACCTACACCAACAACATTACCCTACCAACACCAACAACATTACCCTACCAACATCAAATTTTTACCAACCGAAAAATTGCCTAACCACAACCAAATTGCCTGAATTCACCTCTCCCTGGTCCTAAGGGAGAACTACATCGGTCTGAGGCCCCTCCTTGCTTTGTGCAATGGGCTATGTAGGCAACACTTAGGAGACATGGGGTCTCCCAAGGTTAGCTCGACCATCCCCTACCATACCCTATCATGTGTTGTAAATATAAATAGTTTTTGTGTATTTCTATTTGCCAACATTCATCTTTATCCTTTTTCAAAACAAACAAAAACAACATCCAAAACACAACCATTCTTATTATTATCATCACTCAAAACAACATACATATTTAGTTTTATTTTAGATGTTAAACAAATACACCTTCTCTATCATCGACTCGTAGGTTGGCATCCTTATTTATTCTTATATTCCTATGAAATTCACTTAGACCCTTGCACCTCCTCCCGAATCAGGTGGTGATCGTGATCGTCGATGCCCCTCAGTTGGCCTCTCCATCCTCAAAGGTGCCACTGCCATTGGTTCCTCCCACTGATCCACCAACATCTCCTGTAACATACGAATACGTCCTCTCACGTGGAGGAATCTTGCCTCCAGTCTCTCCACTCGTAACTGTGAAACCTCTAACAATCCCGTTGTCTCATTCACCTGTGTTTGAAGCTGGTGAACTAAATCCTGCAGACGATCTCTCTCCGCTGTAATCACAGCTATGTCAGGGCACTCACGTGCACCTCGCAGCTCTGCCACCCACCATACTCTATAGGCCTCTGTCGTTCCCACATCCATTACCCTACGATCGGCTGCTATCTCTTCTGGCCCTTCTGGAGGTGTAGGCCGGGGAGGTGAGAATGCTGCCTCGGTGTCGATCCTCATGTATGGTCTATATGTCATAGGTATATCCTGAACGAACCCAAATTGTCGCCGCACACGATCTAGAGGAATCCTCTCGTACTCACCCGGCCTGTGCCCTGCGATCCACCTCAATCGCTCCACACCCCTTAACTCCTCAGCTATGTTCTCTGTCACCATATAGTTCCCGTAAGGCCTCCAAAAATATCCACAATCGTCACCATCTCCCATACCTGTCTATAATACTCGATGTCATCTATCACGGCCTGGGATCTCGCTTCTTGTTCTGTCTGGACCCATCATCTGAATCCCAACCTTTGCACTCCTGCCTCTCCCGACTCGATGGGTCGGCCTATTAGACACACACAAACAATGTGCTCATAGGCCCAACAATGTAATAAGTACGAACAATCCAGTGTCATCCTGTGTTTTCACTTGCAGGCCCATAAACCCCTATATAACTCTGCCAGATATGCGGGTGCCCATGCGAAAGTCACGCTCATTTCTATCATTTCCCAAATAACACTCATCAATGCTTTTGGAAATCTTCCACCCTCCGCCCTCGGTAATGCATAATACCCCACCGCTATCATTAATAGCATGGCCAACCTTGTTTCCTCAGGGTGTGTTGCATACATTGTACCATACGTAAATGTTAAACCTCGCTGTGTCAAATCTCGTGCAGCTGAACCAAATACTGCTGTTATCGCTGCCCGCCCCACGCTAGGCAACGCCTGATACACTATTTTTCCTATCATTGGGAGTCTCAAAATATGGAACACATCTTCCAATGTCACTGTCATCTCCCCTGTTGGCAGATAGAAGGTATTCTTTTCTGGATTCCATCTCTCAATCAACACTGCAACATAGCATGGTTACGCGCGATTCGTGAATAATAGCGGATTCCACTTAACCCCAAATGATTTATCAATGCCCATTCAGCTGGTGTTACATCCGCTCGGATTCGTGACAACAACGCTGGCACAGTATCATTCATCCTTAACCCTGCTTCCGCCTGCATACATCAAAATGACACATAATTATTCAATAAAACAAATCTCCACGGGTTTTTTTCTCAAATTTACGGAAACTCCAAGAATGGATATCGGTTATAGATAATCGATATCGGTTATAGATAACCGATACGAGTTATCCTAAACGATACGGTCCACATCAAAAATATACACCCTGCTTAAAAACATACACCTACGATAATTATTTTCCCGTTTACTCCTATCTATACCTAAAAACACACGAGAACACCCTGCTTACCTACCCCATAGCACTCACCCCATCCCAAACCCTTTCCTATCACCTTTTCTTTCTCATCTTTACCCACTTACACTCTCTCCTCCTATTCACAAAACATGCAAGAATCAAATTACAACCAAACAGTTTACCTCTCGGGATGCAGCAGCTTGGGGTGGAACTGGTCTTCCCCCTCGTCCCTGCCTGCTGGATGCTTCTCCTCGTTCGGCCATGTTCACCACCCTCTTCAAATATAACTTGTCTTTCTGCCTTCTGAATCTCAGCCCACACTCACTTCACCTGTCTCTTTCCTCCTTATCACTCAAATTCTTTCATGCAATTACCTGTATCAGTCGTCAAACAGCGTCGCATTCGCGTATTTAACTTGTTGCATGACTCTAAAAATAAGAATGCTAAAAATAAGAACTTAAGTTGCCAACCAAGCAGTTCTATTTTTAGGAAATATAATTTCGAAATAACCGATATCGGTTACATAACCGTTATCGGTCGTATAGCTACCGACATCGGTTACATAACCGATATCGGTCATGTGTCCCCTTTTTGCTTAAACCTAAGCCGTTTCTTCGTTTTTACAAATTTTTGTGGCGCCCGCCTCTTTTTCCTGCATAACAACACCATTATCAATATTTGTCATCCAAATCACATATATATATCCTCATAATTTCAGCAACATCATCCATCTACATTATAACAACCATCGACAACATACATACGACATCATATATACATCAAACCCATCAGCATACACAACATGTGAATTAAACTCATCATCTATATATACATACATTCCATTTCAAAAAGCCATCAACAAAAGACATCAACACCATCAATATATAAACCATGTGGATCAAACTCGTCATACATTAAATTTCACAACCCATCAACAAAACACATAAAACATTTCATATGCACCATGTGGATCAAACTCGTCATACATTAAATTTCACAACCCATCAACAAAAGACATCAACACCATCAATATATAAACCATGTGGATCAAACTCATCATACATTAAATTTCACAACCCATCAACAAAACACATAAAACATTTCATATGCACCATGTGGGTCAAAATCCTCATATATATATATCAAAGGTTTCAAATATACAACTTGCCCTGCATAGGGGCCTCTGTGATCTCAAGATAATACAAAGCCGGCACGCAGGCCGCAATAACTGTCAAAATATCGACTCGGCTCGCAGGCCGGTCTCTCATATCAAAAATATACTTGGCTCGCAGACCGGTATCAACTATACAACCTGTACTCGGCTCGCAGGCTGGTATATACAACAGGATGAATAAATGAATGAAAGAATCATATGTGGGCACGCAGGCCTCTCTATACATAACCAGTTCGCAGACCGGTGCCTCTATCTAATATCCAATATACAAACAAAACATCTCTCTCCGACCCAGGGATGTCTCAACTCTCCCCACCACCCTCGGCACCTCTCCCTGGTCCTGGCCCTGGCTCCCGCCTCCTCCCTGTCACCGACCCACCGGCTGTAGCTGCACCACCCTGGGATCTCTGACTCCGCGAGGTCTCCGCTCTATGCACCGCATACGGCTGATAGTCAGCCCGGTACCATCAAGGACGTCCTGATAGTACCGGGCCTCCGCTCTCACCTCCATATAACGGCCCGTGCCACCATAGCTGCTGGGGTTGGTCCCGACTCCTAATAATAATGGCCCCTGTGCCGGTGGTGGTACCTGTGCCTGTGGCGGCGCCGGTGGTGGTACTGTACTGTGCATGTGTGGTGTGTGCTGTGCCTTTGGTGGTTCCCTGTGGTGGTGCATTGGTGGTGGTGCTGTGCTCGTGCACTGTACTGCGCGCGCTAAGCACCCCTGTAGGACACCTATCTGTGCCTGTGCAGCAGCAAGCTGCCCCTGTAACAACTGTACCTGTCCCCTGAGCTGGTCCCTCTCTGCTCTAACAGCCGCTAAGTCTGGCTGTGTGGGCTGTGCTCTCCTCGCGGCTCTCTCCCCTACCCACCATACCAAAAATGCTCCTGTGCAGCCGGCGTCGTCTACAGTATCATCTGCTGGCCTCTCGGCTACCCAATCTGGGTCCATGGGCTATGGTGCAGGCAGTGGGGCCTCTACATCATCCCTCCGTACTGAGGGAAGGGAGGTGGCTCATCCTGTCGTAGCCCCATCTCTGCCGTACCCTCTCCAGGGGTATCCGCTCATGCTCTCCCGGCCTCCGTCCCGCTATCCAGAATGTATACTGGATCCACCGCAACTATGATCGGGCTCCTCCGCGGGCTGATGACCTCTGTAAGGCCTCCATACAATATCCAAGGCAGTCACGCCCTCTAATACATGCCGGTAATACGCTACATCCCATCCGGTGAGAACTGCTCGTGGCTGGCCCACGACCCCCAACCACCTCTGAAAGCCATATCTATAGATCACCTGTGGCCCTGGCTGCTGGGGCAGCCCTACTGGTCGAATGCATATGATATGCTCATATGCCCAGCAATGTAACAAGAATGTAGAACAAATCCCGAATCGCCTCATCCGGTAGCCCCACAGCTCTCTGTATAACTG
This sequence comes from Taxus wallichiana var. yunnanensis, assembly GCA_018340775.1. Lineage (NCBI taxonomy): Eukaryota > Viridiplantae > Streptophyta > Pinopsida > Cupressales > Taxaceae > Taxus > Taxus wallichiana. Next base: position 798,472,655 of record CM031238.1, on the reverse strand, counting down.
CACCAGGTATACTGGTGCCCAAGCATAACATGTATGCTCCTCCACCATCTCGTGTAGTACCCCCATCAGCGCCCGTGGAAAGCAGCCTCCCTCTGAGTCCGGGAGGGCAAAGCATGTGATGCCGATCATCATCAACACGGCAAGCCGTGTCTCATGTCTATGGGCACGATACATGTCCCCATAGGCAATGCTCACACTGTGATAAGTCAATAGCGTGGCTGCATCCCCGAATACCTGTAAAATGCTGTCCATGGCTGTCTCTGCATCCACCTGGAAGACTGCCTCTCCATCGATCGGTAGTCTAAGGATGCGATACACATCCTCCAGTGTAATCGTCATCTCTCCCGTCGGGAGATGGAACACATTGGTCGCCGGATCCCATCTCTCGATGAGGGCAACCATCAGACTGTGATCCCTATCTATCACCCTATAACGCTGGACTCCGCCGAGTCCCACCTCACGCATGATGGCCCACTACGCTGCGGACACGTGTGGCCGCATCCGTCTCAACAACGGGGGCATCCTATCCCGCATCATCAGCTTCCGACGTGCTGCAAAACCAACTCACTGCATTAGCCCTACTCTTTATCACAACAACTCCTTTAACCTTCTATACCCCCTTTTACCCACCCGACCACACAACCGCCCCATTTTCCCCCCCCACCCACCAACCAACCTTCCTATCAACCTCTACCCCTTCCCTCTTCACCCCCATAAACACAAAACTCCCAAACAATAACCACAACTCCCAAACAATAACCACAACTCCCAAACAATAACCAAAACACCCAAATAACAACCAAACACCCAAAACCACAACAAAACCAAGCAACAAAATAGAAAATCCTAACTAGGGACCGGTACCGGTCACCCATGACCGCCACCGGTCCCCTCTCCACCGACGCCGGTCGACGTACGACCGACACCGGTCCACCACAAACCCACCTTGCCCGAAAACTTTGTGACCGATGCCGGTCGCTTAGTGACCGGCATCGGTCACTGTAAAATCGTGGACCCAACCCGACGCGGCCCCCCAAACCCTTCTTTGACCTATTACTCCCATTTTACCCATTAAAAAATCCTAAAAACCTACCCACCCTACCGTTTTAGCCTAACTAACCTACCTACCCTCTCCCTTTTCCAAACCACTTCCATTTATTAATTCTTTTATTAAAAACATGGATTCCTACCCCAAACCCCAATATAGTTTAACAACATCAAATTCACACAATGAGGGGTTTCGAACCTACCGGTACGACGACACGTCGTCGTGGTGGGATAGGTGGTGGTGGTCCAGCTGGTCCAGCACCTCCAGCTCCTCCTGGCTGTGCCATGGCTCTCAAACTCCTCTGCTGGGTCCTCCACCAATCAAATGCTACCTCCTCCTCGCTAGGGCCTACCAATCACTCACTTCTCCACTCAAATAGTGCCACCTCAGCCGACAAACTCAACAATCTCGCCAAAAGACCTCAGACAACTAAAATTGGTTTTCAAATTGACAATATGACAATGACAGGCCGTATTTTTCTTTTTATAGGTTTTCGACCTATAACCGATACCGGTTATATTATGCCCTAAAGAACCGGTATCGGTCATCTAACCGATACCGGTCATAGACAATCGATATCGGTTTAATCCCACCTTTTCCCCAATTTCTGCCCTTATTTACTAATCACCCTTTCTCACAACATTGCCTATATCCTCCTTCGCTGAAAACCCTTTGTTAACTTCATTGGCCCACTTCACGGCCGCAACCAACCAATTTGGCCCGACCCAAGGCCGTAACCAACCATTTGGCCCGACCCGAGGCCGCACCAACCATTTGGCCCAACCCAAGGCCGCAACCAACCATTTGGCCCGACCCAAGGCCGCAACCAACCCATTTGGCCCGACCCAAGGCCGCACACCAACCCATTTAGCCCGACCCAAGGCCGCACCAACCATTTGGCCCGACCCAAGGCCGCACCAATTAAATACCTCACCTAAAATCAACAAATTACAATTTTATCCACCCATCATGTAGCTTTTTGTTCAATCGAGCTCACCTGTTCGTGTTTTAGCATGATTAGGGTCCTTGACTTGATCAGTTGACCAACTTTACCTAGACCAAGACCGTGACGTTTATCTCAACCAAACCAACCATTTCGTCTTACTTTGAACATGCCTAACCGTTCCTGTACCTTACCCGTTATATCCCCTGGAGCTACTTCCTATGCCTTGGATACCAGGATTATATCACCCTTGTTTGGATAAACTATCGACCTTTGCCTATGAATTACTTGTTTGCTCTTCAAATCATGTACCCTGGTCGCACTACTGCATTTTAACGTGCGTCTGCTTCCTTGGACCTACCCCACCATCTTACCATCATCTCAACACCAATTCCCTTTATCAACCCTATCCCTGATTTCACGCTACCTCAATCTGTGATAGATTTGAGGGGGATTACCTATACTCTTAATAGGGGTAACCACTTCTTATTATTGTCCGTGCAGCTTTAACAAAGACAAGCTACACGACAATAAGGGGCTAATGTAGACACCAAATTTGTGTCTTACGACCCCCTGTGCCCCGCATCTCATTTCGCAACCTAACCTCATCACCTAAACCTTACACAATTATTTATTAATTACCTTATAATTAATAAATCCACATCGCCATACCTGCCACCTCATTTCGCCACCTCATCATGACCTAGTCTTAACCCTAAACTAACCTAATTAAGACCTATAACTTGGTCCACATCCACACCCATGACTAATTACTCCTCACCCGCACCTAAAACCAACCTCATAATGACTTGACCAAGCCTGCAACTAATCCCTCGGGAGAAAAGGAGGGAAAGTTGGCTATTTTACTAAAAATAGCCCTTTGACTTTGACTGACCGATACCGGTTCCTACTCGACCGCCGTCGGTTGCGTAACCGCCATCGGTTCCCTGTAAATGACCACTCCCAACCAAAAACAAAGGGTTGGATTTTGGTGGATCCGAATCAGAAATCATTGGAAGGATCCAGAATTTACTTGGCTGAATAGAGACAAGTGAAAGAAACAAGAAGAGTTTGCAGAGAAGGACATCAAGCCCAAAAACTGCAACTGAGTAACCAGAGCCTTGTGACACTCATCTGTTCGTTGGGAGGGAAGATAGCTCATCTCCTGATTGTCAGGTCATCCTACCTAAGTTCTGCCATCATCATCACAGTTCTTGGACCTGCATCCTCATCAATAATCAGTAAGTAATATCTTGTATGTCCTTTTAATAACATTTCTTGAACTTCTGAATCACAGCCATCATAAGTCTATTCCTAGATCTACTACCCAGCAACACACTACATCTAACTGTCATTCCTCCACCCTTACGTTACCCCAAGAACACCCCCCGTATTCTCTGAGTCCTTCTCATCACCCCATTACCTAACCCCACCCATTTATCAGCCTTATAAAACAACACAACCACCTTACAACCAACCTTCACCAAAAGCCCCTAAAACATTGCCCCTACCGATATCGGTTACCAACAACCGGTACCGGTTACAGTGACCATCATCGGTCACCGTGATTCTAAACCAAGACCAGCCCTTTCTCTATTGTTCTAACAAGGTAAACAAATTATAATTGGACAATAGCTTATTTGTTAGAATTTGTGTTAATTCATATTAGCAGGGGAATTGACCACCTTCGAAAGGAAGTTTTATATTTCCTGGGCCCAAGGCAGTTTCCTCATTTATTGTCTAATTAAAATCTGGTGGTCTTGTATTCTTACTTGTAGGTAGTCCTTCCCAGACAAAAAGGAGTTCTTCGCAGTCGATCTGATCTTTCTCTATGGTACGCGCACACCCTCTCGACATTCAACAGGTATTCCTCCTAGCCCTAACCCTTATTTATTTCTCAAAGGAATGAAAGGATAGAAGCAACTTTGTCCCAAAAGCTGAAACATTCCGTGATTCTAAGATAGCTCTTCGATCTAGATATCATCAATTACAGATTAAAGATGAGGACATTTATAAAATAGCTTTCAAAACAAGGTATAGACATTATGAGTTCATGGTTTTACCTTTTGGATTAACAAATGCTCTGTAGCATTTATGAATTTAATCAATAATATATTTCAAGAATACTTGGAAAAATTTGTGCTCGTATTCTTGGACGACATTCTCATATATTCTTAAAGTATTGAGGAACACCATGAGCATTTAAAGATAGTTTTGAAAAATTTGAGAAAGAGACGGTTATATGGTAAGCTATGTAAATGTTCTTTCTATGATATAGAAGTGCACTATTTGGGTCATGTAATAAGTAAGAATGGAATTGTTGTAGATCCTTCTAAAATTGTAGCTATAACTGAGTGGCCTGCACCAAAGAATGTACATGAAGTTAGAAGCTTCATGGGGCTTGTTAGTTACTATAGAAAATTTGTTAAATATTTTTCTAAGGTGGCTGCACCAATAACTTCTTTACAGAAGAAGGATAAGAAGTTTGTTTGGAGTCAGAAATGTAAAACTGCATTCAGAACTTTGAAAGAATAGTTAACTTTAACACCTATTCTAGCAGTACCATATCCTAATGGAAACTTTATGGTAGTAACTGATGCATCGGGTGAAGGTCTAGGAGGTATTTTGTTACAAAATAATCATGTCATAGCTTCTTAAAGTAGAAAACTAAAGTTACATAAGTTGAATTATGCTCCACATGATTTAGAGCTTGCTGCCATTGTTCATGCACTACAAGTTTGGAGGCATTACTCGCTTGGTAAACCTTTTGAATTGAAACCGATAATCTTGGGAAGAGGTATATTTTCACTCAATGAAATCTAAATGCAAGACAATGAAGATGGTTAGATTTTTTGTCTCAATATGATTTTGACATCAGTTATATCAAGGGTAAGGAAATAAGAGTGACTAATGCTTTAAGTCGTAGGAAACACATTTCGCTCTTATAACATTGAGAACTCAATTTAAAGATGAAGTAAAAAGTGTTATGGAATCTAATTCTTACTTTTAACAAGTAAAGATAGCACTTGTTGTAGATTCAAATGATTTGAGGTATAAAGGTTTTCACTTTGATAACGAAGGAATCTTAAGATTTGAAAACATAGTATACATACCTTCGCTAAATGATTTAAGAAAGAAATTGTTAGCAAAATTTCACAATTCACCTTTTTCTGGACATCCTGGTATTATAAAGATGTTTGTTGATATAAAACAACAATATTTCTGGAAAGGAATGAAAAATGATGTTATTGATTTTGTGACACATTGTCTTAAATGTCAATGTGTTAAAGTGGAACATATGCACCCAACCGATTTATTGTATCCTCATAGCATACCATAGTACAAGTGGTAAGTGATAAACATGGACTTTGTACAAGGGTTGCCTATGTCAAGAAATAAACATGATGTTATTTTGGTAGTTGTTGATAAACTAACGAAGATAGCACATTTTATTGCTGGTAATATGAAGGATGATTCTCCTGTATTGGCTAAAAGATTTGTACACGAAATTTTCAGATTGCATGGAGTACCTGAATTAATCATATTGGATAGAGATCCTAGAATGACGTCAAGGTTTGGGAAAATGCTTAATGCAGCTCTAGGAACTAATTTTTCATTGACCCATATCCCGCTAGCCATACAATCCATCCAAATCCTCATTTTCTTAGATATTATTTATTTCCCTGTGTTAGACCTTCCTCTACTGTGTGTCTATCGGTGTTTTCAGGCCTCTGTAATTATCTCGATATGCACTTAGATCCTTCCATATCTCTATTTGAATCTACTATCAAAATCCATTCATTAGGTTGCCATCAACTGTTTTAGTAAAAAATAATGCACATTAGACATTATTTAGTCTCGGTCTCATATGACTATTTACAAGGTTTTGAGTGAATAAAGTATTAATTAACCCTCATTTTTTCATCTTTCTTTACTTTCTTTCGTCATTCGCGACCTCTTACACCCACATGACCAATCAAATTTCCTCACTTTGTGTTATTTTAGCCTCAAAGGGCACCCTAAGCGAGATTAGGGCACTCATGGGCACCCCAATCCTATTTGAAATTTCTTACCACTTTATGGGCACTTTCTAGTTATTTGAGCTTCTTATCTTTTTGGTGGTTAGCTATTTTGGGGTTAATTACAAAATTAGATCAAAGAGAACCCTATAAATATAAAGTTATGAGACCATAACGAGGGACAAAGAAATAGTCACTACTATCATCCACCTCGAGTTGCATCCATTTAGAGATAATTTACATCCATTAGCTCCATCACAAGGAAAAGGTTGGTTCATCTCGCATCACAAAAACATAGGGGGAGGGATTATATTCTATTCCATGCACACATTCCATTACATTTAGTTATTGCTCGCTACTTCAAAAAGTGTGATTGAAATAAGAGAACCTAGGGCACATGATGTACACACACACTAGAACTACATTTGGGTTCGAAAATATATAGTGCAACATGATTAGTTAGTAAGTCCCTTTGTTGTGACAACCGAGGTCGATTCAACCCATTCATTTTCATTCTTCTCTTTTAGGATTGTGATACTCCTCTTTGGTCTTTTACATGTCTTCTACACATATGAGATTATTAGTGACACGACACATTGTAGCGAAGTTAATACAGAAAATAACAAGGGTTTCAAACCACTTGCCAAACTTGTGAAATTCGATTCACGAACCTCTCAGACAAACCAGGGCACCCATTTTTCAAACTGGAGTGCCCAGGTAGCCCGATCCCTCTAGTCAAAAGAATCATCTTAGATCCACCCTTTTCGGGATCTTTGCATAGTCATTCTTGTTTCTAGATTATTGTGTTCATTTTGTGACACGGTTTAGATATGCCTCCGAAAAAGCTAAGTCTTTCCCTTGTTCTTGCATATAAGGTTTTCTACTTTCATTAGATTAGTTGCTTGGTTCATTTTCCATAATCATTCACCGCATTTACATACCATTCTAGATTATATTAACTACCCTTAATCCCCATTTTTAGTTAATCATTTTGATGAACCTAACTCAATTATTCACACTTCTATATTTCTCATTAATACCTTATCATTCTAGGGTTTATTCCCCTTTCTCCATGGCTCACTCTCATACTAAATTTAGTAAAGAACATCTTAAGGAAATTAATGATCATATTGCTACACATCCACAAGATCTAGACTTACTTTTACATGTGGCTCGTGAGGAAGCTACTAATTTGGTGGAACTCAACACTTTCGTGGCCATACCCACTTCTACTCAACCGATCGCTTCTACTCTTCCACCTATTTCTATGCTTCCCATTTTTACTACTCCTACTAATCATTTTAGACCACCTTTAGTTTCTCATATACAACAGGTTTCCTCCATTGGCAATCAAGACTTAACTTCTCTTTATCACGACCTTCAAGCTCGTAAGTTGCAATAGGCCACCTCGTATGCATCATTTGTCTTTAGATTCTAATTTATTATTGCATACTCCATTCGTACCTTCCATATCTACTCATCTACTTTCTCCTAGCTTTGTCACCCTAAGCTTCCCATTTTTAATGGGCATGGTGACCCACAAGAACATCTTAGAGAATTTCATGTTGTTTGTCTTGATTTCACTGACGATCATATTCTTCTAGCTAAAATCTTTCCTCGTAGTCTCCATGATTATGCGATGTGTTGGTTCTATGACCTACCTATCCACTTGGTAACTTCCTTCACACATCTAGAAGATTCCTTCTTACTCATTTATCCATCAATATCATCTCTAATATATCTTACGCTCAGCTAGCACAACTTAAACAAGGATCAAATGAACACCTCGCTAACTATGTTTTGAGGTATAAGAAAAATCTAGCCAAGATGAAAAATGTGCTTATGGACTCTAAGCTTTAGGACTTGTTCATTCAAAGTATTTTACCACCTCTCCAAGAGAGTTTTCTCTTTGAAGCCTCTCCTTCATTCGATTAGCTTTTCTATATGCTTAAGCTTTGTGAGACAAAGCACTATAAGAAAGCTTAAATATTAGGAACAAGCTTCATCCTCCACTCGTTTTCCAAACAAGATGCCATTCAAACCCTCTACAACTAAACCAACCAACACTAAAATCACTATCAACACAGTCACTCCTACTAAGGAGGTTCAGTCACAACAACCTTGGTGCATATTTAGTAACTTTCCAATGGCTCCACATCTTATATTGAAACAAATTCTCAAGAGAAATCTTATTACCCTTCCCCCACCACTCAAGTTAGACCCATCATGACCAAAAGGTAGGAACTACAATGAGAAATTCCATTGTGATTATCATCGATGCGTGGGACATTCTACAAATAGATGTTTCAAACTCTATATAATCATCCAAGATCTAATTGATGACAAAAATAAAGTTTCTAAAGTCTATTAGCTCTGCCCCAAACAACAACAAGGGTAAACTCAAGATCTTTAACAATGAAATTCAACAACGTGACAAGAAGACATTTGACTCTTCTTCTAATAATACATATCACACATTCTTGTGTCTTGGATCAAGAGCTTTGAATTTCTTAGTTGTAAGTATTAATGCTTAGCCGCCAATAATTTTCTTCTTCGATCATGATTATCATGTGAATTTTAATTCCAATCATTTACATCTTTTGCATCAATTGGTTCGACCTCTATTAATAACACCAAGGTTGACCCATCATGGCCTGTTAGTACTGCTCTATTTCACTTCTCAAGGCTATCAAATATCTTCCATCACAAATCGAGTACCCTTTTAATAAACCCTTTGGCATTTTTCAGCTTCATGTCATGGTTGGTCCTCTTACACTACTCATGATTTTCCTCATTAGAAACATAGTTGATGGTTGTGACATGCTTCTTGGTCTCAATTGGATTTTTTGCTCGCAATCTATCATCTCTATGAATCATTTACGGCTTATGTTTATTCTCAATAAGTAGGTCATTCTATTAACAGGTGTCTCTCCATCTGCTCCATGGTCACCATCTCCTCACACAGACTAGCACATCACATTCTATGTTATTCAAAGCATAGTATATACCGCTAGCTCACGTACTTTAGCCCCATCTACATGATCACATCATTCTAATAGTCTTACACATAGGTATAGGTCCATTCCTAGGATAGTTAGTGCATCTCAACATAGGTCACCACCTCGGTTTATTCCATGTGAGTCTTCATCATCTTCGCATTCAACATCCCATAGATCTCCATCACCAATGCATTTTATGATGCTAAAACCTTCTTTATACATTCATCCCTCACATGTGCATAGAATTTATTCACTAACACAATGTCTACTATACCACCATTGTTAGAGCATCGTCATATGTTTTCATCATCACATGTGTCAGATGGAGGACATTCGTCCTTCATGGTCATTAGTTAGCCTACACATTCATGTACACTTGAGGGGAATAACACTTAACACCTCCACATTCTAGCATCCTTACATAGTACTACATCACACTCTTAACATTCACACATACCTCATCTTAGCATCATTTCATCTTGCATAGTCATACATACGTCACTACTCGATGACACACTCTTGTGCTTTGGTTCACACTTGAATGTTGAGAGCTTACTACACATGAACCCCACACACTGCACTATAAACACCACACATTACATTTCATCACAAGTCTTGCATCATACACTTTACATTTAGTCTACATCATTACACATCTACACATCATACATCATACTAGTCGGCATTATACATACATCACACTTTTAGGGTCTACATTATATACTTGCATTACGCATTTATACACCACACATTGTCTATACACTATACTAGTATTCATCATACATATGTCACACTTTTATTGTCCACGAGTCTAGCACCACATACTACTCCTCCTACATACTACATTGCACGCACTCTCACATTACTAGTCTATCTTACATTACACACTATACATTACATTTTTACACATGTTTTACACATCATATGGTCGTCTATTATCATCATGCATACTACATTATCTTCTATGCCTTGCACTCACTACCCTATGATGCACTTTAGTTCCTCATTCCATAATCGATTGTCGAGGGTTTACAAATCAAATGGAACTTACATTCATCACACGTTTATCATTCCACCTTTCATCATGTAAAATTTCTAGGATAGTGACACATGCTATAGGCTAAATTGTCACTTACTCTATCATCTTGTAGTGGTATACACTTTAGGCTACATCACCACTCCCTACTATTCATCTTGTAGTGACATACACTTTAGGCTACATCACCATTCCTTACTATTCATCTAGTAGTGATATACTCTTAGGGATAAATCATCACTCATTTCTTCATTGTGTCATGATATATGCTTAGGCTATAGGGCTCACACACACATCATTTCTTCTATATGTTGCATATCATCATCATTACGCATACATACTCATCACATCGCATTAGAAACAACACATAATTTGACCATTTCTTGATGACACACTCTTGTTTACAGTTCATTATTGACTTCTGAGGGGGAAAACCAAATGAACCTCACTACATACATTTCCATTCACTCGGGGGGAATGTGGCTCCTATCACTCCATTTTTTATTCCATTCCATCCATCCACATCATACCGCATATTATGGTTGCTTTTACTCTTGCTTACTTATGCTTGTTCATGGCGACTTTATTACACATGCTAGTTATATTACTTGTATGGAATTTATATATATCATCCACACATATGCATTCACATATTTTTAGAGTTGTGATCATAGATACGGGTCTCTTACACACAACACGGATGCTCACCTTCTACTCTTCCTTGACTAGTTCTTTGGGGCATCTACATTCATCTCTCACAAGTGCTTTATTGTTTCATTGTGTACTTAGTAATTTACATTACTTGGTTATACACACTTTTGACATACTAGTTAGCTTTATAATATGCTAATGGGTACTTCATGTGTAACATTTTTTTATGCTGGGATTTTTGCTTCCATACTTGTTTGTTACATTGCCTTATATTGTTTATTCTTGTATATGTGCCTTGTCCTATGTTTGGTGTGCACATTTGTTTGTTGTATGCAACCATGATGGCCTTGCATGTCTTGTGACATCATGAGTGATGTCCCATGTTTGTAACCTACTCTGTGCAACTTTCTTTGTCGTCTTGCATGTTTACATTACTTCTTTGCTTGGTAGCTTATACACTATTTGTGTAACTTCTACACTATTTTCTATACACATGTTTTTATACTAATACTTTTCTTTGGCTAGCTTCTTATTTGTGTGTGCCTTGGTTTCTACCAAGAACATTCCCTTTCCCCGCAGGTAGAGTTTTAGAGTACATGCGCTTGGTCCTCCTTTAGGGCAGCATTCTCCTATCAACAACATCGCATGCACCCCCAAAGAGGGTGCATCATTTGGGGTTTTACATAATAACACAACACATTTACACTGGTTTAGTTCAATGTAATTTCCACCTTGACATTGTGGGTTACATATAACGAATGGGTTCGACCAGTCTATAAACCTTGTACACAACATATTTTATAGGAAATTGTGTCCTTAACATTCTCGGGAAGTAGTTACGGGCTTAAAGGCTACGGTGGGTGCGCCTTCCTATACTACTTTGGCCGGTGGCATCAGATCTCCCAAAAACTAGGATGTACAGAGATCTCTTCACACACATTCGGGAAGCAATTAAAGTTTGGAGCATACAACGAAATTCCTACATATATTTCTTCCTCCTATGGTGTCGGATCGCCCAAAACCTCAAGAGTACAAGATATCCTTTTAAAATATATTTCTAAACATGGATCAGTGCACATGTTCCATTTACACTTTTTCATTTACGTAATTTACATTTACATTCTTTTACTTGCATCTTTTACATTGCTTTTTTACATATATATATATATATATATATATATATATATATATGTATAGATTTTACTACTTGATCATTTTATCATTGCAGGTTTGGCCTTATGAGAAATAAACAATCAAATGGGGTAACAACAATGATTTCAATAACAACACTTCATGACAAAAACACCATACCAACCATATAGGTACATCACACACATCGTAGCTACACACACGTTTTCACCCTAGGTTCACTCTCATCACTTTGTTTACACTTTTTCATCTTTAGTTTCCATGGTCCATCATCTTTTTGCACTCCAAGCTTTGTCTAGTCCTTCGATGCATTTTCTACGATAATCTACATCAACATCGGTATGCATATCTATCTACTTTATGTTATCAAGATTTCTAATAACCAACATAAAGTGGGGAAAATATAGTCACAAAATAATGCTCATTAGACATTATTTAGTCCTAGTTTCATACTACTATTTAGAAGGTTTTTGAGTGAAGAAAGTACTAATTAACCCTCGTCTTTAGGCCATCTTGCTTTATTTTCTTTCTTCATTCCCGACCTCTTGCACCAACATGCCCAGCCACCACTTTCATTACTTTGTGTTATTTTAGCCTTGAATGGGGTGCCCATGGGTGCCCTGATCCTTTTAAAACTTTTTAACCACTTTTTGGGCACTTTCTAGCCATTTCAGCTTCCTATCTTTTTGGTGGTCATCCATTTCAAGGTTAATTATGAAATTAGATCAAGAGAACCCTATAAATATAAAGTTATGAGACCATATTGAGGGACCAAGAACTAGTCACTACTTTCATCTACCTATATTTGTATCCATTTAGAGATCATTTACATGCATTAGCTCCATCACTAGGAAAAGGTGGTTCATTTACATCACACAAGCATATGGGGAGGGATTTTATTCTATTCCATTGAATCATTCTATTACATTTTCTACATATAGTTATTTCTTGCTACTTCACAAAGTGCAACTGCACAAGGGCACATGATTTACATACACACCAAAACTACATTTGGGTCTGAAATGTAGTGCGATGCTTAGGTAGTAAGCCCACTATTGTGGTGATTGAGGTCGATCGACCCATTCATTTTGATTCTTATTTTTTAGGGTTTTGATACTCCTCTTTTATCTTTTACAGTCTTATATACACTGGGATTATTAGCGGCACTTGGTGCAAGTGCATTGAAGTTAATGTGACAAATAATGAGGGTTTTAGACCACTTGCCAAACTTGTGAAATTCAATTATGGACTTGCTACATAGACCAGTGGTACCCATTTTTCATACCGAGCTCCCACAGATCTTTTTGATCCCTTTCCAAGATCTTCAATCTAAAGAATCATCTCGGATCCACCCTTTCTAGGATCTCTACATAGTTGTTCCTATTTCCATATTATTTTGTTCACTTTGTAAAGCAGTTCAAATCTTCCTCCAAATCAGCTATGTCTTTCCCTTATTCTTCTTGCATATTAGGGTTTCCACTTTCATTAGATTAATATCTTGGGTCATTTTCCATAATCATTCACTCTATTTATTTATTACATTTATATGTCATTCTAGATTAGATTAACTACTCTTATTCCTTATTTTTAGTTAATCACATGCCCTCTACAACCGGGTCGCCATCGACCCGCCTAGGTAAATTTACTTTGTGATTGATTTAGATCAGATCTGCACTTTTTATCCATTTCTACAATTTCTAGATTCTATTTAGCTTTAGTTTCGCATGTTATTCAGTCCTTTATCATTGATTTTATCATCTTTTATCAAACATGGGGGTTGACATCCACATAAGGAAGTTAACACTTCTTAGAACCAACTTCATTGGGAAACCCCCTCATATACCATCTAATCCATTTTCCTCTTAGTTACCTTTGTTTTTAGGTTCATCAGACTCACAATGAGGAAATCTACTTTGTGCCCATCCTTTTATCACTATCTTCTTCCAAGGTACCTTAAACCCTTGCATCTTTAGAGTTATTTGATTTTCTTTAGAATATACTTCACTAATCTGAATAGGAAAGAGAAAATTCAGTCAACAATAGGAGGGGAGTTTATTCTATTCCATTACACACATTTTGTATATTAGGAAAATATAGATCCATCCCGCTATCATCGTGAAAACGTGGTTAAGGGTAACCTAGAGCACGAGACATAGATACACACACAAAACTACATGGAGTTTGAGATGTAGTGTAGTGATCATTTGTAAGTTCACTCTTCGAGTGATCGCTAGTGGTCGATATGAATCCCCATTATGCATATTTTTTATTATATTTGATGTGGTTTATGAGTATGCACATGTATTCATCTATTTTAAAAGTTAAAGGTGCGATTGACAATCCAAGAACCAAAATTGAGTTTAAAATAATGAATAATAACGAAGGTATTCCGACCTAGAAAAGATTATATTCGAGCATCCGAGAAGACACATGCACCAAGTTTAGTCACTAGTGCCGGGGCATTCTTTTCCTTCTATGGGTACTTCTACCCTATAAATTCTTGGGGTTTTGAACCCTCATCGAGAATTTACAATGTTGTTTCTATCCGGTTCCAACACATAAACATTAGAATCACTCTTTGGCTACATAGGATCAACTAAGTCATCATTGCTCTCTCATTTTCTTAGGGTTTTACATTGTTGAATTCTTAGTGCTTCAGTATTATTGTATTTAATAATCTGAATATAATTTATTATAATAAGTTACCATGAAATAATATTTAATTAAAATTATATTAAACCACATAAAATAATAATTTATATGGTTGTTTACATTGTGGAGTACAAATCGCTCTATAATTTACAAGGAGGGTTTTTACTAATTAAAACATCAAAGTGTATCATATAATGTCTACATGTGAAAGGGATTCCTCATTTTGTTAATTTAAGATCTGGTGTACTTAACTGGGTTTTAGTAGTCAATTTTACACCAAACCTGAAAAATGGAAGTTGTGAAGAAAATAATTAGTAACCATATATAAATGATGGCTTGATGTTCAACCATCTTGGATCGTCTGCGTTAACATGCAGAGATAAGAGAAAAAATGATGGCTTGATGTTTTTGTGAGCAAGACATGTCAAAGGGGTTTTTGCGATGTGGGTGAGGAATTGATGAATAATGAGCTCTATTTATATGCATATCATTGGGGATGAAGTGCCAAGTATATGCGGGGAGGTATATACATTGAAATAGACATACGTAGACAATGTAAAGTGTGTTAGACTATTAACATCCATGAGAACTCAATATGAACCATCCCACTCTTTAACCGATGTCAAAACGACCCACCCCAATCCAATTTGGCAACACCATTAGCGTACAAATTGAAAGATTAGGATATGTGTAGACTTTAAAGAGATAAAGTTAAAAATTCAATTGTTTTGAGATAAACATGGAAAGTTCCAAACACGTGCCCAATCAATAAGAATAAAGAATTGGAATACATTATATCGTACTAGCAACGTCCATCCAATTTTGATCTTAGCTTCCTACATCCTTGTCAATTGTGAGAGAGAGGAACCTTTAATCCCATAGTAAATATACAAGTAAACATACAATTGTGGAGAAAGGAGTATGCAATTTTTTAATCGGTTAAAACCAAGTATTTAACATTTTTGTTTCTGTATGAATTTTCTCTTGTAGAGTAGGTAACACAATAAAATCCAATTTAGTTGAAAATGTAGATATGGTGAAAAAAGATAAATAGGTTATTTGGGGAAGTGCCGGGAGGTACTTCATTATCAAAGCCAACTAGGCCTAAAACTTGACGAGGTAGTGGGCCATTTTTTTGTTATTTGAATTGTATATTATTGGTAATTGTTTTACGAAACTGTAGACAATGAAAAGCTAAAAATTTAGAAAACTATTATTTTTTAGATAATTAACTATAAATATATATTAAATATGTGAACATATACAATTTAATTGTATTGATGTCAAGAAATCATAGCAATAAGTGTAGGAAAAATCAAATTTTACTGACCATATAAATGTGTTAAGCCTTAATTTCTTTTTTATTTGATAGAGGTCATATCCCCTCATATAGATGGAAAAAGGTCATAAACACAATAGGAAAAATACCTATGGATACCTACATAGCATTTTTAGGCCTGTAATATGAACTTATATGTCCTTGCCAAATCAAAATTTATTGATAGCCTAACTTTGTCAACGAGATGTAAAATCTAAAAATATACATATTTTTATGTTTTCTTTACAAAAATACAAATAAGTTGTATATTTGCACATATTTTATATATATTTGTAGATGATTATTTAAAAAATTATATGGTTTTCTAAATTTTTAGGCAGTCATTCTCTACGGAAATCTATTTTTTACGAGTAAAATATGGTTAAAATCACAAAAACGGTCTATAACCTATCAATTTCTAGGCCTTCTCGTGTTCATACGGTAGAGTTTATTGAAGCATTCACTAAATAATTAACAAACATATATTATAATATATTTTAAGCCTCTTTTTGGACACTTGTCCGTATATCTTTTATTTGGTGTTCTTTAGTGGACCCAAGTATCTAGTTTCTTCATCTACATTACCTTGAATCTATGTGGCCATGAATCATAAATGTACCGCTCAATGTGGCAAGTGATTCCTTCCTACTTTGCTTGCTCATTCATGCTCATATTGATTCATGCATCCTAGAATCTACCACGAATAACCTGTGGTGTCTTTGACCCATCACTTAGCACTCGGCCCGAGCACTCACACGAAGCACACAAAGGTATTAGGCCCTTCTTTAGGGTTGTTTGTGCAGGATGCTAGCGTGTTTAAGATGGAGCGTACTCAGAACCATAATAAGCAAAAACATTCCACAGAGCATAACCATTCAATAGTGTAAAACCAAATCTAAATCTTAATGAATCATGAATTAAACAATAACTATGATAAGATTGATCATACAAGAACCAATTACAATCATGTTAACAACTTATCCATCCAATATACAACAACTATAGTAGACATAGTATTAGCCATAATAGACATCTTTCCCTCAAGAAGACCCATCTTTTGTGCTATGAGCTTTCCAATCTCATCTAGCCTCTCCTTATGTGGGTTTTGTGTTGCTACAAGGGCTTCACGCTTTTGTTTCACTAATGCCAATCTTTCTACATGCCCTAAAGTCTCATCCTTCATTTCCTTTAGAACTTCATTATCTTATATCATATTCCTGATCTTGATCACTCGATTTTGGTGTTGTACATATGTTTAGAGCTTGATCTGCTTTCTTCAACTCATCCTATAAAGTATGGATTACTTGCCTCGTAAGATGAAATATTCCTAACCACATAGGCCCTTGCTCTCTCTTCTTCCTATTCAAGATCCTTTGGCGCTAGCATTCGAATCGGTCCATCTTCAAGCACCAAATCAACTAATGTGCGCACATAATGCATAGCCAAAGGAAAATTCTTAGGTACCTTAGACTCTAAATGTGGTCTTGCTTTCAGGACATAGTCACCAATTTCTTCTACCATGCTGATGAAGGCCTCATTATTTTTCTTCTCTAGATCCTTCTCTCCTTTTAGACATGCTATTTATGTAGTTTTTTCCTTGTTATCTTCAAGTAGTGCTCTAATAGTGGTAGCCTTATCAATATTCCTCCACGCCACCTCTGTAGATACCTTAACTAAGGCATTTCTCACCTGCTCATCAGACATGAGAGTGGGATTTATAGTCATGTGCCTACTCTAAGGTGCCTTCTTCACTCTTCTTGACACATAAGACTCCTCACATACATCAAATTTGGCTCATCCATGTGAGTCTACATGGACCAGGACAACTATTTCCTTGCATGCGTAGTGGCCATGTCTAGGTCCATCAACTCCCACCCATATAACTCCTTCAGGTCCATTGTGCTTTGAAAATGGGTGTAGACAATTTTTCTTGTGTCCTTAGCATAGCCCATACTCGGAACAATGTATTCTCCACTTGTTCACTTTCTTCTTAGCCCCTTATGAAGGTGAGCGCCAAGGTTTGGGGTTGACCCTTCGACGTCTTGAGTAGTATCATGTGTGTGAGTTTGGTCATGCTCCATTTATTCTACATCCTTCACCCCTTCCTCTTCATCCTTCATGTCCTCATCTCTGGGATCCTCCACATCTTCGGCTCCACGGGGTCCTAGGCACACTCTTTGCGAGACTCCACTTCCTCATTTATCTTTAGATTTTTTGTCTTCTTCTTAGTTGCCTCTTTTTGAGGGGAGAGTTGTTGTGATCTCATTACCAACTATGGAGTTTCCATGCCTTGGGTCCTTGTTCTTCAGAATACCCTCTTAAAGTGGAACTCTTTATGGGATGATTCCATGTCTAAGTCCTCATTTTCTTCTTATGCTTGAGGTGGAGTATCCACGCACTCATTCTCCACTCTGTCTATGGGTTTCCATCGACCTCTATGATCCAAGCCTCCACTATCTTTGTGTTCTTCTTCCTCCTTGTCTACCTCTATAGTTATTGTAGGCTTTGGAGCTGGCACATTCTCCACTGTATGTTTTCCCTTAGGCGTCCCTAGGAGCATGAAATCATTCTCCACATACTTGTTATTATCCAACCTATGCTTAAGATAAAGATATTCGAGTGCGGCTCCATTGTTCCCAATAGCCAAGCTTACTAGCTTAATACTTCTGACATTTGAAATGAGCCTCTCAATGTAGGCAGTCCTTCCTAGATACACATATGTCTTCCTGAGGGTATGGTAGTCATAGTCTACCTTGTGCAGGTTGAAGTACAAATGATGCGCATCAAGTAAATATATGAACTAAGGACTGGAAGTAGCATGTTGTGAAGGCATAGGGTAGTTTACACCATGGGCTCCATGTCCCATCCCTCATGGAAAACCACACAATGTAGAAGTTTTGGTACACCATGAACTATACTACCTTGCCTATTACTCGAAGGTAGCTCCTTCGAGAATGCACCAATCCTCCTCAAATGCCATACGAAGTTGGTCATACCACATTTTTTCCCTCTACTTAAATGGCCCACTCATTGATCCTTCACATAAATATTTTTCAAACCTCTCCACGAGGGACTTATTTTCCAAGGGGTACTCCTAGATCTTATTCTTTGGCCCATTGGGCACTCCAATTTCTAAAAATACAAGAGAAAGTAGGATAGTGCCAAAACTTATCTTTTCTCCTGTGCGTGCTTCCTCAACAATGGTGTCTACAATATAGCCTGCTAAGTTATATACTACTCCCTAAGACATTTTCTTTGCAATATGAAGCCACATGGTGTTTACCTACGACCATCTCTCTTGGTCATTCAACTTGGTGAGTAGATGCTGGTACGCCTACACCACAGGAAACTTATTCATTTTATCTATGTCCATTCTGCATAGACCCTTGGTATACCCCAACTCCTTTCTTGTTTCTATAACCATTGCTTTATCAGTTAGATCACTAACAAGGTCTACCCCTATGCCCTTCAATCCTATTAGTGTTGAAACCAGGGCCACTGTGATCCTAACCCTTTATCCGGAGAAATAAAAGAAGTCCTCATGGAATCGGCTCATAAGCCATTGGTATAAGGGTTCATATTTTCCAAAATATGGGAGCTCATACAACTGATAAACTCCTACCTGCTTAAGAAATTTTTCCCTAGCATCGTCATACACTGGCATATCCTCCACCATGTACTTGTTGGTATTTTTATTCAAAAAGTGTCCAACTCTCCCTTGTTTTTAGTGGTACGGTGGTTGTAGTCACTTATTTTGCATCTACGGATGTGGGAATCCCACTCTTGTTCAACTATTACTCCTTCGGGTACTACATCTCTAAAAAATTGCTCTCGGGAGCAATTTCAACTTCAACTTCTACCTTCTTATTTCCTTTTGTGCTTTCTTTGAAGGTGATTTATTCGGTGCCATGGTAAGAATCCTACCTTTTTTTCATTTGTAACAAGTAAACACAAACCCTAGCTTGAATATGCATGCCCTAGCTTGAAACCGGGTGCCCTAGCTCTTTTTTAATGCTTCTTCTTTGCTCAAACTCTTCACTAATTGGGACACAAGCCTCTTCTATGTAATAGTCTACTCTCCACATTTGGTTTCACAATGCTCCACACCTCAACACGATATTCTTGGCTCGGTCACACTTAGCTCACTCAAATACTTGTGATTGCAAAGGTAAAAATGAACCCTCATCACATCTTTATATAGATCTTCAAAACATTAGTGCATTTATTACTCCACCTACCAACAATCCTCTCATTAATTGAACATTTTCACAATCTCCACGTGGTAAATCTTCATGCCCCAACTATAACCTTATAGCCCGCCTTTCTACCTTTTAGCTACAGACTTCTCTTCAACGTGCTTCATGCTCCCGAGTACCTCACCACCACATGCCTTCCCGAGTAGTTTCCATGGCCACTACTTACCTCATGTTATATTGTTCCCTCATTTATCTCCATCTATGGTCATCTTTTAGAAACAATCTCCTTTCTAATAGCTCCTTTCCACACTTAACTAGCACCTATAACAATTTTTTTCTCATGTGTACCTAGTTGTGAATAACCACCCCACACCAATGGTATGTGCAATCCTCTATGCACATGAAAATACTTCAAATGGTAATTAAATTCCAACACGTAAACACACTTATTACACAAAACACCAAAATAAATTGACAAAACATAGTGATGAAGAAGGAAATACACTAAAGGAAATATAGAAAGGAAAACCTATTCTAAATGGAAATACTACCTTATTACAAACACCAAGAAGACTTATTTATAGTAGGGCTTCAACCTTACTCCCTTTGAAGTAATCAGGTAACCATATTCCATCAAGAATCTCTAACTGAAAAGCACTGATTCAAGAATATGAATGATAAAATATGGTCCCAACTAATGCACTGTAAGCTTTCCTAGATGGCACATAAACTTAGAATCATAATGAAGCACCATTTTTCCAATCTCAAGCTTTTTTTCCTGAAGTGCCTGTCATGCCATGCCTTCTTCTGGCCTTTTCTTGCTTCGACTCTAATGTGCTATGTTGTGCCTCTCATCCAACTGTATGAATTTATCTATTCTTTCTTCTAATGTTTGCTCATCGGCTAGACCTCCAGTGCATGCAATATGCAAAGAAGGTATCATGAATTCCATAGGAACAACTGCTTCATGTGCCAAAAACCAACTAAAAGGGTGTGGCCTTGTTTAACCTCTTGTATGTTTTTCTATATGCCCAAAGCATGGAAAAAACTTTATCATCCCAATCTTTCCTTCCAACATCACAAATTTTTGTCAATGTTTGGCTCAAAATCTTGTTGAAGGCCTTAGTAGTCCCATTTTCCTGAGGATGATAGGGTGTAGTCTTATGGTGTGTAATCATAAATTCATCCAATAGTATCCTAATTGTCTCATTCAAAAAATGTGTACCCCTATCACTTGTCAAGCTTAGTGGGCATCCATACCTTGTAAGAACATTTTCCCATAAGAACCTAGCTGTTGTGTAGTTGTTGTACAATCCTTGGTAGGTGCTACTTTTTCCCACCTTGTAAGATAATCTATGCAAGTGATGATGTAGTGCGATCTAGTTCTACGTGTGGCTAGAAAAATAGGACCCACAAATTCTATAGCCCATTTATCAAATGAATTTTCACTAGGAATAGGTCTTAAAGTCATTTCATCTCTTTGCCTAGGTTTACCAAGGTGTTGATAGTGATCACACACCTTATAATATGCTTTACAATATTTGTAGAGGGTCTCCCACCATAATCAAATGAGTAGAATCTTACATGCAGTGGCATCACCTGCATAGTTTTCACTTGCAATACCACCATGAGCCTCTTCCATGATATCTATTTGCTCGTGGTCTAGTACACATTGACACAATAATTCATCGTGACACAAATTTTATAGGTCACCATTGATCAACATAAAAGGTGCCACATGAATTACAAGTTGTTTCTTCTCTAAGGCTTTCATTCCTTCTGGTGCTATACTTGTATGTAAAAATATAACAATATCCTCCAATTTTGAAGGCACGTGTTATAACCTATACAATTGTGCATCTAACATTGTATCTTCAATTGTTTGTGCATCCTCCCTTGACTGAATTCTTGATAAATGGTTTGGGCTAGAATTTCTTTTCCTAGTTTTACCATAACTATGAAATCAAATTCTTGGAATAAGAGAACCCATCGACATATGCACCCATGTAAAATGTTATTATTTACCAAGTATTTCAATGCCATGTGATTGGTATAAAATACAAATGGTGTTGCTAGTAGGTATTGTCTGAATTTATGTAGTTCGTAGATCATTGAAAAGGTTTCATGCTTAATAGTTGTATAATTCTTCTTTGCAGGAGTCAACTTTATACTAACAAAATAGATAGGATGATCTATAATTCCTTCTTCAGGATGAGCTAACACTGTGCCAATGGTCATGCCAAAGGTGTCCACATGTACATGAAATAGTTGGTTCCATGAGGGAAAATACAGAATAGGACACTATAGTAAGTCTCTCCTTCAATGCCTCAAATGCTGCATTGCTGCAGTTCTCCCCAATAGAATGTCCCTTTTCCCTTTAGTAACTCTTCCAAAGGTGTGGAAATCTTAGCATATCCTTTGATAAATTTTCTATAATACCCAATGTGACCCAATAATCCACACACCTCACTTTGACTAGTAGGATCTTCTAGGCCTACAATAACTACAACCTTAGTTAGATCACTAATAAACCTTCCTTGCAGATGATGTGCCCTAAAAAAGTGCCAAAAGGTGTAGCAAAACACACACTTCTTAATGTTTAAAGAGATGCTTAATTGTCTACATCTTTCAAACATTAAGCACAAATTTTCATAATGATCCTTAACAATTCCATACACCATCCAATCATCCAAGTAAACCTATGTAAGAAGTTGTGAATAAAATCCTAGAATGCTTGAACAACTATGTGTGAAAATACAACAGGCACATTTTTAGACCAAAGGGCATCACAAGTATATGCAAAAATTCCCCATTTAGTGGTGAAAGTCATTTTCTCTTGATCCTCTGTGCAATCCTAACCTGATGATACCTAGAGAATCCATCTGTAAAAGAATAGATTTCACCCTACAACACCTTCTAATATCTCCTCTGTGAAAGGTGTAGGAAAGGGATCAATCACACATTGTGAAATAATCCACACAAATCCTAATCCTACCATATTTATTTATACTGATGACCATGGGGCTAACCCATTTTGATTCTTCTAGGGGATTGATGATGCCAGATTTCAACATCTTGTCAATTTCTTCCTTAACTTTTACGCGTAGGTTAGGGTTCATTCTGTAGGGTCTTTTCCTGACCGGGAAAGCACCTTCCTTAAGCTTAATCTTCATCTCTCCTAATGATTCATGCACTCCTTTTAATTCATGGTAGCCCCTAGGAAATAAGTCCTGAAAAATCACGTAGTAACTCAATGATTTTTTCCACTTTAGAATTAGTCCAATAATCCCCAATTGTTGCCTCCTTAGGCTTAACATCCATGCCAATGTTTAATTTCTTGGTCTTCATAGGTTCATGATAGGCACATGTGTTTTTATCCACACTGTCTAATACCTCGCATGTACTTTTTGAATGATCTATATCTAGATCTTCTACTTCCTCATCATCCACTATGTAGACCATCTTTCCTTTTTTCTTTCTCAAAGCAAAGCGCACTTAAGTAGTGTGGCATCTGTCTCTTCTTCTTCATCAAAGTGTACTCCTAAGTCTATCTCACCAAATAACTCTGAATGAGTTCTTCCACCTTTTCACTATCTCCCATAGTTAAACACTTTATAACCCTTAATGCCTCTTCCACTATTGGAGGTTTAGTAGAGAAGTAGTCAAAATCTGGACCATTCCTGCAATCAAATCCTTGCCAATTTCCAGTCTCTCTATGTAGCTCTGCATATACATACCAAGCACATGCACAACCTTGTAAAGTGGAATAAAATTTGTGCACCCATAATGAAGGTGGTAAATCTTCCTACCCCTTTGTCTAGAGCCTCTCACACTAAACGTGGTGTTGAACAAGTTGATTACCATGATATGTGCAGATTTGAGTAGGTGCATTGCTCCTAAAAATTGAGTTGTTAGAGCAATCTTGACTTCATTCCATTCTACAAGATTATCCTTGTGAGCCACCCACATGTGCACACTGCTATCCCGCATAGGGTATATGCTAACATATTTCTTCTTTCAACTTGGTCTGTCCACTATTCCTCCATGGCATACAAGAATACCGTAGGGTCTCCTTCTCTAGTGTACCGAGGTACAAAGTTGTTACCTATCCTCCTAATATAATGAGGTTTTCTTCTCCGTGCAAATGCGCTCCTTACTTCATGCCCAACCATCTCATAAGTTCCATGAGCCCAATTATCACAAGAAATACTTGTGGTATCACTAATAGACTATGTGCATCTTCCCACTAGAGGATTCCTTCCTTAGATGGCTCGAGTACTTCTAGGTCCCGAATGATGCGTACATAAATCCTATTAAGATATTCCTCACTCAAAGGCTCAACATAAGGTGCAAATTTCCCATATGTTAAAGGGATAATAAATATTTCTTCCTTGTTCTCAAAACTTATATATCCCTTGTTGAACCATAGATCAGCATTATTTTCATAGCACAAGGGTGCCCAAGAAGAGCTGGGAAACTATCTTTTTTCAAGTGCTAAAACCTCAAAATCCCTAGTGAACTTGGCCCCTTGTATAGTAATGGATGCATCTTTTAAAATCCAATGGGAGTGGCCTTAGTTCGATTAGCCATAAAAAGTACATTAGAAGATGGCTACAATGGAGGTCTCCCCATCTATACCCATGCATCTAAAGTAAGCACATTCACCGCACATGTGTCAATCAATATATTACTCAAGAGCCATCCATCCACAACAACATTCAGAGTGATCTCCTTGTCGTAATCTAAGCTATGAGGGGGAATATTTGCATGCAAGATATGACATCCATTCTCAATACTTGTACGCAGAGTGTTTCCTTTAGCCAATTCCCTAGTAATGGAATGATATTCTCCTGGTGTAACATTTTGCATACCTCCTTCAAGTCATCAATATCCGACTAGACCGTCTCTGTTGCCTTCTTTTATTCCATCTTCCATGATTGCTCCTTTAAACATTGTATTTCACCTTGAAGATTTTTGAGTACCTCCATGGTCTCTGATAAACCTCCTTTCGGTGTGTAAAGGATCCAGATACCTTGCATGTAAACTTCCTCCTTAGTGATGGTAGGATTCTGTTGTAATGCTTCTCTGGCACATGCGCAACTTCAGCGCATGTAGTAATCTTCACAGGTAATACCTCAAGTTCTAGTGCCAACTTTGGCATCCACTGATTTTCCACAATGCGTTGTATTCTAACCATCCCTGCACCCTTTTTTTCCTATTTATGCTACTTGCTAAGATGCTCATATAGGTCTAGGAATTCCTCATAGCTATGAATCTTCCCACAAAAAGAACAAGTAATATTCTGAGGACATTTGTGCCTGTAGTGGTCAAGAGATCCGCATGTAAAGCACGTTCTATGAGGAAACTTCGCCTGTCCACCACCATGGCCTCAACCCCTGAATCCACCATGGTATCCTCAACCTCTGCTACATCCTCCTTCATAGCACCCCTCATTCCGATCATAGTGCACTTGATTGTGATCCCGATCTTGGTGCTCACCTTTACCCTTAGAGTTATATGATACTCTTGTATGTCACACACCAATATATATAACATCATGGATCTGACCAATCAACATGTAGTCTTTTGTATCATGAGTCATGGACTAGAAAATATTACAATAACAAGATACATTCTTCCTTATCATGCATTATAATAATGGGAAATGGATGGCATCATGGTTCAGATGACATATCTCATAGTCTAGAAATAATGAATGCACTGACTGCGGGGACAACTATCCTTGGTGTGCCCTTCCACTTCACAGTATACACCAAATCCCAATGCACATCTCATGTGTTAAATTTTTTGATAGTTTCTCCAACTACTTTTCCATAGCTGCAATCTGTGCTTCCAAGAATGGGATGACTCAGTGTCTATACTTCCAACTTCCTTAGCACGTAAAGTTTCTTCAAGTGCTTTGTGCGGATCAAGTGTATGTATTATGTGACAATGCCCTTCTAAAAGGTGTGATAAAACCTCCAACAAACCATTGTGCATGCTTGGCTTGCATGAATATCATAAGAAAGTTTAGAAAAAAGTGTTTTGAAATGGGCATCATACTCCTGGACACTCTCAGT
The DNA here is from genome assembly GCA_018340775.1 of Taxus wallichiana var. yunnanensis. Taxonomy (NCBI): domain Eukaryota; kingdom Viridiplantae; phylum Streptophyta; class Pinopsida; order Cupressales; family Taxaceae; genus Taxus; species Taxus wallichiana. The sequence continues at coordinate 798,446,564 of CM031238.1, read as the reverse complement.
AGTTCCTTGCTTAATATCCTTGAGTGCACTTATACTCTTCTGCTCAAATTCAGGGATATAGAACTCTTTAAGGAAAGCATATTTTAATGTTGCATAATCTATGCAAGTTTGATAGGTCAAACTTCTGTACCAATTGTGTGTGCGTCCTTGTAATGTAGTTACAAATTGAATTACCTTACACTCGAAGTTGTGATCCCTTTTTGCATGCCACAGATATCTCACACATGTGCACATGTTCAACAACATCTTCTATGCCCCTATACTCTGGAAGATGGAGAGACATCTCCATGTAAATATTATGGGTTGGTGTGGACCTTGCCCACTTGATCTAGAACCTCCTATGTTACCTCTACCTCCAAAACCACCAGATCCACAGAACTAGAGCCACCTATACCCCTTGATCCTCCACTTGTAGCTGCAAAAGCGGACCAGAAGATGTACTTCCCTGTGTCCCAATAGTAGTATTGAACTGAACTCCTATAGTTTGTGTGGTGGTACTACTCCCAGAAGTGAGTCCAAAATTCTGTGTGCTCAAATTTTGTGCTGATGATGCACCTAAAAAGGTACCTCCAAAAAACAATGAAGATGTTTGCCCTACCATGGATGTACTTGCTATGTGACTTACTCCTACTTCCCTACTTGCCCAAATTAGCTTGTTGACTATTAGATGTACTAGATACTGGAAAACCAAGTGCAAGGGCTAGGTTTCCAAGTAGATTTAGATGCATGCCCATGGCCTAGGTTGTCTCTACTGGCGTGCTCCCTTGTGAGGCCAAGGAGGGTTCCTTATCATGCTTTCCCAAATGGGGGAGTTCCAGATGCTTTGGCTCCATGCCCTTTGTGTGAGCTCCAAATCCTTCACAAGCCATCTCTCTCCTCAACACCATCCACTCTGTAATATCTCGCTACTTCTCCATCTCCCTTTCACTTGCCTCATTGTACTTAAGAAACCTTTCTTCTCTCTGCCTTTCTCTACCGCTAGGTCCACCATCTTTCACCAAACTTTCTCCTGCCCCCACACGTGGTGGGGTTTAGCTAGCCATCGGTTTTCTTCCAAGTTTAGGGTCACCATCAAGATATTGATTTCACAGTGGAATGCCTTGCAAGTAAGTTCCCCTAGGATAACATAAAAATTGGAACTCAGCTACCTCAAGAAAGAATAAGTGGAAATTGAGTACTCCAGAATATATCTATTCAAAACACCATGGAACCAAGTATCCACAACGCGTGTCCAAATCAAATCAGCATCATAAAGGGCCTAAAATTCTTCCTGCATCCAGACAAGTGTGTGATACCTCCAATTCCATTTAGATGCATAAGAAACTAGCCACTCGTATAGTTCTACTAAGAAGATAACAAAGAAGCTCTCATACAAACAATCATACAGATTCTTTTCCACCCACGTGCGTGTGTCAAACTTAGATCCAGTGTTGAACCTCCATGTGTACTCTTCTTCTAGATATTTTATCCACTCCTCAACACTTGCTAAGGTCAACCGATACATCTTCATCGTGAACCATCCTAAAAACAATTAAAAAGAGGTCCCAACAATGGAACCAATGATGCAGCCTAGAATCTACCATGAATAACCCAGGTGCGTTCGCACATCACTCATCCTGACATGATCACTCACCCAAAGTGGGAAAAGGTACTAGGCCCCTCTTTAGGGTTTCTTGTGTAGGATGTTAGCATGTTGAAGATAGAGCATATTCAAAACCATAATAAGCACAAACATTCCACAAAGCATAACCATTCAATAGTGCAAAACAGATCTAGATCTTAAGGAATCATGAATTAACAATAACTACGATATGACAATATTGATCAAAAAGAACCAATTACAATCATGTTAACACCTTATCCATCCAATATAATCCATTATATTTAACACTGTAAAACATAGAAGCTTCTTACATTACAAAGTATTACCATAAACTATGCACACAAGATCAACAAAATAACTCTACAATAATTATGTGTCTCGGTGTCTCTTCTAACTACACAAAATAATACATACTTATAGGGGTGGGGACTTTCCCTTCACCACTTACGCATTTCCCAAAATAGGTCACATGTTGAAAATAGCCATGCGCCTTTACAATAATATGCACACATGTAAGTACGCTAATAATAGATCTGCTATAGTTAACTGGTAGTAGTAATCCTATTATTATCCCGAACTCATGCATAGCGTTTAGTAAATGATTATCCCCAAAATAAATTTTGTGTGTCACGTAAGTCTTCATCCCATTGTGTGCTCCGCACGCTATCTACAAAAATAGCCCGTATCCATGAAAAATGGCTGTCCGAATCATCTTGTCTAGCAGTACGCGTTTCCTTCCCTATCCTTTTGTGCCTTTTCAAATGCGCCTTGTTCCCACGCATGAATTTTCTATGTGTCCTTAGAACAATATTGTCTTCTCAACATTAATCAACATGAAATTAAAATAAATGATATGTGTTAGGACTGATCGATGTATACACGATCGTTAGGTGATCAACGACCCTAACACTTCCATATGTCATTGTAAGACATGTGTCCTCCATTTCCACCATTGAGTGATCTCGACGGTTTTCAGATCCAAGGGTTTACCCCCCCTTTAGTAAATTCCTTTGGCGTAATTATTGTTCAAATTATTAAAATGTTTATCCTTAATCAATTTTTTTAAAAATAGCTAGTGACCCATTCTATTTTGGGGGTACTAAATTGATATATATGTAAATTTGCTTAAAATATATTTTTAAAAATATTTATAACATTAATTCTTCATTAAAATTATTGAAATAATGATTAAAAATATAATATAATTTCAACAAACTTTAATTAATTTAATTTTTCTTTAATATTAAGAATTGAATAGTTTTTATAAACTTGTTTAGAATTTGAATTTGGCTTCATATGTAATAAGTGTCACATATTGGTTAGTCTTTGTCATGTTTTTACATTTTATATTAGTAAATATTTGCATATGAAAAATGTTTGATTTTATAGTTGTAATAACTCGTAGCTTATTACAATTTGTATAATTAATATTTACAATTTCATTTAGATTATATTTTTTAAATTATATATATATGTGATATATAATCATTTCAATAATATGGAACACAAAAATTATTACACATGTTTAAATGATAAACATTTAAGAAATAAATGAGTCCTTTATAGTGTTGATTGTATCAAACACAAAAGTTGATTTTTTTGTTGTTGTCTTCTCAATGGAATATGGCTTTGTGAAATGTAATGATTGTAGCATGTAGGATACATAAAAAAATGGACATGTTGATGAAGTGAACAGTTGAAATAATATGCAATTGGTAATATAATGTGTGATGGGAACGTCGAAGTGGGTGTATTGAAGAAGTTAAAATTGTGGGAGATAAACATTTGAGGAGGAAGAGGGGCGATGAAGAATAAGGTCGAGGGAGGATAAGTCTAAGGGTGTGGAAAATGTCGGAGGAACCTACATAGAAATCCTCTTTCTTAGAATTAGGAATGTATGAAACTCACGTAATTTGTGTCGAGTAGTGTGAGGAAGAAAACTAGTTTGGTGTATAGGTCATTGAGGTAACATACACGGTAAATCAATATTTCCAAGGGAAACATGCACATGTTTGAATCTCAAACTCTACATATATTAGATAAGGAAACTCTATGTTTAGCATTCCTTATGTTGCCAATTTCATGCACCTTTGCGATTAGAGTTTCTCTTTAGAAATTAAGGTAGTGATTAGGGTTTCCCCTCATCAACACTCTTGATGATGTTATCTATCAATGAACATTGGCACAAAACCTTGATCTCTCATTTCTATGATGTGTTAGGAAATATTACCAAGACTCACATTTGGAAATTCCTATTAACGTGATTAATGCTTGAGGCTAAAAGATATGAATCTTTTTAGAAAATATGGGGAAATGGGAATCACTTTGTTGTTTATTTTATTTTTTATAGCAAAAATATTTTAAATTCGATGGCATGTTATATGTTACATAAGATGAAAACATGAATGGAAAGTTAGATAGAAAAGGATGGAATTGAATACCTACATGTCTCATACCTATTCCATGACTCAAATTGGTTTTGAAAAAATAATATATGGTATTTGTGATCCACTTTATCATGTTGATATTTCTCGGATCATTATTGTGACTACAATTCATTCTCGATGGGCCAAAAAATGGGGAAAATCCAATAGTTTTATAAATTGGAACACATATATGGTTGCAAGGAAATGGCCAAAGAACCTAGAGTCATCTGACATTTGTGTGTAGTCAAAATTTTATTACATTGCTATTGTTTGGAAAAAATACTATTATTGTAACGAGCTTCTATTTTATCACAATTAGTATTGAGATTAAGAATAACATTGTTCTCGTGTCTCTCTATTTTATTCTATATAGAGGGGTCGCTTAATAAGAGTTGTTAACCGATATGTTAGTTCTACATAACCAATAACCAACCCTTACACAACTAAAAGAAACATAACATTTTAAATAAATTTTGTAAAAAAGAGTTTTTATATTTAATTGTTGACAAAGTCAATATTTTTGATTGAATGACACTTTGTTTGATAGATAAGATGAAGATATGAACGAAAAGTTGGTCAAAGAAGATGAGAATTAAATACGCACATGTTAGAAACATAACTTTATCATCTCAATCTCACTGATATTATTCTTGTGAGTGCAATTTATGCTTAAATGGAAAAAATTAATAATGACAAAAATATATTAGGTTCTAAATTCGAAACCTAACCTCACCTTCAGTGTAATAAAACCAATAAGAACCCTCAATGTGAGACATGATTTTTTAAAGCTAAGTTCAATTGTGTATTATAACTTTACGCCTTTAATTTTAAATGTTAATGAATGTTGGTGTGTCACTATGTGGGATTTTAACACTTGGAATTCTAATTATGTGGCATGCAACATACAAAATGAATGTTTATTTTCACCAACCTATGCAGATTAATCTACCATTATAGATACCCAACATATGTTATATAGAATCACAACCAGTACACACAATGGGAGACACATTAGTGATATCATGGATGCCAATGTGTGGATATTAATTGTGTTTATATGTATTATAGTCGAACAAACAAAGCGTGTTTGCACAATAGTTTGGATCATATGCGGGCAAAGCACTTTGTGTAGGCATATTTTGTTGCAAGAAATATAGATGATGCGATGACCCATCTCAATATTGTGGATCTAGTTTCCAAATCCAATGTAGTCCTCCACAAGGTGACATATCCATATCGAGGCTCGGGATAAGGATCAAGAGACCATTATTTTTCGATGAAATGGTGAAAAAGAAATGAAGTGAGCTTCCCAACTTGAAAGTCCCACACCTTAGTGGCTTCATTGAAGCTATAAAGTCCTTACGAATTTGGCACAATAGGAGACACCATCGACTAGACAAAAATCTCACCGCATTTCTAAAATATTATTTTTTAACTAAGAGAAATGAATAAACAAGTAAGTGGGGAACATTGTTTGAAGGTCTTGGAAGGTCCATAAGCATGGGATACTTCTTCCTCGAGAGACAAAAGGGAAGAGATTAATGTAACCTTAATTCACCCAATGCTTTTGGAAAACAATATTATGGGTGAGGCACCATAGAATTGTAATTACGTAGGTGTAAGGAACCAGGTAGGATTTGACGGGCTGAATAAGCTGCAAAACATAGTTATAGATACCACCATATCATTTGAGATGGCCATTTGGTTATCGATGACATTGTAGTCACATAAACTATCGTGTGATGATGTGATTAAGGGTATGTAGCAGTCATTGAAAGATGATGTTTTACTCGACGAGTTGCAAGAAAAAGAATGACCACCAATGTATACGTGGACGATGATGATTGTATAGGACTTTCAACATCTCGAAATTTTAATCCTTCATGTCCACATTACGAGCAAAGTGTGGGAATTATCCACACTTGATTCTAATAGGGAATGCTTTTGGTGTAATTATTTTCAGTCCTTTTGTCCACATTCCAAGAGGTGTAAGAATGAGCCACCCCGATTTTAATAGGGAACAATTTTGGTGTAATAATTTGGGAACGACAGATAGATAAGTGTAACACTTTGAATTGAAAATATTACATTTAACCAACCCATGAGGTGCATGTAAATTTTGTCTTGGTGCATGTTACATGGAAATTAAAATGGTATCTCGGGCCTTGTTTCATCCAAACCACCCACTTCCAACTATGTTTACAATCCTACAACAATGAAAAATATGAAAACATTCTCCATACCAATCCTGATCCTTGTGCCATTAATCACATATGCCAATCCAAGAACCATGATAAAATTATCATGCGATCCTTCTAAGGATGCTACCATATCATAAACATTTTACAACACTTCAATTCCTATAAAAACCACGTGGAAGACATTATAAAACACCTCACATTAGAGGAAAAAGTGAGGTAGTTAGACACGATGGCGGAGGGCATAAAAAGAATGGGTGTACCTACATGTAGTCGAGTCCCTACATAGAATTACTTGAATGGGATAGTATTCCTCTTCAATGATACCATAAAGATGACCACCACTTTCCCTAAGTCATTCTCACCGCTTCTTCTTTCAACGAAACACCATGGTCTCTCATTGTAGGGGCGGTGGCCCATCAAGTGTAAGCTATGCATAATTTAGGACAAGCTACAATATTACTTTCTAGGAACCAAATATTAATATATTTAGAGATCCCTATTAGGGCTATGATCAAGAGACACATGGAAAACAGCCCCTTATTACCAGTAGGTATGATGTTTTATATGTCATAGCAATCTAGGGAACGATAAAAAGCTCAACAACTAATTAGATTGATGAAAATATTTTTTCTCAATGTTGCATCATACCATCTGTTGGAAGCAAAATGGACTAAGAGGCGGGGGGTGAATCAGTACTAAAATTATTCAAAACTATTTTTAGATTACCATATATGTTCCATTAATATTTATCCATCCATCAATGTGTGATTAACAACATAAAACATTCAACCACATAAGCATAATCAAGAGAGCATACACATGAACACAAGATATAAGTGGGAAACCCTCATGGGGAAGAAAAACCCACTGAAACTTTTCTTATATTGGAAAAAGAACATATTTTTAGCGAATAAACAACTTCATAAGTAGCACTTGACCCCGATTTAGTGAGGCACCAACCCCACAAGGAGCACCAACCTGTGGTTTAGTAGAGCACCAACCCTACAATGAGCACCAACCCCTAATTTAGTGAAGCAAAAAATCCACAAGGAGGATAAAAACACCTAAATATGACCAAGCACCAAATAAGCCACCTGAAGATATCTGATCTCTAATAATGTTGATGCCATAACCGATGGAGATCACTAATTACGCTCACAAACCCTAGGTCTTCAAACTTGCACTATCTCCTTCTTTCTTCACTTGTCTTGCCTCTAATATCTTATAAAAATGATCTCAATAATAATTCAACCTATCATGCATCATATCATCTCTACAAATCTTCATTCATACCTGCAATCAACTCTTCTCTAGGTTGATTTACACCCCCATGCAAGACTAGCTCACCAAATGAGCCAAAACATCACTTTTATAGAACTTTATTCTCATTAACCCAAAGGAGGTAGGTACCTTATGATAAATTAGACCCATGCATCATTAAAAACATCCCATAAATTTTCCACAATAGATAACAAGTGACCCAAGTAGGTCGGCCTAGCAAAAACCATTCATTTCATGATCCAAAATCACTAAAACACATGCATTGGGATGCAAAAATTCTCCTCATTTCAAAACCATTCTTATTAAATATCCCATATTCATAAAACATGAGTAATACATCATTTAAAAATTAACCATGGTCACAATTTTCACTAACCAATCAAATTATTTCATTTAATGGGCCCAATTCAATTTGCAATTCTCAAAACAATTGCTTTCCGCACCCTTTAACAACTTGGAAACATCATAAGGCCACCAAATAACTTAAAATTAAAAAAACATGTCATGTGACCACTAAATGGAAATTTCAGAACCTATAGAACACTTCTAAGTAATTTATAAGTAATAAAACATCATTCAATTCAAACCAAAATAACATTTTCTTTCACCATATCAACCTGCCAAAAAATCTATTTTCAAATGTTAGTTCATAAAATAATTTATACATTCCATAAAGACCTCAAAATGGATTAATTTGATGAAAAATTAATCCTTATGAACTTTCCTAGTGATAAGAAACATCACCGATTCATCGCATGCTTCAAATAACACCAAAATTTCATTGAAACACATCCTGTCTTGAAGCGCAAAGATATTCCTACTCAAAGAATGACCTAGGAAACCATATCAAATGACATCATCATGATGAAATACATATATCACTATAATATCTCTAAATCTAATTTCCAACAGAAATTGAATCATCTCAAGAATCCCCTTATATCTCAAGTTATGCTCATTTTACTCGACCATGTTATTCAAGATCCCAAAACGTCCCTTTGACCGACCAACCTGTTTAGACCTCAAAACACCATGAAAATGCATGAAAATTTCTTGAAACCTCCATGGAAATAAATAAAAACTTGTAATAATCATGCACCATCAATTTTTATTTTTACCCCTTTGGACCATCTTTTCCTAAAACCTTATTCTTGAGAAACATATATTTTTAGGTGGGGCCCACATATGACCATGGCCTTAACCATAAATTTATGTAAATATTGAGGAGTAATATACATCATCCAATCATTAATTTTTATGAATCAATAAAAACTAGGTCAAGTATACTTCACTTTTGCCAATTGGTTCTACGTAGGGTTTAATTAGGGGTTTAGATCACTTTACCTTATTAACATTCGTTCATAAAAACATGAGGATCAAGTGACCTAATTATTTTTTGAAACCTTATAAACTCACCATATAATCTTCCTTGAAAGCCTCAATGTCGCATGCAAAGAACATTGTTCACAATGAGCATCTGAAGTTGCACTTTGAGCTGGAATTTGACTTGATTTTCACCTGTCCCACAAATTCAGTCATATCTTGCAAAAATCACATCATGGGATCCTAAATTTTTATTATAGCAGTCTTAATCATCCCTATAACATCTCCAATCATCATAATATCAATGCCATGGCTCAAAATCTCCAGTCACTAAGACTTACCTATGCTTACATGCTAGATCCTCACTGTAGAAGCTAGAGTCAACTAAAATAATGTAATAAATAAACAAGAAACCTTTACAAATGACCCAAAAATACCTAATACATCATTATATACCTAAATTCAAGATTCCATGAGCTCATATAGCTTCAAACTACATTGTCACACCTCCAAGCAAACATACTTGCTCCCAATGAGCACCTGTAACCAAGTGAACCACCTATACCTAAATTATTCCACTATTGTGAGAGAGAAAACACCCTCAAAACATGTTGCACATCATGTTAACATGTATCCCAAGCATCTAAGAAGCTCACACTATCTAGCTACACCTTCCAAGCACCTGTATAGGCTTGCAAGAGCAAACACACCTCACTGAATCCCATTGTAGCAGTTGATATACATATGAACCAATATGTTAGCATCATATACAACATTATGAAATCATCATACAACATTCAATTTTTCATTAATGTGGGTTTTCATAATTGATAACAACTATTAAGCCTACATGCAGATAATCTCCCCTTTGTCATTGATGGAAAACACCCTGAACTTCTCCCCCTTTTTACATTAATGAAAACATAATACCTATAACTAACCTTTTTCACCTTCTTCAACTTCATACCATCATGTTTTGGTTAGAAACATCAACCAAAGGTCTTAAAGTGACTCAATCTCTTGATTTATTTATCAAAATTTGATTCTTGCCTTCATTCCAAGCATGCACAAAGCAACATGCTCCCCCTGGAATAAGCACTTCCAACATTTTAAAACCATCAATAAATCATGAAAAAGCATAATCTCACCTTGTTAGGAGCTAAAACAACATTCTCCATCCTCTAGGAAGTAACCTAGCAATTTTTCACCCTAACCATTGTTTTGAGCTTCATGTGACCACCGTAGTGAGTACAAACCGAACCACTCATACTAACAACATGAAAAAAATGTTTTATGTGAAAAGGACTAAGAGGGGGAGGTGAATCAGTCCCCAATAAAACCTTTACACTTGTGCTTCAAACCCTAACCACACAATCTCAAGTAGATCTCATCAAAGCATATAGTCTTCTCAATGAAAGATACACAATGTAAGAACCACAATGATAAACATATAAAGCCACTTATATTGATGATAAAATCAGATCCACACACATATGTAAATATTCAGATCAGATCACAAGAGTAATGCCTTCAACAAAGATCAACAAGATGCACTAAAGATGTATCAAGATGAGCAATATAGTCATATGAATATCCAAGAAGATATACTTATTACAAAAGGAATAAAACTCAATATAAGATCTAAAGACACCTTATAAACCTGAAAAATACATCAACATTCTATGGAGATAGCATCCAAATACAAGCACAAAATTATGCCCTCCTTCTCCAACTCGCTCTCAAGGAAACAACACCAACATTCACTTGCTCAAATTATCCTCATGAAAACTCAACCAATAGCTGTCCTAGAATGATATTATAGGTGTTTTGGGCTAGGCCCAAAGGGTTTTGATATTAATAAAAAGGGTTCTTCAAAAGAAGAAAAAAGGGGTTTCAAAAGCTAGAACCATTATACCTAAAAACTCCATTTTATACCCTTTCCTTGATTCAAATTCAAAGGAGGTCAGTTTCCCTCCACTTTCACAACCATACCAGCCTAAAAAAATCCCATAAGAATCACTATAACATTCACAATTGACCCATATAGGTCGGCCTAGCAAAAATACTTCATCCATGCACAAAATTTCCCAAAACCCTTGCATTGGGATGACAAAAATCTCCTAATCCCAAAAATATTTTTGTTCAAGCTCTAAAAATCATCACACATGTTTAAAATAACATTTAAACATCATATATGGTCACAATTTAGCTCATCCAATCAAATTATTTTGTTTACTGGGCCTAGTGCTCTTTGTTCTTATTAAAATAATTGTTTCCTTCACCCTTTAACACCCTAGAAACTTAATCTGATCACCAAATAACTTTTAATAAACCAAAAATTCCATGTGACAAATCAAAATAAATGAAATAACCTTTATAACACTTATAAGCAAGTTAAAATTCATGAAACATCCTTCAATTCAAACCACAACAACATTTTCCTTCACCAGATCAACCTGCCAAAAAATCTATTTCCAAAGGTTAACTCATTAAATCATTTTTCCATACATTCAAAACCTCCAAATAGATTAATTGATGATGCCCAATTAATCTCTTATCACATTCAAGGTGATAGTAAGGATCAGCCAATCCATGTAATGCTTCAAACAACATCAAACTTCAGACCAAAAAAATAGATGTTGTCTTGAACAACCAAAACCATTCTTGCTAAAATAATGACCCAAAACCATATGAAATAACCTAATAATGTGTTAATACATATATCACTAGAAATATATCTTAATCTACTTTCCAACATAACTTGAATCATCTAAAAACTCCACATGGAGCTCAAGTTATGACCATTTTACTTGGACACTTTTATTTAAGACCCCAAAACCTCCCTTTGACGGTCAACTTTTTGAACTCAAAACATAATGAAACTGCATGAACATGTCTAGAAACCTCCATGGACATCAATAAAAACTCCCCAAAGTTATTCACCATCAATTTTTCATGTTACTCCTTTGGACCATCTTGTCCTAAAACCTTCTTCTCCATAAACTACTATTTTTAGGTGGGGCCCACATATCACCATGACCTTAACCATACATTTATGGAAATCATGAGGAGTCCTCTACAACATAAAATCATCAATTTTGATGAATCAATAAAAAATAGGTCACAACACTTCACTTTTTCAACTTCTCCTAGCTAGGGTTTAACTAGGGTTTTAGACCTCTTTACCTTCTTAACATTCGTTCATAAAAACATGACAATAAACTGACCTCATTATTTTTGTGAAACCTTATAAAATAACCTTATAAGCATCCTTGAAATCCACAAGGTCCCATGCAAATCACACCATTCACAACGAGCATATGAAGTTGCACTTGAGCTGGAAATGCACTAGATTTTGACCATGTCTCACAAAATCAGTCATATCTCGACAAAGTACTAAACATCGGAAAATAAAATTTTTCTACGAGAATCATCACTCATCCCTCTAACATATACAATCATCAATAATATCAATTCCATATCCTAATCTCTCTAATGATTAATACTTACCTATGATTGTTTGTTAGATATTCATAACAATAACTAAGGTCAACTGAAATAATGCAATAACTGAATAAGAAACCTATGAAAATGACCCAAAATACCTCATTTACCATGATACACCTGATATCATGCTTCCATGAGCTCATATAGCTCTAATCCTTTGTGTCATACCTCCAAGCAAACATGCACCGCTCCTAATGAGCACATGTAACATGGTTAAGCAATGCACTATACCACTTTCGTGAGTACTCAAGCACCCTCAAAACATGCTATCCAACATGTCAACATGCATCCCAAGAAACCTAGAAACTCATATTTCCAAGTAACACCTCTTAGGCACTTGTATAGGCTTGTTAGAGAACGCACACCTTCCTGAATCCCATTATAGCAATTGATAGACATATGAACTAGTATGTAAGTATCTCAAACAAAATCATGAAATCATCCTACAAAATTCACTTTGTCATTAATGTGGTTTTGCATCGATGACAACACCTTCTAGGACACCATGCCAACAACATCCCCTTTTTCATTGATGGAAAACACCCGAACTTCTCCCCCTTTTTACATTAATGAAAAAGGCATACCTGTAGCTCACATACCTCAACTACCTCAGCTTCATCCCATAATGCTTTAGTTAGAAACATCAACCAAAGGTCTTAAACTAGCTTAAATTCTTGATTTTTGCACAAAATCTGATTTTTACCTTCATTTCAAGCATGCAAGCAACATGCTCCCCCTGGAATAAGAACTTCAACATCTGGAAAACATCAGTAAGGAATGAAATAAAAAAAATCATACCTTGTTAGGAACTACAACATCATTCTTCATCTTCTTAAGCATGTAAAAACTCCAATTTTCACCTATAACCCTATTTTAAGCTTCTTAAGGGTACTGTAATAGGAATGGAGTAGGGGTAACAACACCATTAACATGCCAAAAATGTCATTATAATCATATACACTCATCACACCTTCTTTCATGAGTTAGCTCCATCTTGTCTAGGCTAAATACAAGTTCTACAATGCATATTCTTACTTCCATACTTTATCAAGAACACATATCCATAAACAATTTTTTTAGAGAATTTTCAACCAATTTAACCAAGAAACCACAGGTCAACCATGCTTTTAATTAACCAAAAACACCCCCCACTGGACTCAAGGCCTCCATTTCTAGCTCCCAAGCACAAAAATGAGATACTCACCATCCTATCATGACTAGAAATCATCTAGAAATTTTTGCTAGGTCCCTAACAAATTTTCAGTCTAAAAATATCATATTTGACTAAAATCATGCATTCAAGGAACAAACACCGAGGTTCCACATTATAAATACCTTAGATTACCTTTAGGTTTTCATATCACCATCTAGGATCCAAAATACTAACTCCCCTTGTCTCTAATCATCATGTTATATTTGTTCATGATCTACTAGGATCTAATTTTTCATACCTTACACTTAACACTTATGAGAAATTTCATTAACTCAACAAAAGGATAACAAACCATTTATATGAATACCATTTTTAAAGTCTTAAGCATCGATATATTTGGATACAAACTTATGATGTTCAAGATACACCGATTCAACATGAATATATTGAGGACTCTTCCACATCCTACCATACATGTAGAAGAATTTTCTTAGCCAATATTGTTTATTCAACCTTCATCTCTGAAATATATCATCTTCTATTCATATCCTTATCCATTTCAACAAACTTCAAAGTTCATCATGACATTTAGATGTATATCTTCTCATAGGTCTAACACAAATCACATTTTTTTTGAGTAATCTTCTTGCATGATAAGAGTATTCAACAGGGTCACCCATATCACCTAAAGACCTTAAGTTACTATGAGTCACTAGAACAAGCCATTTTAGGATTATATTAACTGGGAGTTTCTTTTTGGAACTGTAGATGTATTTTAGACCTTTCATTTATTGAAACACATCATCAACTAACTTTAAAAGGCCATCACAGTCTCTCGAGAAACCCTTGTTCATAGAAAAATGGGAACATGACCATCAATATGAGACAAATATTTAATCCCTTATCCCGAGAAAAGTAAATTCTTGGCCACCACTCATATATTGTTTCACATACTATGAGAATCATGAAGAATAATTTACAACCTTTTCAATATATGTAGTACTAATGCTCAGTTTGAGTTCATTGGATTTACATTTTTGATAATGTTTATTTATAATAGTCATAGGTCCCATGAAATACAATATGTATAGATGAGATTTGACCATCAAAGGTCCATAAGATACCTTCAATACATCCTTTTGAATCACTAAAACTCTATGATCCCTCCATACACTTTAAAACTTCATCACAGTCAATCATACCATTCTTCAACAAGTCTAAACCTTGTACACACTTCTTTTTATGAGAAAATTATTGTAGAAATATTTTTAGAGATCACTGTAGTAACTTAAGTCTTTATAGAATTATTGAGACCTATATTTCCCTTTGCTCTTTCTTGTAATGACTTGATTCACACCATTTTAGATTTTCAAGAGTGCACTTTCTATTGGGGTTAGCATAAGGTTGTACATATAATATATAAGATATAAGCATACATGAAATAAAAACGGATATTTTGCTAGAAAAATATATAAAATAAGAGATATATATCAACACCAAATTTAATGTGGTTCACCCAAAGTGTGGGCTACATCTAGCAAGAAACAAACCAATCTATTATACAAAGCTTTAAGAAGAAATACAATGAATATTTACAATCTTCCACACCTCTCACGATGTACAATACTTTTCTCTCTCTCATGTTTCTCCTTCTTATCCAATAATTCTCTCTCTCACAATTATTTTCATAATAATCACTAACTCTCTCCTCTAAAACTATCTTTATAGCTTATAAATACCTTATACAAAATTAGGGAACTTAGCCATGCAATTACAATCGATAGATATGCTTTAATACTAAAATTAGATCTAATTCCCGTGAGTTAAATAAAACACTCATACATAGGTAACCGATGCTGGTTAGCCCTAACTGATGATGGTTCCTAATTTCCTAACAAATTCCGATCATAGGTGAACAATGTCGGTCCCTTCATAACCAATTCCGATTTGCTGATTTTTCCAACAAGTTTAATATAACATGCCAAATTGAAGTAATTTGAGCTCCACATCTCAACACTTTCACAATTTTGTTTCATGTAACTCATTTACTATAGTCCCTTTGTAAAATTTTCTTTGGAATTTTTGATATGCCTTATCATGCACATGAAATCTCATTCATCATCACAAAAGGATTTCATTAAGTTTCTAAACATGAATCTCAATCATGTATTAATGGATTTTGACACCAAACCCTTCCTTCTTCCTCTAAGTATCATATAGGACATGTAGTAACTGTACTATGCCTGGAGTGTATTGATAGACCAGTGAGTCACTATTTGAGCTCTTGAAGTGTCAAGCAAGCACCTACAAACTTTTACAACAATCATTTACTTGACCACATAGTTATTTCACCTAAAGCATGACACTTTCTTATTTTCATAGATTTTGCTTGAGTTTTCTAAGCTCCTGAGATAATACTTCATAGACATAATAACACTCCATAGATAATTCAGGATGTCATTTGTACTGTAACCAAGATACACACTTATCCTAGGTACTTCTCGGTCATTCTCACTATCATTTTGCATTAGACTTGTACCCCTAATCGAGACTTAGAGATCTAGCATTGTTTTATTTTTCATATGACTATGATGCTTGAATTTTGAGCTACATCACTTTCACATCCATTTAAAATGGACTAGAGACACATTAGCAGACTTAAATGGTCATAAAAATATTTGGAGAAGGAAATAGGGTTTAAGAAATAATACCCTTGTTTGTAACCTTCACCTCTTGTGATACAAGCATCTTGAACAATCCACAATCACTAGTAAGCTTCTCAAAATTTCAAGAGGGATGTAACACATCATTGAGCAATATGAAGTTTGATGCATGAGTTAGATCCTCTGTTTCATGAAACCTTGCACAATACAAACTCTTCATCGTCTTTTTGAGAACAATTATAGTTTAAGACAACCACATTCTCCTTATGCCTTCTAGGAGAGATCTCCAAGCCCCCTTCCAAAAATGCATGCATGAGACCTCTTAAAACATAGGAGCAACACAAATATTCAATAACTAAATAACTATTTACCTTTGTTGTGCATTTTTTAGGCCTTCACATATCACTTGTCTTTGAATTCAAACATTTAGGTCTTTAAATCCATCTTACCAACTATACTGCTCATACACATTGTGAAAGCATAGTTTAAAGGTAGAGATACCTCAAAAGTATAGATTTTACTATTATGTCCACAAAGCTTCATCAAAACCATTATCATACAGTTCCCAATAAAATTGAGTGCTTGTATGATGATATGGAACCATGTGAAGAATCTTCATACTTGAAACCTTCTTAACATACTCTAGAATATTCAAGTTTTATGCATGTCTTGGCCACTTATTACCTCTTTGAAATGATTTAATGATAAAATCAACACTTGAATATGGTATCCATTTTCATATAGCTTCTTCAACCATCTTGGATATGAGGATATATGTAGACCTAATGATACAAACCCTGAGAAATGTTTTGACCTAGATATACTCTTGGAAAACTTACAACACCTCATGAGTACACTAGAGCTTCTAGAGACATTTTATAACATCATAGGAAAACTTTAGGCTTCAAGAACACTATCATATATTCATACACATATAATACTCTCATGCATGCTCATGAAAAACACACAACATACACCTTGATTGAGATTTGGTACTATAGCACACCATAGACTATAAAATCTTGATGAATGAGTTTTATACTCACTCAACCTACTTAAAGAATATTTACATGAATTAACACTACACACCTCAAATGAAACATCATCATGAATCAAGTACACAACAATTGATCTTATATGATGATACACCATAAAAATGCAACCATTTACTTGTAAACATAGTCATACTCCAAGCATCTCATAGACCATATGCACTTTCAAAAATATTAAGAATATACACACAGACTATGACAAATACATCAAGAGTTAAAGAACACTAACATACTCCTTATACCAAGTTATCTCAAATATATTATTTTTCTTGATGGAACAAACTTAGACCTCCGGACCTTAGTCTACTGTACAAGACTAGCTTTGAGAGATAATAGACGTGATACTTGTCATACACATCATGACCAACAAGTAAGAACACCATGAGCATACTGAATAACTTGAATAAACATACCTCAACATCATGAAGAAGACACACATACACTTGATCAAGACATCTCCCCTCACTTCAAAGCTTATTTTACACCTATACACCTCTATGAATCCTAATAGAGGCATATGTCACCATGGAGGAGCTTGATGAGAGACCTAAGTAGGTCTCAAGCCTTCTTCTTATACCTTGATTGTATCCTCTTTATCTAATTTTTATTTGTTGTAGTAGATCCCTCCTTTAGCTCAATCACATCCTTGGAGTCTTCTTTAGCACTTTGACTAGTCTCATCCTTCCTTTTGTATGTTTGAGCTTGTGGCTTAGGTTTTGTGACTCTTTCTTCAATTGTCCTACATTACAAAACCTTGCAATGTGCCCTATCTTGTGGCACCTAAAGCATTCCACTTTCCTTCCTTTGCACTCATAATCCCTATGACCATATCCATTGCAAGCATAACAATACCCCTTGAATGTTCTTACATACCTCTTTGTGTTTGATGGCTCATTTTTGCAATATTTTGCAAGATGTCCCTTTTCTTGGCAATGATAGCATTTAGCTCCATATCTTTGACCTAATTTTTATTCTTTTGTCTTGACATTCTTCTTCATTCTTTTCTTCACAATATTCCTTTCCTTTTCATCATCCTTCTTTTCAACCTTAGGACTACAAAAACTAGCCCTATGTCCATAAGCACCACATTTGTAATAATTACCATGAAAAAACCATACCTATATGCACTTGGATTCCTGATAGGTGATCTTATAGGAGGTGGAAGCCTTGAACTTTCTCCCTTTCTTGGCTTCCTTCTTTCATTTGATCCTTGACTTGACTCTTCTTCATTATTTTTTGATTTGGATGAGCCCTCATTGAAGCCTAGGCCTGTCCTATCACCATAGGCCTTTTGATTTTCCAACATCTTACTTAGATTTTCTGAAATTCCTTGAAAGGATAGTACCTTGCTTGTCATGGTGCCTAGATATTTCTTCAAATCATCTATTTCTTTCCTCTTGATCTTCAGCTCATCTTGTGTCTCCTCAAGTTGCTTTGTTAGGACCTTGATTATTTCTTCTCTTTCAGCTTCATGTTTGAGACATTCTTCTCTCTTGGTATTCAACTCAGCTTGAGCCTCCTCAAGTTGAGATTTTAAAACCTTGACTACTTCTTCATGAGCTGCAACCAACCTATCAATCTTATCACAATTCTCACCTGAAAGTATTACCCTCAATTGTATTACCCTCAATTGTTTCCAATGATGGAGGTGCCATTTTGTCACCAAATATATCCCTCTAGCTTGTTAGGCTACTTCCAAGGGCCTGCTATGATACCAATTGTTGGAGGTGACAAGGATTGAGAGGGGGGTGAATCAATCCCCAATAAAACTTTACACTTGTGCTTCAAACCCTAACCACACAATCTCAAGTAGATCTCATCAAAGCATATAATATTCTCAATGAAAGATACAAAATGCAAGAACCAAAATGATAAACATATAAATCCACTTATATTGATGATAAAATCATATCCACACACATATGTAAATATTCAGATCAGATCACAAGAGTAATGCCTTTAACAAAGATCAATAAGATGTACTAAAGATGTATCAAGATGAGAAATATAGTCATATGAATATCCAAGAAGATATAATTATTCCAAAAGTGATTAAAACTCAATATCATATCTGAATACACCTTAGAAACCTGAAAAATACATCAACATGCTATGGAGATAACATCCAAATACAAGCACCAAAATCTTCCCTCCTTCTCCAACTCGCTCTCAAGGAAATAACACCAACATTCACTTGCTCAAATTATCCTCATGAAAAATAAACCAGAAGATGTCCTAGAATGAGATTTCAGGTGTTTTGGGATAGGCCAAAATGGTTTTGATTTTCATTAAAAGGGTTCTTCAAAAGAAGAAAAAGGGCTTTCAAAAGCTAGAACCATTGTACCAAAAACTCCATTTTATACCCTTTTCTTGATTCAAATTCAAAGGAGGTAGGTTTATCTCCACTTGCATGACCATACCAGCCTAAAATATTCCCATAAGAATTAATATAACATTCACAATTGACCCATTTAGGCCAGCTTAGCAAAAATACTTCATTCATGCACCAAAAATCCCAAAACCCTTGCATTGGGATGACAAAAATATCCTAATCCAAAACTATTTCTAGTCAAGATCTAAAATCATCACACATGTTTAAAATAACATTTAAACATCATATATGGTCGAAATTAATCTCAGATAATTAAATTATTTCATTTACTGGGCCCAATGCTCTTTGTTCTTCTCAAAATAATTGTTTCCTTCACCCTTCAACACCCTGGAAAATTCATATGATCACCAAATCACTTGTAATAAATCAAAATATTCCATGTTACCACTAAAAATAAATTTAAAAACTTTATAAAAATTATAAGAAAGTTATAATTCATGAAACATCCTTTAATTCAAACCACAACAACATTTTCCTTCACCATATCAACCTACCAAAAATATGTTTCCAAAGGTTAGCTCATAAAATAATTTATAAATATAGTAAATACCTCTAAATGGATTAATTTGATTCTCAATTCATCCCTATTTACATTATAGGTTATAGGAAGCATCACCCAATCCATCTCATTCTTCAAACAACATCAAACTTTCACCAAAATAGATGTTGTCTTGAACTACCAAAAATATTCTTTCTCAAATAATGACCTGCAAATCCTATCAAATGAAATCATAATGAGTCAAGAAATATATCAATAAAAATACATATTATTATAATTTCCAACAGAAATTGAATCATCTCCAAAATTCACCTAGAGCTCAAGTTATGACCATTTTACTGGACCCTACTATTTGAGACCCTAAAACTACCCTTTGACTAGTCAACATGTTTGGACCTCAAAAATCATGAAATTACATGAAAATGTCTAGAAAATTCCATGGAAATCAATAACACATACTGAAAATCATGCACCATCAATTTTACGTGTTACTCCTTTGGACCATGTTGTCCTAAAAACTTCTCTAGAAACTTCTATTTTTAGGTAGGGCCCACATATCACCATGACTTCAATCATAAATTTTTGGAAATTCCGAGGAGTCCTATACAACATAAAATCATAATTTTTGATGAATCAATCAAAACTGGGTCACAACACTTCACTTTATGTCAATTGCTCCTAGCTAGGGTTTAGCTAGGGTTTTAGACCTCTTTACCTTCTTAACACTCGTTCATAAACAAATTATGATCAACTGACATAATTATTTTTTTGAAAAATTATACAATCACCTTAGAAACATCCTTGAAATCTACAAGGTCCCATGTAAATCACACCATTCACAACGAGCATATAAAGTTGCACTTCGAGCTAGAAATGCACTAGATTTTGACCTGTCTCATAAAATCAGTCATATATGACAAAGTACTAAACATGTGAACCTAATTTTTTTATAGGATCATCACTCACCCCTATAACATATAAAATCATCATGATATCAATTCCATAGACCAATATCTCCAGTCACTAAGACTTACCTATGCTTACATGTTAGATCTTCATAGTAACAACTAGGGTCAATTGAAATAATACAATAAGTGAATAGAAACCTCTAAAAATGACCCAAACATAAATAATTTTCCATGATAAACCTGATATCATGCTTCTCTAAGCTCATTTAGCTCCAATCCACTTTGTCATACCTCCAAACAAGCGTGTCTCCTCCTAATGAGCACCCGTAACATGACGAACCACTTGTACCTACACTATAACACTTCTGTGAGTTCTCAAACACCACAAAAAAATTTCAACTTTTTAATATTATTCCCAAGAAACCTAGAGGCTCATACGGCTAAGTAACACCTCTTAGGCACATGTATAGGCTTGCTAGAGCAAGCAAACCTCACTAAATCCCATTGTAACAGTTGATAGACATCTAAAATAGTATGTTAGCATCTCAAAAACATCATGAAATCATCCTAAAAAATCACTTTTTCATTAATGAAAACACCTACTAGGACACCATGCTAATAAACAATGCTATGAAATATCATATCAAATCATTACACCACCTTTCTTGACTGAAAATTCGTCATGGCTAGGATTATATTTAACATATCAATGAATTTTCTTGATCCTAATACATTGCTCAAGCTAAGAGCCCTAAAAATTCTTCTTATTACTTTTAGAGCCAATTTAGACATGTTACAACATGCTACTCACACCTTGTCTAGTCAAAACAACATTCCCTTGAGAAGATACACCCTTATTCTAATGGAAAACACAAATTTTTGACTACTTACCTTGGTTCTAGGCATAGAATCCTGTCTTGACACTTTTGAAAGGTTCCAAACATTTTCTTAGTCTTAACAGTCATATTTGACTGAGATAAACAACTTTTGATCTAAACAAAGATAACCCTTCAAGAACATACCTTATATGGACAAAGGAACATAAATACACCTTTTAGAAGCTATCTCAATCACTCCCCTTGTCTTGGTAGAAAAAATACACCAATGCACTTGTAGGATCACTTTTCATGCTATTGTAGCATCAGAATGATCACTAATTTCTTGTAGTTTACCCTTTCAACTCATATGTGAAGAATTCTCAGTCCAACTTCTCTTCTAGCTTATCACTTCCTCATCCCAAATTTGAATTTACTCCTTTGATTGATGAATGTATAAAATAATCATGCAATCCATATGTATAGATCAAAAACTTAGTGCATAGAGGCAAACATCCTATCATTACTGATATAGAGGTCATAGAGAATAACCACTAGGCTTATAGTCATGACACATTCACCAAGTTTTGGTAGCATACTGATAAGAGTTATGAAGCCAAAAATGTATTTCACATTGGACACTTCATCTCTTATTTGAGCCAATCTTGTTGTTAGACACCTAGAAATTTGAAAGATCATCAATCTCTATCTCTACCTAGATCATAACCTTAAGCACTCTATCTCAGGACCTTACTGTGCATGAACATCCCTTGAAATCACTTGAAGATAATTATTAACTCCTAGAGCTTGAGTAAGATCCTTCTCAACTTTTGTGACTCTTTTCTAGATCAGTAAAATACTTCATCTTCAATGATCATTGTATGTGACCCATTGATATAACTCATTGAATATTTTCATCCTTTAAAACCCTTCAAGTGCATTGTAGATACTATACAATCCTTTATTACTAAACCCAAACTCGACCTATAGAAGGCATTCTTAGAACTCAATGACCTTTCTCAAATTCCCGAGAATATTAACTTCTTGCATTACATGAGCAAAAATATTGATCTTGCATATTCCTTAGACTTTATGGACTTCTTATGTAGTCAATATTCCTTGACATTGAGTATTTATATTATTCTTGATGCAAGTACATGTATACATTGAGTTTTGATGTCTTTGTAGAGCTTATACAAGTCCACTTAGGGTCTCCTTTAACATCTCAATCTTCTTCAACAACTTTTCCCGAGTAGATACATATACGATTATTTTTTGCAAGGCACACCTTATCTCAATCTTGATGAAGAAAATTAATATTGTAAACACTTCATATGAGCTATACCCCTCCTCCCGGGGTCCTCATCATTTCTCATAACCTTACAAAATAATTTCGATACTCCAATGAGCATGCTTCACACACAGAGAACTCGAGCAACTTATCTTAAAACCATGAGAATAATCATTACAATTGGAAACACTAAAATTCTCAATCTACTAAGTGCAGTGGTACACATCTTCTCCTTCTTTTGTCATGAAACTGTCATTCAAAATTATAGGGTCATGTTTTGCACTTACACAAAGATTCGATCTGAAAATGGGTGCTTCAACCAAATTTTTAAATGTTTCAAGGATCGTTAAAATTTTTAATCAACTTAAAAGGCCATAATAACCCAAAATATTTATTAAAATCTGATTTAGGACTGATTTTTAAAACTGAAATTAAGCTTCCATCTTACTTAATTTTCACTATTTAATCAAAGCTACATTTTACACTATTTATTGATTAAATGATTTCCCAATTTTATCAATGACTGATTATAGTTGCATCCATATTCATATTTTGACCTTAAATAATTGCAAGGAATCAAAAAGTGAAAATAAAAATAAGAAAACAACACCAAATTATTTACGGGGTTCATAATTCCTACGTCCCCGGGTTTGTTGTGAACCGATCCATTAATAATGTTATAATTGTAAATACATTTAACCTTTATAATAAACCAATAATGAATCAAAGCATGTAAAAATGTGTTATCAGACCTTCAAAATACTTTAATGTGTCTCAAAAATTTCCCTTTACCTTCCCGATCCACTTGCAATAGTGTCTCCCTTAGGTTCTATGCCTTTGTGTGACTTCAACACTAAAAATATATCACAAAAGCTCCAAAATGGGAAATTTGTACACCATTATGACTATCTCAAAATTATGAGCAACTTTCATGTTTTACTCTAAGCTCGATTTTGAGCGAAGTGCTCCAAAATTGTACTTTTTGTAAACTTCCCTTTTCTCGCATTGACACGGACTGCCACCTATCCTCAATAAAACCCAACGAGCTCAATTTATAACCAAATTTGAGCCCCTTGGGTGAGTTGGTGGGTAGATAGGCTTTAGACCATGGAGGTCGTGGATTTGAGCTCGCCATACACCTTTTTCTCTACTTTGTTTTGCAAGATAGTGGGTAGAATCCCACATTGTTTATGAGGGAGACCGTGGGATTTTTTCAAAATAGGTACCTTCTCCATTCAAGACATGGATTTTACAACACGTTGGCATTTTACTTGGACACCCATTGATTGAGAAATGGAGATCCCACTAGAAAAATGTATATGTGTTGAGTTAGGCACTTGATTGATGAAAATCATGGGCTAAGTCGATTGATCTTTGGTTAAATGAAAAAATAGGTAAGGCCCTCCATGTTAAGCATATCTACTCCTTTGAGGATAATGCCAAGGTCTTGTGCTAAGCCACAAAGGTGGTGGTTAGAATGTTGAATGCCATGGGTTTGAATGTAATCCCTGAGTCATATTTTGAATTTTATGTAATGTGGCCAAGTAGATAAGGACAAGGTATAAGGAATATCCATCCAACATGGATAGTAATGATCCATTTCCCGAACAATATGGTAATAATGTGACCAACTCGTGGGCGAGTTGATCACCCACCGAACTAATAAATAGCTCATCTAAGATATGAAATGCAATATATAACCTTCACAACTCAATTCAAATCTCCAATACAAATAGGTCCCACATTGGGAATGTTAGAGAGATATATGCATATATAATAAAAAACATGATATTGGCAATATGAAATAAAAGGTAGAAAAGGCACCCCTCCTACAAAAGAGCATGTCAAACTTAACCAAGGGTCCCTAGCCGTAAAGTAGTGGGCCCACCAATTTCTCATGTGTCAAAGACTAGAGGTACTCAAAACAAGAAATTTTAACCTTTTTCACTATTTTCCAAATGCCATGTGTCAACACGTGATTCTCCTATTGACCCTTGTTGACCAGTTTTCAAACCGAAGCTTTGCCTGATGATAACTTCTACATACAGACTTTGTTCCTAGAGTTCTACATATCATCGGTAAGGTCTCAAAATGATCTACAACGTGGTCATGGTTTAGGAAACTTTCTAATACCCAAAATCATCCAATTCACTCCTCCCAACTAGGAATAATTTTTGTCCACAAAAATATTTTTATCATCCCACAAAATTTGCTAACTCATCTTGCATTACACAAACACATGTAGGAACCCGAAAAACATCTTAGGTTAATTAAATGCAAATAGTTGATTAATTAGTCACATAAACCGATTAGATAATAACACCCAATTAAGCTAGTGTTCAACTGATATGCTACAACCCTATCAACTCTGCACACAACTGTGAACTGTTAAATCCCATTGTAATGCCATCACAAACAACTGATCAGATAATAACACCCATTCTATAACGGAAACCTAGTGATCAAATTGTCAATTTGTCATACAAATGAATACAAAAATTACAATTCCATAGATCACTATACCGAGACATTTAAAATACCCACAATTAGGATAATGTCCACTTTCCATATGAAATCTAGAAGCAATTGCAAATATTCACTATCCAGAATAAATTAGACTATCAATGCCCAAAAATAGCTATAGTAAAAAATTGAATCCACATGAATCTTCCAATTCTATCCATATATACTTTGAACTGTAAAAGAATATATCAAAATGTATTCTTACCCATATCGGTGAACTATTTAACTACTAGAAATGACCACCAGGAAATACTTGCACACCAGTTTGTTAGTGAAAATAATGTACACACTAATTGTAACTACATAGAGTAGTCACAAATAAACACCCTAAAAATAAGGGTCATCATTTATGTGCAATTACCCTGTATAGACACAATAAGTTTGTATATTACCTACAATATCAAACAGGTGTCATAGACTTGCACAATGACATTTAACAATAGGAAATTAAACATGCATTCCAAAATTAGACATTATACAACATGCCCACTGAATCTGCATACTATTGCTAAAAACTAAAAATGGTATTTTTGTCATCCTTAGAATGTAAGAAGTTAAACATGAGTATTTTAAACCTTTCTCCTAGATCCTCTCACAGGTGACCCCACTTTTCCAATTTCAAAGTAATTAAAAACATGTGAATCTATCCTTCAACATACCATGGAAATCCACAACTTACTTTGAAGAGTTTTGCATGCTTTTAAAAATCATTGCTATGTAAACATAAACTAAGGAAAATTTTACCAACTATTTTAACAACATTTTCCGATTAGGTGGTTTTACTTCCTTAGTACAAATTTGGGCTGCATGAGTTGAATTTAATTTTGTTGGTTTCCTAACAACTTTCCATTGTTGCATTGGATGCATTTTCCAACATTTTTCAACATCATGTCCTTTCTTATTACAATGGGTACAAAATTTTATGTCCTTGTTTTTAGGAAACTTACCCAAATTTCTCCTGTTTAGGAGAGGTAACCTTTTTCCATTTCTCACCTCATCAGGGTGAGATTGGTCTTTAGCACCTACCTTATCATTCACAAAAGGCATTAACTTCTTTAACATAGTTTTCCTCTTCCAACAATATCTTTTGAGAATGATTAGTACCTCCACAAAACATGCAAGGAAAAGCATATTTTTGTCTACCAAAGCTATATTGTTCAAACTGAAAGAGTGTTTTAGAAGTTTTAGGATTCAATTTCCCCTTAGTGCTTATTTTTGTGTAAGTAGAAGGAGGTGGAATTTGATTACCTATTTTACCTATTTTCTTACACCTTTTATTATTCCTCTTGATGGAAGAATCTGCAAATCTAGTGGCATAGACTCTTTTTGTTGGAATCTTGTCTTCCTTCAACTATTTTGGAACTTTCTCCAACTTCCATTTTCCTACTAGAATAAACCAAACTTGCAAAACGAGGCTGATCCTCTACCGTATTGGGCTAGTATCACCTTGGCCATCCTTACTAAGGCCTTTTCTATTAAACCCCATTTTAAACATTAGCTTAGACCCAATTCCCTTAGTATGTTTTTCAAATTCACCCAAAGGAATGTCTGAAACTAATTGGGAGGAAGTATTAAAATGTGAACAACTTATAGTGCATTCTTCTATCATAGTTCCTGCATCTGATTTGGAAGGAATTTCCTTCTTCTATTCAGCTTATTGTAAATTTTCCAAGAGGGCATTCTTGGTCCGTATTTCTTCCTACAACTCTTTAAAAAATTCTTTAACTTCTTAGTTTGTGTAAGCATCTCGTTGACATATTCCTCTTTCTTGGTTATAGAGGATTATGGCTCATATTTTAACCACTCAATATCCTCTTCCAAGGAGTGAAACTTAGCTCTCAAGAAAGATTTTTCTTCCCGGAGTTGGCGAAGTTAATGGCTTTAAGCTCATCTAGTTTCTCCTATTTGGATGACTTTCCCATGATTCCTTGTTTCCTATGCAAACAACCTGTAACTCAAAAAACACACACTGCAAAAGAAGATTAAAAACCCCAAAATGTTTGCACAACTGAAAACTAAAATCAATACTGAAATTGAAGAAATTATTTTCAAACACAATTAGAAGCTAATCCATAAATCTAACCGCTCGATACCAAACCTTGATCCGATAATGGGTGTTTAAACAAACATTTTTAAATGTTTTCATGATTGTTAAATTTTTAATCAACTTAAAAGGCCATAAGACTCCAAAATATTGATTAAAATCTTATTTAGGACTGATTTTTAAAACTGAAATTAAGCTTCCATCTTACTCAATTTTCATTGTTTGATCAAAGCCCCAAATTACATTATTTCTGATTAACTGATTTCCCAATTTTATCAATTACTGATTATAGTTGCATCCATATTCATATTCTGAACTTAAATAATTGCAAGTAATTAGAAACTGAAAATAAAAATAAGAAAACAACACCAGATTGTTTACGGGGTTTAGAATTCCTACATCCTCGGGTTCATTGTGAACCGATCCATTAATAATGTTATAATTGTAAATACATTTAACCTTTACAATAAACCAATAATGAATCAAAACCTGAAAAAATGTGTTATCAGACCTTCAAAGGAATTTAACGTGTCTCAACACTTTCCCTTTACCTTCCTGATCCACTTGCAAACGGTGTCTCCCTTAGGTTCTATTCCTTTGTGTGACTTCAATAAATAAAATATCTATCACAAAAAATATAAAAATGGGAAATTTATTACACCATTTTGACCATCTCGTTATTCTAAGAAAATTTTATGTTTTAATCGTAGCTTTGGTTTTGAGCAGAAGTGCTCCAAAATTACACTTTTCCAAAACTACCCCTTTCCTTCCTTGACACAAACCGGTTACTGTCCTCAATAAAACCCAACAAGCTCAATTTATAACCATATGAGCCCCTTGGGTGAGTTCGTTAGGTGGATAGGCTTTGGATAGTGGAGGTCGTGGGTTTGGGCTCACCATACACCTTTTTCTCCGCTTTCTTTTGCAAGAAGGTGGGTAAAATCCCACATTGTTCATGAGGAATACAAAGGGGATTGTTTAAAAATAAGCTCCTCCATTTAAGATGTGGCTTTGGCCACATGTTCGAATTCAACTTAGACACCCATTGATTGGGATATGGAGAGACCATTGGAAAATTGTATATGCATCTAGTTAGGCACTTTGGATCGATGCAAATTACGGGCCAAGCTGTATTGATCTTTGGTTAAATGACTAAATAGGTAAGGCCCGCCATGTTAAGCATATCCAATGATTTTAGGATAATGCTTTGAGGTGTTGTGCTAAGCCACGAAGTGGTGGTTGGAATGTTTGATGACACAAATTTGAATGCAATCTTGATTCATATTCTGAATTCTATGTAGTTTTGCCAAGTAGATAAGGCCGAGGTATAAGGAATATGTATCCAACGTGGATAGTAGCGATCCATTGGCCAAACAATATGGTAATAATGTGACCAACTTAGTGGGGAGTTGATCACCCCATTGAGCTAATAAATAGCTCATGCAAGTGTAAAATGCAATATATAACCTACACAACTCAATTCAACTCTCTAATACAAATAGTCCCACATTGGGAATGTTAGAGAGATATATGGCATATATAATCAAAAATATGATAATGGAAATATGAAATAAAAGGTGGAAAAGGCACCCCTCCTACAAAAGAGTGTGCCAAACTTGGTTGAGGGCACCCGACCAACAAATAGAAGGGCCCACCATTTTTTCATGTGTCGAAGACCAGAGACTCTCAAAACAAAAATATTAACCTTTTCCACCCTTTGCAAATACCACGTGTCAACACGCACCATTCACTGTTAACCCTTGTTTACCAGTTTTCAAACCCAAGCTTTGAATGATGATAACTTCTATGTTTGGACTCGCTCCCGGAGTTCCACATACTATCGAAATGTCACATAATGCTATTTAACGTGGTCATGGTTTAGGGAGGTTTAGGAAACTTTTCAATACCCAAAAATCATTTGGATTAGTATATTTTTATTCTTTATAACATATTTTATTTCAAAAATGGTTCCTTGGTCATAAAATAAGTTTGAAATACTACTTCATCTTGTCAACCTATTGTAGTCTTGCAAAAATAATTATTGAGACATGAATGCAACTTAGTGAAACTTTCAACACAACCATATTCTCTTTGTTAGGGTCTGAGACACCTTCGAAAGTGTTAGAAGGTCTTCTAGAACTCTCGATCTTTTTCTTATTCCTAATAGGTCAACACCGACCTTGAATCATGATCTGTTAATCCTTTTATCATGAAGAACTACATTTTGATGAAAAACACAAATTGAAGACACCTGGGACTCTTTCATTTCTTGAAGAATATTTTCACATACTTATAGAGCATCTACAAACTTTGGGACAACATTTTCAATATGATTTTCTGAGCTCCTTCATTTTTAATGTCATACAATTCTATTGATATCCCAAGCCTCTCACTGAAGGAAATGATTTAGCACACCTGATCTTTAATTGAGAAAACCAATTTTGAGCCTTTGAAGAGATACCACCATTAACTATTTTACTTGGATATGATTGTTAATAAAATTTTGAGACCTTTCACAATTTTGACAGAGGGAATAACCCCAATTCTTGCATATTTATCTCTTTCACAAGTAATTAGACCAATATTTATCTTTTAGGAGCACATCTTCATAACTTTAGACACCTTCATGTAGACACAATGATTCAAGAGACCTCTTGGCACTCCATGACACTCACACATCCTACAAGGATTATATCACATACTTGACACTGTAGATGTGAATCATTGTAGTACTTATGACACCATGACCATTTAGACAAGGCTCAACAACCTTTGCAGACCTCGAGAGAACCAAAAAAATAGTAGAGAGGAAATAACCCATTCTGAACTCATGGTGACTCATGAAAATAACTTTATAAAACACAAGGAAATAAAACACATTTAAGAAACACATGACAACTCTTGACAATGCATAAAACAAAGAACAAGTCATGATTCATACAAACATTCAATATTGCTAAATATGACATAAAGATTCGAGAATTAAGCTTTATGGACTCAAATACCATTATATCAAGACTAAGAGACTCAAGAACATATTCACCCAACACAGACATTGAGATTACATGCCATAATAACATACAACTTAGAGACTCAAGATATATTTGAAGAATGGTGCACAAGACTCATCACATTGATCCAAGATTGTTATCATAACTACAAGACACATAAAAATGAACCAAAAAGACTGAATATAACATGACACATACCTTAACATTGTGGAGGAGTCACACAATGACTTATACAACTCCCCGTCTCCTAGATTCTTCATGTGCAATGATATACATTCAAGAAGAATAGTGAAGGCATATAGGATCCATGAAGACCTAAAACAAGGTCTTGAAGAGGTCCCATAATTTCTTGGGTAGATGAAAAACTAATTCATCCTCCCATATTTAATCAAAACATCATATTTTTTTCTTCATTGTATAATTTCCAGCTCTTGATTAGACACCAAGTCTCTTCTAGGTTTCCAAGTCCTTATGGGACCATTACATTGCACTCTAGGCCTCTAAAACCCACTTCTTTGCTCTCTATGACCTTGAGAATTCCTATTATGACCTGAATAAGATTAATAACAATTTCTTGCAACATGAACAACACTCACATTAGCTTATAACATATGACTGAATTTTGTCTCTTGAAGTCTTAATCTTGATTTTGTGATCCATACAAACAATACCTTGCAGTGTGACCTTGTTCATTGCACTTGTAGCATACTATCTTCTTAGAAAAATCATTTCTATTGTCTTTCCATGAATGAGCATCTCTAGGATCAAATCTCTTGAAAAACATCTTCTTACTTTTTCTAGGCTCAAAAAATCCTAGATTCCATCCATAATCCTTGGATTTGTGACCATATTCACAACATGAATTACATTCACCATTAAAGGATCCTACACCATTCTTAGAAGACTTTGTCTTGCATTCTTTAGCTCTATGAACAAAAACATGACATAAGAAACAATAGCCATTGAATGATATTTCATACCTTGATGCATTAGGCTGCCTAATAGGCTTGGTCTTCTCATGGTCCTTAGTATGAGTCACCTTCATTTCTTCCTTGGTACTTGGTTCACCATCTTCCTTGCTTGGAACCTTGTATTCTTGCATCAATTCCTTGTCCTTGAGATCCTCATTGAATCCCAAACCAGCCTTATCACTTGCTGATCTTTGTTGGCTAAGAATATTATCTAGGTCACTTGCACTTTTCTCAAACATTTTTAATTTTCTTGAAACTAGACCAAGTCTAGAATGTAGATACTTTATACCATCTTCATACTTGATGCACTCATATTCCTTTGAATTAAGTTTATCATTGAATAAAACAACTTGTGATTTCAGCTGATTACATTCTTCATCTTTGACCTTTAGAGTTTTGAAAAATCCTCCATTTGTGACTCCAAAATCTGAATAGTATGATTATGTTCATGATTATCTTCCTTGGATTCAAGGTTGGCTACAACTCTCTCTAATTGTTCCTCAGATGCCTTATGATCTCATCATGTTCTTTACTCTCATTTTTCAACTTTCCTTCAAAAAGATTAATTTGATCTTCATGATTTATTTTCATTTCAAAAATATGTTGTGTGAGTTTTTCATTCTCATCTCTATCAAGATTAAGTTCCCTTTTTACTATTACCCATCGTTGAATCTTCATAATCTGATTCGAATCACTAAACCCTTCTTTAAATTCATAAGTTACCACTCCTAGGGGAGAATAAATTTTAGGAATATTTTCTAAACAATTCTTACCTTCACTTGAAGTAGAACAACAATCATATTTGGAGTTCTTTCCTTTCGATAATTCTTCTTCTTACCACCCATTTTGTGCTTCAGAAAATCTCCCTCAAGCGGTCAAGATTCTCTAGAAGCTCCCACTCTGATACTAATTGTTGGAAGCATAAGGGACTGAGAGGAAGGGGTGAATCGGTCCTACAATTATTCATAACAATTTTCAGATTACCATACATGTAACATTATCATTTATCCATCCATTAATGTGTGATTAACAACATAAAACATTCAACCACATAAGCACAATCAAGAGAGCATACACATGAACACAAGATATATGTGGGAAACCCTCATGGGAAATAAAACCCACTAAATCTATACTTATATTAAATGAAGAAAAGACATTTATTGAATAAAAAAATTCACAAGGAGCACCAACCCTTGATTTAATGAGGTACCATCCCCATAAAGAGAACCAACCCATGGTTTAGTAGAATACCAACCCTAAATGAAACACCAAGACATAATTTAGTGAAGCACCAAATCCACAAGGAGGATACAACACCCTAAAGATGACTAAGAACCAAATCAACCACTTGAATATATTTTATCTCTAATAATGTTGCTGCCACAACTGATGGAGATCACTAAATCAGCTCACAAACTCTAGGTCTTTAAACTTGCACCATCTCCTTCTTTCTTCACTTGTCTTGATTCTAATATCTTGCACACATGCTACTAATAATACTTCAACCTATAATGCACTATATCAACTCTCAAAATATTTCTTCATACATCCAATCAACTCTTACGTAGGTCACTTTACACCCCCATGCAAGACTAGCTCACCAAATGAACCAAAACATCACTTTTATAACACTTTATTCTCATTAACCAAAAGGAGGTCGGTATATTATGATAAATTTGACCAATTAATCATTAAAAAAATTCCATAAATTTTCCACAACATCTAAAAGTGACCCAAGTAGGTCGGCCTAGCAAAACACCTTCATTTCATGATCCAAAAATCACTAAAACACATGCATTGGGATGCCAAAATTATCCTCATTTCAAAACCATGCTTATTAAAGCTCTCATATTCATAAAACATGAGTAATACATAATTTAAACATTAACCATGGTCTAATCAAATTATTTCATTTAATGGGCCCAATTCACTTTGTAATTCTCAAAATAGTTGTTTCTGCACCCTTCAACACCCTAGAAACTTCATAAGGCTACAAAATTATTTAAGATGATCCAAAACATGTCATATGAAAACTAAATGGAAATTTAATAACATTTATAACACTGATAATAATGTTATAAGTCATGAAACATCCTTTAATTCAAACCACAATAACATTTTCCTTTACCAGATCAACATGCCAAAAACTCTTTGTTCAAAGGTTATCTCATAAAATAATTTATACATGCCTTCAAGACCTCCAAATGTATTAATTGGATGAGAATTAATCCTTATAAACTTTCCTACTGATAGGATGCATCACCCAATTCATTTCATTCTTCAAATAACACCAAACTTTCATTCAAACACATAATGTCTTGAACTACCAAAAATATTCCTAATCAAAGAATGACCTGGAAACCATATCAAATAACCTAATAATGAGGAAATAAATATATAAATTGGCATGTATATGAATCTAATTTACAACACAAATTTAATAATCTCAAAACTCCTCTTGTAGCTCAAGTTATGCTCATTTTCTTGGACCCTGCTATTTGAGATCCCAAAACTACCCTTTGACCAGTCAACCTGTTTGGACCTCAAAACACCATTAAACTACATGAAAATGTCCTGAAACCTCCATGAAAATCAATAAAAACTCCAAATAATCATGAACAATCAATTTTGCATGTTATTCCTTTAGACCATCTTTTCCTAAAACCTTCTTCTTCAGAAACTATTATTTTAGGTGGGCCCCATGTATGACAATGGCCTCAAAAATACATTTATGGAAATCCTAAGGATTAATATACATCATAAAATCATTAATTTTTATGAATAAATAAAAATTAGGTCAAGTATAATTCACTTTACGCATTTACTCCTAGCTAGGCTTTAACTAGAGTTTTAGACCGCTTTACCTTCTTAACATTCTTTCATAAAAAATTTACAATCAAATGAACTCATTATTTTTTCTAAAGATTTTAAAATCACCATAGAAGCTTCCATGAAATCCACAAGGTCCCATGTAAATAAAATTGTTTACAACGAGCATCTGAAGTTGCACTTTGAGCTGAAATTTGACTTGATTTTCTCCTTGTCTCACAAAATCAATCATATCTTGGAAAATTCACATCATGGGAACCTAAAATGTTTCTAAGATCACTATTACTCATCCATCTAACATCTCTGATCATCATAATATCAATTCCATAGCTGAAACTCTCCAGTCACTAAGACTTACCTATGTTTGCATGCTAGATCCTCACTTTGTAGAAGCTAGAATCAATTGAAATAATGTAATAACTAAACAATAAACCATTTAAAATGACTCAAAAATACATGATACATTATGATATACCTAAATGCAATATTTTATGAGCTTGTATAGCTCCAAAATACATTGTCACACCTCAAGCAAACATACTGCTCCTAATGAGCACCTATAACAATGGGAACCACCTATACCTGCACTATGCCACTATTGTGGGTGCTCAAGAACCATTAAAACATGCTATAAATCATGTAAAAATGTTTCCCAAGAATCCAAGAATCTCACATTGTCAAGCTACACCTTCAAAGCACACTGCATAGGCTTGCAAAAGCAAACACACCTCCTTTGAATCCCACTATAATAGCTGATATACATATGAACCAGTATTTTAGCATCATATAAAACATTATGAAATCATCACACAACACTCAATTTGTCATTAATGTTATTTTTCATCAATGAAAACACCTATTAGGCCTACATGCCGACACCATCTTCCACTGAACCAACCTAAACGCACCCAAATGACACATGGTCGACATCTTGGATGCCATTATACCATATATCAAATTAAAATATTATTATGTTGATTATGTAATGATGCACATATTTACCATCCACGTATTTTCCACTCTCAGAGGGGGAGGCCTCAACTCAACTTGTATAGGTTGATGTAAATATTTTCCCTCAACGCTGCATTGTACCATCTTCCCTTAACCAGCCCTAGCGCACCATAAATGACACACACTCTAACAACCTGGATGCCATTATACCATACTTAAAATTAATATATTATTATGTTGATGATGTAAGGATGCACATCTTTGCCATCTACATCTTTGTTTGCTGTCACAGGGGGGAGGCCTCAACCCAACTTGTAAAGGCCTTTGGCGTAATAAATTTGAAGTTTGCATGTAATTCCAAGTGGATGCCAAAATTTAAATGTTAAATAAAAAATTGGATTTTGTTTTCAAATGAATAAAATGACATTGTATTTTCCTCTATATTGATTCCAAGGAAATAACAAAGTTAAAGAGAAATATCATTTTGAAAAAGAAACATGAGAAAATAATACATTATAAAGAAAAATATCATGTTTGAAAAATAAATATTAGAGTGTAGGAATTAATAAAAAGTTGTTAAACAAAAGTATTATGAATAATATAAGATTCACGGAATGTACAAGAAAATATTGAGAAAATTAAATTGAAGGTTCATTGTGCATAGCACAAGAGAATTACGAGGCCGATTTATTAACTATATAATTATGTGAACCTAGTTCAGACTAAATTTCCAAAGAAAAAAACACATTTTAATCATAAAGAAGTTTATTTCTTTGAGATATATGGAAATTTTGTATCATTTCAACATAATGGTTTAGTCCTCCTCGCATTATGTTAGTTTCGATGGGAGTGTATTCCTAGCTATTAAGCCACTTTGCTAGAATGTTAGATATATCAAATCAAGTCAGCTTACTAAACAAAATGAGCACATGTTGCTATCCTTTGAATAAGAGAGGGACATCATAGGGTTATTTCATTAAAAAAGTAGGTTAAAATTCCTATATTTGTGTTTCACCACAAATGTAGAGATAAAATAGATAAAGGTAAGGTCGAGGAGGAATACCCATGATTAGTCAAAGAAGGTGTTATGCGAGTAGAATGTTGACCAAGATGATTGTAGAGAGATTCCCTTTGGCTAGGAGGAATGACCTAAAATAGAACGCAAGACCACAAAATAGGATTAAAACAACAATTGGTGGATTTCCTAGCTAGAAAAGATCCAGGAAGTGAGGTGCTTCCTAGAAGGCTATCAATCCACTTTTAAAACAATTTAAATGCTGATAAGAACATGAAATAAATAGGCCTATTGTAGTTGTATAGTTTAGGTATCCTACACAAGCACAATAATTCAAATCTAGTCTAGTAAATGCATGCAAGACTAAATCTGGGAAGGGTGGTAGGTGGTTGAAGGTCTGCAGGTGTGACAGAGGCTGTAAAGGAGGTCTAGAGAATATTTGGTTAGGTTATGGGTTGTTTGGAAAGATATATGAGCTTTTGGTTTAGAAATATTACGAGTCACAAAGACCGGTATTGATTAGGTGCTGATGTCGATACTGGTAAATGACCAACACCGGTTGGGTGACTAGTGTCGGTAAGGGAAATTTGGTAAGGATATTAAAAATGGGGCTGATGGGAGCTCTC
Organism: Taxus wallichiana var. yunnanensis; assembly: GCA_018340775.1. Lineage (NCBI taxonomy): Eukaryota > Viridiplantae > Streptophyta > Pinopsida > Cupressales > Taxaceae > Taxus > Taxus wallichiana. Next base: position 798,409,477 of record CM031238.1, on the reverse strand, counting down.
TATGATTGCATAGAGAGCTGAGAAGGTTTGGGTGAGGTTGTAGGATTGTTAGAAAGAATCAGGGATCATAAAAATGGTGTTTGGGTAGGATATGGAAGGGTAAACAGGTAAATAGTTAAACAAAGTTGTTGTGGGAGAGATCCGGGTATCAAAGGTGACATAATGAAATAGATAACTAGTAAATAGATAATCTACTAAATTTAATGACAAAGAAGAAATAATACTTACTTGTGGAATACAGGTAGAGAATAGGTGGAGGTGATGGTTGTAGGAGAAGGTGATCCTAAACGAACGTAGCATGATAGGAGGACATGGTTCTTCTCGGTGAGTGCACTAGATTTATGGATCAATCTCTTGATGAAATGAGTGGTATCTTAATGTTGTTATGGTCTACGGTATGTCGTAGGATTTTTGAAAATCTTGAGAGTCAGTATGCAATGTCGTAAGAGCTATAAGATCAGATTCAGAACCTGAAAAAAGAGTTAGAAACTCTTATTTAAGGTAACCAATGATGGTTAGGTTCTTGGTGTCGGTCGAGGATAACCGAGTGTCGGTAAAAGAGAATTGGTCATAATTGGTAAAAATAGCCCAATCCTTACTAAATTTGGCGTGATCTTGATTTTGGTTCCGGGTCACAAGTGAAGAATGGTGGTAAATGGAGTTAGAAAGTGGTTAGAGGGATAATAGGTCATTAAGATTAGGGTTAGACTAAATCCTAATTGGTTAGGATAAGTGGGACTTTTCTAAGGTAATAAATGAAGTTGGAATGAGTCTAGGGTGAGGTGGAGAGGTGAGGTCACTTAGGTGAGGTGGCTGGGTGAGGTAGGTAATTAGCTTAATTTTGGTAATTAATTTAATTAAAATGTGTACAAGTGGGCATGGTGGGGGAATAGTATTGAATTAATTACTTAAAGGGGGTTTTAAAGGGTTATGACCCAATTTTGGATGTCTAAATTTACCCCCTTTTGTCACTAAAAAGTGACTTTGAAAAAAACATGAGTGATTGCCCTAGGTATGGGTTGAAGTTAGGTTGCCCCAATTATGGGTGGAGGTGATCCTCCTTAAAACCATAATTTATGAAGTAGTAGGTTAAATCGGTGTTGGGTTTGATAAAATGGTAGGTGATAAAAAATACGGTAGGGTATGGGCATGCGAAATGGTGATTTTGGGTGTAGGTGTTAGGTAGGGAAATTTAAACACACACACACATGTAGAATGCTACATCATTAAAGGTTGATAGTTTATCCAAGTAAGGATGACATGGATCAGGTATCCAAGGTATATGATACAATCTTGAAACACAACAAGTCTAGGTGAAGGAATGGGCATTTGGTGGGTTTCAAAGCACCAAAAGTTTTGGGATGGTCAAGATAAACATCATGACATAAATAAAGGCAAGGTTAGTAGGCTAAACAATACGAGTAACATCATCACAAGGTATAACGAGTAAGTGAATTTGAGTGTCCAATGGGTGAGTTTGAGTTGCAAATAGGTGAGGTCAGTGTGGGTAAATAGGTAAGGTCGTAGGCAAGGCAAAGGTATAGGAAAAATATGTCCCAAAGTACAATGAAGTTAGGGTCGGATAAAAAGGCTATTAGGCGAGCCTATAGGGCTTGGGTAAGGTCATGGTTATAAGAAAATGGGCTCTTATAATAAAATTGGGAAAATTAGGGTAAATGGGTATTGTAGGGTGGTGATACCAGTTTAGGGAGCTATTGCTAGTTGAGGTTAACTAATGATGGTTTCTTAGGGTATAGTTGAGTTGCGGGTGTATTAGAGGATTTGATGGTTTGGTATTTGCTGTAATTATCTATTGTATTGCTAGGTATATGAGCACATAGTATGTGTGCACGCACAGGGAATTCCACGATAAGATTATCACGTGGGAGTTTGCGGGGATGGATATAGGAGGTAGGTGCGGTAGGGTCACATCCATGAGTGGAGGAGGCATCACGAGATGTGACATATAATCAGCGAGATATTATAGGGTCTATATGATTTAGATATTATATGGCGACCTTATGTTGATTTTTTGTCCTATGGGGGCATGGTAGAGGAACTAAGGGATTATAGTTGGTTAGATGGATTCAAAGATGGTGGCGAGAGAGCATGAGATGATTCTGTAGACCTGATTCGGCGTTAGTTCGAGTTGAAGAAGTATGTGCCTCCACCATTTCACATGAGCACCATTAGGATAATGTGGAGAGAGGCAGTTATCTCCACCTCATCCAATGAATCCTACGGGAAAGGAGGAGTAGGTGAGTGATAGGTGGATTGACAATACTAGTATTATGGATCGATGGATACAAGCACTTGGTGGATATCCCAGCTACATGAAACACCACCAAGGCTAGGAAATTATGATCTAACAACAATTCCCAGTATAGTGGGACCGATTATAGGGTCAAGTGACAATGTTACGGCTCTACAACGTACTAAGGCACATGCCCAGTGGCCACCCTTCGAGGGACGGGTGACAAGGTTACGGGGAATTTGACATAGGCTCGAGTTCTTACACAACCACTAGAATGGGATGAGGGACAAGTAGCCACATTACGGGCTTAGATTTCTACTCTATATGGCTAGTTGGTATGCAACCCAAGAATAGGCCCGGAAGGAGATGGGGAAAAGGTTACGGGGTTGCAAGAATAGGTTGTGATACTAGAAGAATATGTTTCCACTTTATAAGGCTAGTTGCCATAGGCTCATTCACATGCATAGGCACCGAGTAGAGGAAAAATGTCCTATTGTGTAGGCATAGACACCGAGATAGGGTCCCGTGTTACAGATAGGAGGACAAGGACCAATGGTATAGGTACATGGTCTACAGGTAGGTGCTAGAGGTATGACTCCACCCTAGGTGATTTATATGGTTAGTTATAGATATTTCATGTCGAGGCACGGTATTATTAGGACCAATTGATAGAGAGTGGCATCCCTATGTGATGTATGATGATTATAGAATACGAGTAGGCAACGAGTGCTAAGACTAGGTCAGCGACTCACATTTCTAGCGATTCGAGAGAGCCGTTGGCCTCATAGACAAAGTCAATAAGAGATTATGAGTAGGTAGAGGTGGGGGCTAAATGAGGGTACCAGAGAGAGTAGAAGAGGTGCCAACCACTTGCATAGATGATATTGGAGAGATAGAGACATTGTATTTTGATTTTTTATATATAGATCGGCTGCATGTCTGAAGGCGTGAGATGTATATGAGAGCTTTTGAGAAACTATATTTATATCTGTGTATATATGTATTGACACACATACATTCCATTTATATATTTTGATGATGATGGTTATATGTGATGTGTTTTGGTTTAATTTCTATTGTATTACTATTATGGAAACTAGATATGTAGGCATGGATGGTTATGGTTGTATGATTTGATTATATGTCCATTATATGGATGTCATAAAAAGTAGATTCTTAGGCATGGTTTGGTTTAATTTCCATGTTATTGATGTGATGAAAACTAGATGGTTAGGCATGATTTGGTTATGAGATTGAATGTTTTAATTTCCATTGTTTTTGATGTTATGGAAACTAGATGATTAGGCATGGTTGAGTCGATGTTGTCATGATGTGAGTTCATTCCCATTATATTGATGTCATGGAAATTATATGAATGATAATGAGATAATGCTATTTTGATTTCCAAGTTATTGTTCTTATGGAAACTTAGGTATTTAGGCATGGTTGAGTTTGATGTGAATTTCCAATTTATTGATGTCATGGAAATTAGATGTAGGCATGATCGAGTTGTGTTTGTTTTGATTTAGTTTCCAATTTGGTGACATTATGGAAAGTAAATGATGATGTATATGTGTGATGTATGGTTTTGTTTATGAGTCAATTTCCAAGGTATTGTTTTGATGGAAACTAAATTAATTAATTAATTTTTGATGTGGAAAAAATGGGTGAGGGAAAAGGGTGGAAAACACAGAAAGGGAAATAGTGGCTGAGCTAACCCCAAAGGGACCCATGCTTTAAGAGTGCTGCCTACATAGACCTTGTGAAAGAGGCCTCAAGCTAATGTAGTTCTCCCATAAACCAGGGAAGAATGAGATTGGGTTAGGTTAGATGAATAGGTAAGTTGGATTGATAGGTTGGTTGGGTAAGGCATGTTTGAAAATAGGCAAGGTTGAATGTTGAATAGGTAATAGGCAAGGTGAGTTAGATGTAGGTACAAATGAAGGTGTCATGGTTAAATCAATTTTGATGATCTTTCCTATTGAACAAAAAACAAGGTAGGCAGAGGTGAACTGAAAAGAAGTGAAATTCCCAAGTGGAAAAGACCATAAATGTCATACCCTTAGACTTATTGAACGTAAGTCCCTAGATACATTGCATAATGTGATAGGTCTATAGGTGAAAGAAGTTGCATGATCACAATGTGTAAAATACATGCGTCATCCCTTGAATTTGAGTTAGAATATATTAATCAGAGGGTAAAGTGGAAGAGTTTGTTTAGCATAATCTTGTTGTTGGACAACATGCCCCTTTTGAAAGATACCCAAATCTAGAATATGCACGCCCATGACCCAAAGTTTATATTTATCTTGAATTTTTTCTTTTCTTTTTGTGTGTATAGACTCGATCAATACAGGAAGCTCTAGAATTATTTTATTTAAGAGATATAGTTTAGTCTTCTTTTTGGATAGACTAATTACAATAAGGGGCTGGATTTTTATAACTATCCTTCAAGGAGTAGTCTACTTATAGCAATAAGAAAGAGAGGTAGATTTCCTTTTGAGGGATTCATCTATTTGTGAGAAGTTTGACTCAAGGATTTGAGTTTTTGGTTATCCCATGTATATGTTTGCTTTTTATTTTGAACTTGAAGTCATGGACAAGACTATAAAGGAGTATAGGCCTCTTTTATGAAGGCAAGACCATAACACGAAAAGGTTAGCTATGAAAGAGGGTTTTAAGTGATGAATGACCATGGGATTCCATCCTAAAAAAGATGAAAAGTATCCATGAGAATCATGTCATGAGTAGAGCCGTGGTACTCATATTGAAGATAAGGCTGAACGGTGATGGATAATCACACAATTCTAGTTTATTTGTTGGTCCTTAAAATAGGTAGATGGAGGAAATATTTTCTCAAGGAAAAAGCATATAGGTGACATAAAGTGATTTAATACTTTATTCAACATTAGAATGGCCGAGGATGTAAGGCATTAAGGGGTTTAGGTTCAGGTTTACCTTCAAGAGAAGATAAACAATAAGCACCTAATCCATAGGTATGGGTGAAAATGTAGGGTTCAAGCCAATTAGGAGAAAAATTTCCCCAATTACTTTTCTATGCTTTAGTTACATGTTGATTTTCCTTTCTGAGAAAGATCGCCAATCTTGAAAATTTTCTCCTAAACAGGTTTTTCATTGGCACGTTTGATGCATTTTTGGTAGATTTGAAGGTGGTCGAGAGAATTTAAATGACATTTTCTAATAACTAAAGTTGTGCCAAATGGTGTTGGAAAAATTCCTCATGATTGAGCATATATCGTAAGCGAGATACAAAGAGATGGAATTTGTAATTTGAAAGGTAGGGCGACCTCTATACCATAGACCAAAGAGAAATGTGTGGCAGCGGTTGATTTGATTTGTGAATGTTGGTATGATAAGCCCATAAGGAAAAAGGAATGTGCGTATTCCAATCCTTACCAGTATCATCAAAAAATTTCATGAGAATTTTGTTGAGGGTTTTTTTAGTTGATTCGGCTTGACCATTTGTTTGAGGATAGTATGGTGAAGAGAAACTGAGTTGAATAGTAAAGTTATTGTAGAGTGGTGTAGGGTTTTGTTTCTTAATTGTTTACCATTGTTAGTGATGAGGTAATGAGGAACACCAAAGCAAAAAATGATGTGGTGGTTGATGAATTCACATATTTTATCAGCTTTTGTAGAAATGAGAGGGATGGGTTCCACCCATTTAGTGTAGTATTTGATTGCTGTGATGATCCATTGATGATGTTGAGAAGAATGAGGGTTAATCTCTCTGACGATATCTAAACCCCATTGGGAGAAAGGCCAAAAGTCTCTAGTGACTTGTAAGGTGTGATTTGGGGTGTGGTGAAGGTTAGCATACTACTGACACTTCACACAATGTTTGACATAGTCAAAAAATATTGGTTAAGGGTTGGCTAGTAATAGCCAAGGTGAAGAATATGTTTGGCAATAGCGTGACCATTGAAATGTCCATAACAAATCCCATCATGGATTTCTTTAATAGTGTACGGAATTTTAGAATTAGTGAGGCACTTTCGAAGGAGAAAACCATTAACTCCATTCTTGTAGAGAATATCCCCATGATGAAGTAATGAGAGACCTTTAGGAGGAAGGATTGTTTACCATTGTGAGTGAGATCCAAAGGTAGGATTGAAAGGGAAAGGTAGTCAGCGAACTACTTATACCATATATCCTATGGGTTAGTTTCAATTCTTCCCACAAAATTTATGTCATGGATGAGATAAGAAGGTGATTGCAACCATTGTATTGTGACAAATATTTTAGAGTTTGAAGGTGAGGTAGGTATTTGTGAGGTGAGGAAAGCCATGGTATCCAAAAATTTGTTAGTGGATCGTAGAACAATTTGAATGTTGTAATTATCAAAGGCAGTCAAAATCATGTCGACATAATGACTATACTTTGAATTATTTCATTACGACATTGGTATAAACCATTAACTTGGTTGATGACCAGTTGAGAATCACCAAATATATTAATGGTCTTAACATCTAGGGAAATGGCAGTTTGGAGACCTAACATGAGTGCTTCGTATTCAACCACATTATTGGTATAATCAAAGTCAAGTTTGAAAGATAAAGGCATATGATCTCTATAAAGAGGAATGAGGATAACCCCTGTGCCACCCCCATATTGAAATTTATAACCATCAAATAATAGGGTCATTTGATAAACAATGTCATCAAGGGAGAGTGTAGCAATGGATTCATTAGGAAAATCAAAGTTAGAAGATTGATTTTGGAAAGAGGTGTGTCTGCAAGTTGATGTATAATGGTTTGTCCCTTAATAGAATTTTAATGAATGAATTCTAGAGCTAGGTCTGTAAGGAGCATGATCTAGTATGAAGCATGCTAGTGTTGATAAGGCTTAATGTAAATTTAATGTAGAGGGTTAGTGTTGGTGACAATGAAGGTCTTGTGGTTAAGTAGGTAGTGGTGAAGTTTAGTGGTGATAAAGACTAGGGATAAACAAATATTTTCAGCATGGGTATATCTCGTCTCATAGTCTAAAAGTGTATGGCTTATGTAATAAACCTCTTGCTCCCTATGTTGCTCAACATGATGAGTGAGCATGGCACCTAAGGAATGGTCAGTGGTAGAAATGTATAGGTGGAAAGGTTTTCATGTTTAAGTGGGATGAGCACAAGTGGTTGAAGAAGGTATTTCTTCAATACTTTAAAGGATTTTGGCACTCGTCATTCCAATTGAAGGAGACATCCTTTTTAATAAGATGATGAAAAGGTGACATCGGTCGGAAAGTTGGGAAATAAAACATTGAATGGATTTCAATTTTCCTTGCAAACTTTAATAGCTATCGAAGGTTAGTAGGTGGAGGCATCTCAAGAATAGCCTTGATTTTGGTGGGATCAACTTCGATACCCTACAAAGAGACAATGAAACCAATGAGTTTTCTAGAGAGAATGAAAAATACACACTTCTTTGGTTAAAGGAGAACATAGTATTTGATGAGATAGTCAAAGATTATTTTGAGGACTAGGAGGTGTTCAGAATGAATTTTGGATTTCTTGAGAAGGTTATCAACGTAGTATTATAGTATGCCATGTATGATGTCATGGAAGATTTAGGTCATGACGCCTTGCGATAAGTGGCTGACATTTTTCAATCCAAAGGGCATGAGTTGATAACAAAAGGTCCCCAAGGGGTGATGAAGGTGGTTTTGTGTTTATCCTCAGTGCTAGTAATATTTGATTATAACCCAAGAATCCATCCATAAGAGATAACATCTTATGGTTGGCTGTAAGATCAGAAAGTTGGTTGATGCCAAGAAAAGGAAAGTCACCCTTAGGGCTAGTGAGGTTAAGGTCGCGGAAGTCTATGAAAATGTAGAGTACCCATGTCACCTTGGTGATAGGAATGATGTTTGAAATCCATTGTAGATAATCGATAGGTAGAATGAAAGAAACAAAAAGAAGGTGCTAGAGTTCCTCTTTGACAAGAAGGGAAATTTGTGGATGCATTTTTTGTAGCTTTTGTTTCATAGGTTTGGCATCAGGAATAGTAATGATATTTTACACCACAATATTTGGGTCAATACCGGGCATATCGGCGTAAGACCAAGCAAAAGCGTTGCTATGATCTCGGAGGAAAGAGGTGAAGGCTTCCTATTCAGTATAATATAAATATTGACCTATCTTTAGAAGTCAAGGGTCATCCTGAGTGTGAATGTTGATCTCTATGGTCAGTTCATTCAACATGGTTTGTGTTTAAGAAGGTAACGACCAATGAATGTAAAATTGTCTACACATAAATAGGCAAGAATTAAATCATCATTCTAACATTGAACAATGTTGATAGAAGGCGATCGCCTCTAATATGTCATTATAAAAAGAGGAAGGGAAGAGGGAACGACCATCACGATGATAGGTCAAAGGTCCCAAAGAAATGGTGTTCACATTTTTAGGAGTAATGGATTTTGGATCCATGGACTCCATGGATGAAGGCGGTGTGATGGTTGAAAAAGGTGAAGAATTTTGATCTTGCTCTACAAGGTTGATTATTTCCCTCTTGGACTAGGTGGTTCGAGAAAACCCGATACCACAATGGTCTTTGTGTTTATGGGTAGTGCAAGGAATAATTGTGTGACAACCTTGTTTGTAAAGACCAAATCCAAATCCTTTCCAAGAACATCGATGAAGAAAGGTGTGGGTGAAATGGTGGTTGGTGAGGTAACATAAATTAGAGAAAAATGGTCATGCTTGAGTGGGTGGTTCGAGAGAGTAAAAAGAAGCATCAAGTCCCCTGAATGTCAAGTTTTTAGAATGTTTGTACTGAAGATTTGGTGAGATGTTCCTAACACAAGCCCTAGTGAACAACTCTATTAGTTCGGTTTGTGGAAGTTGGAAGGTGAGTTGATTAATAAGGCCATGCCAATGGGTAATGAAATCTACGATAGATTCATCTTCATATTGGCAGATGGAATAAAGATCAATCATGGTGACTTTCTTAGTGATGTTAATCAAGAAGTGGTCCAGGAAGGTCTGGGCCAACTGATTGAAGGAAAATACTGAGTGCTTAGGTAAAGCACTATACCAATCGAGGGAAGGTCTTGACAAGGACATAGGGAAGGTCCTAAGAAGTAAGGCATCATCATGGGAAATTAGATAACATACGTGTTTAAACGATCACAAATGTTGTTGTGGATCTTCCTTGCTATTAAATCGATTGAACTTAGGCATCTCCCAATGTGGGGGATAAGGATGAATGGGTATAGATGGATGAATAGGATCATTACAAATTTTAGCATAAGTCAATGTATTATGAGAGCTAGAAACAGATGCTTCAAGGGTATACATCTTATCCATCATCATTTTGATCAAATCCATGGTCGGATTAGATTGAGGTGCACCTCCCATGGTATAAGGAGGTGGATATGATGAATGGGAAGTAGAGGAAAACTTGTATATGGATGTTTCAAGTAAGTAAAATGAGAAGGGGTGATATAAATAATGACAAATGATGATGAAATATACCTTGAATGGGAGGTGTAGGTGACATGTGGTGGTTGAGATAAGGTATAGGTGGGAGGGATCTATGTCGAGACCCTCGTAGTGATAGGTCGTAGAGTGTGGTATAGACATGACCAAACTCTGAAAAGGGGTTGACGCAACTAGAGGTTGCGAGGTAATAATGACTGATGACATGGGAATCCCTACACTAAGATTTGTAGATGATGGTGTGGTAGACATCAAAGGGGTGACAGATGTCGAAGGTGTGATAGATGTCGTAGGTGTAAAAATATCAAAGATGTAGGGATGATATGAGAAATGATTGGTGGTGAGGTGGAATTAGGTAATTCTACACTAGTTTTGGCGATACAAAAGTGGGGGTGAGAGTGGGAGACATAGAGGTAGGCATCCCGAATAAAGGTTGACTGACAAGTCATAAGTAGAAGAATGGGAAAGGTAATATTGTAAGGTTGCGGTATTATGATCAAGGAATTTCGTGAATTCCTCGTCACTGGGGTACCGTGGAAGGAACATTGGGGTCCATTGGTGATGAAATAGATGGTGATGATGGGCTAAGAGAGTATGATTGACAACTAGCTTGAAAGACTAAGGTGTTGGATTTACGATGAGTCGGTAGCATGTGAATAATGAAATAATAGGTAGTCGATATTTGAAATGGTACAAATACACAAAAATAAGAGGGAGGAAGAGTCTGGAAGATGATGATGAGCTGTTCTTTTGATAGGAAAATCAAAATATAGAAAGCCCGACATCGGTCGGGTAACCGAGTTTGAGTTGGGTAGATAAAGCGATGCGGTTGCTAGACCGATATCGGTTAGTGTGGATATAAAATATTTTGAAAATATGGATAAGAAAGGTACAAAATAGGTGAAACAATGTTTTGTAACTGGTGATAGAGACTCAAAAATGAGTGTATCAGAAGAAACCAGAACACAAGAAGTGACATAAAGTGTAAATGTTAGATTGAAGCTATTTTTGATAGGATTATCAAAAAAACATAGAGACCAATGCGAGTTAGGTAAGCGGTGATGATATGATAATGGAACCAACCACGCTCGCTAGATCGATGCGGTCATTGAGAAATTTTGAAATTTGGAGTGATTTAAGTTAAATAAAATCCAACCCAGAAGCTGAGCATGGAAAAATGATGTCCTATCACACTTAGAAAAAATTGGAATACACCAACTATGATTGTGGAGTGTGAAAGAAAATAAAAGAAAAGGAGGTGAATCATTCTTACAACTCAAAACACAAATAAGGAAAAAAATAACAAACACACAAATACTAGGTATCAGATTTTTATGTAATGTGGCTTACGCCTTTTTAAAGCGATTATAAGTAGATTATAGTTGTTGGTCAATGAAGGTTCTCTATAAATAGTCTATGGTTGGTATTAAGTGTTTTTGGTTAACGTGTCCCCAATAAATACTTCATAGTACTGCGAGGTCCAAAATCTAATATGATGACTAGCCACAACACCAGTTGTATCCACTATCAATAGGTTATTAATATTTGATAACAACTACCAAGAAGGAAGATGTTTAAGAAATGAGTTAATTGTTAAAGTTATTTGGATAGGGGTGTGTGTTCACAAAGTGTGAACTACGATTAATTCCTTCCAATTATCAATTTGGTCATGACCTCAAGTACATAGATTGCAAATAAAATTTAGGTGATCTAATGCAACAATCAAAAGGATGAAATGCATAGGTTTTAAAACCCAAATTGACAATGAAATTTGATGTAGAAAGTGGAAACAGGAGGAGGAATGCTCTTTTACTAGATGCGATATAAAAGAAAATAAGAAGAAATGTTCTTTTTAAGCACCAAAGAAGCGAATTTCATTTAGACAAATAGAAATAAGATAAGGTTTTCAAGGGCAAATTTAACGTGAATTTTTGCGAAAGAAACAAAAAAAAAATATTCCCTAAAATGAACAATGAAAAGAACCCAAAAGACAGGGTCCCACTAGGTGTGCCAAAATGTTTCACTGCAAATGTAGAGATAAAAAAGTTAAGGGTAAGGTTAAGGAGGAATACTGTGATTAGTCAAAGAAAGTGTTGTGTATGCATACAATGTTTACCAAGATGATTGTAGAGAGCTTCCCTTTGGCTAGGAGGAATAACTGAAATAGAACAGAAGACCAAAAATATGATTAAAACAACAATTAGTGGATTTCCTAGTAGAGGTTAGATACGGGAATCGAGGTACTTCTTAGAAGGAATTTTGTGAATCCACTTTTAAAACAATTTAAATGCTGATAAGAACATGAAATAAATATGCCTAATGTAGTTGTATAGTTTTGGTATCCTACACAAGATAATAATTCAAATCTAGTGTAATAAATGCATGCAAGAATAAATCTTAGAAGGGTGTTAGTTGGTTGAAGGTCAGAAGGTGTAAAAGAGGATATAAAGGAGGTTGGAGAAGATTTGGTTGGGTTATGGGCTGTTTGGAAAGAGATATGAGCTTGCTGGTTTGGAAATATTACGATCCACCTGAGGCCAAGAGATTGGTTAGGTGACCGATGTTGGTACTAGTAAATGACCAACACTAGGTCTGGGTGACTGGTGTCGGTAGGGTAAATTTGGTAAGAACATTAAAAATAGGGTTGAGAGGAGCTCTTTGTGATTACGAGAGAGTTGAAAGGTTTAGGTGAGGTTGTGGACTGCTAGAAAGATTCGGGGATCATAAAAATGGTGTTTGGATAGGATATGGATGGGTAAATGAGTATATAGTTAAATGAAGGTGATGTGGGAGAGATCGAGTATGAGAGGTGACAAAATGAAATAGATAACTAGTAAATAGATAATCTCTTGAAACAAATGCCAAAGAAGCAATAATACTTACTTATGGAATGTAGGTAAAGAATAAGTGGTGGTGATGGTTGCGGGAGAAGGTGATCCCAAATGAATGCGGCATGACACAAGAACACAATGCTTCCCGGTGAGTGCAATGGAGCTCTAGATCAATTTCTTGATGAAATGAGTAGTGTCCGAATGTTGTTAGGGTCTACGGTATATGTGAGCTGTTGAAAAGATTAAGAGTCAATATGAAATGTCTCAATTGCTAGAAAACTAGATTAGAACCTGAAACAAGACTTATAAACTCTTATTTAAGGTAGCCGACGGTGGATAGGTGATCGATTCTAACGAGGGATAACCAAACTCGGTTAAGGATAATAGGTCATAGTTGGTAAAAATAGCCCGATCCTTACTAAATTTGGTGTGATCTTGATTTTGGTTCCGTGTCACATGTGAAGAATGGCGGTAAATAGAGTTAGAAAGTGGTTAGAGGTATAATAGGTAATTAAGATTAGGTTTATTCTAAATCGTAATTGGTTAGGATAAGTGGGGACCTAGTCTAAGGTAATATATATAGTTGGAATGGGTCTAGGGTGAGGTGACTTAGGTGGGGTGTTGGGTGAGGTAGGTAATTAGCTTAATTTTGGTAATTAAATTAATTAAAATGTGTGGAAGTGGGCATGGTGGGGGAATAGTATTTTATTAATTAATCAAAGGGGGTTTAGAGGGTTACGACCCAATTTTGGGTGTCTAAAATTTGAATCTAAATCTATAACAAAAATACTATAGAATAATGTTCATTTTTTTGTGGTTGTAGGACTTGCCTTGTTTAGATCCCTAACCTTTTCAAGATTGATATAAAAACATGTAATATGTGCAAAAAATAAATGAAATGGTATCCTTGTTCGGGGACTAAGGAAACAAACCGTAGTGCATGGTTTATTGGTGGTAAATTAATTATTGTCAATGGTATTTGAGTGATTTGATGTTGTCACTAGTCATAGTTCATTCGTAGTTGTGATCATTAGGAAATCACAATGCATTTACATGCATGAATGACATAAACATTGAAAATATGAACTTTGATTGTTACGTGACATTTTTGTGTCCAAATGACCTTATTTCTCCTTCAACAACACATGTAAGCAGAAAAAGTGTGAGAAATAGTAAAAGTTCTCCAAAAACCAATGGGGGTGAAGGGAAGAGTGAAAGTTATTTTATAATTTTGTGGTGCATATAATATTGTGATTGATATGAGTACAAGGTGATAAAGGGTAGAGATGATAAGGTTCCATCGTGCATTGGAGATGCAATTGGGTAGGTGAAGTGATTAAGTATATAGAGAGATGTGACAAGATTAAATGGGAGTGGATGATGATGAGTAAGAAGATGAAATGTCTTAAATAAATCTTATTGTATTTTTAGGTGTTTTGTGGGAATATATGATTTTTAGGGGATTATTATGTTTTATAACGTTTTCATATTTTTATCTTAGGAGACCTTATATGTAAGGTGAATTTTCTAATGTCTATATTTTCCCCCTTTTTGGGAAGTAAGTAGGATGTGGCATAAAAATTGAAGACAAGTTTTGGGTCATCCAACCCTATAACAATGGTTGTCACGTACACAATCTTAGATGGTTATTTGGATAGACAAGAACTTGGAAATGTGATTGATGTGAAAGTTCATGTAGATTTTATGAAGGGATCAATTGGTTGATTTCACAAGTAAAATACTATTTAGTCTATTGACTAAGATAGATTATGATTGAGTTTCATAAGATTGACGAGAAGGATTTTATGTAGTATCCTCCATTAAGTGAAAAATTTTGGGTTGTAGGATGTCGCAACATAGCTTTGAGATAAAAATGAAAATAAATTTTGTAAAGGAATGATTATTTAAGTGAGGAAAATGTTTCCCCATCCACGTGTAAGCCAAAAAATAATAAATGATATGCAAGAGTGGATGTATGTTAGATAATATGAGATAAATATTTCCCAACCCAATAGTGATGCGTGAAAAGGATTGGAAGTTAACATGGATGAGAAGTGTAAATTATGAAAAAATGTGCAAAAGGAAAGAATGCCCATGGATTTTCAATCCAAGTGGAATGGAATGCAAGTGTTCAAGGGACATGTATGCATTGATATATGGAAAGTAATTATAGATTAGACATGGCGAAACAATGTTTCTTGCTGAAACCATGATGAGTTGGAAGGTATGTACCATGAGACAATAAGCGGAATAAAACAAGAGGGTGAATAAGGTGTAAAGATAACTAGGAAACTTACTAGATCAATTTCTATTGAGATCTTGTAAGTGAACACATAATTTAATTGTTTTTGAAGTGAAGAATGTAAAGAACAATACGTGAAGACACCATCCAATGTTTAAGAGTGATTATAATAGGTGATATGTGATTGGTGGTATGTAAGGTAGTTGTAATTCATGCTTTTCTATGATACTATCTAGGCATCCATAACCCTAATGGAGATGTATTTGATTATAGTCTCAACATTTCTCTACTACCATCTAGGAGTCCTTAGCCCTAATAGAGATAATAGAAACACTACTAAAAAGAGTTTATATATATATATATATATATATATATATATTATATATATATATATATTAAATTTGTTTTTTTGCATTTTTACAGGGTATATGACTCTCTTAATTGTTAAGGGTTTTAGAACTACTAGTGGCATGATGGAGAGAGTGAAAGTGATTATGTAGACAATATTGGATAACATCAACAAATAATTCTGTGGATATTCAAAAGAATTTTTAAGTGTATGTATAAGGTCTTCAATCTTAAGTAGGAAAATTGTTCTTAATTTCCCTAGTGACAAGAGACTAAGTTCAAAAAAATATAGCAGATAATATCAAATAACAAAATATACAAAAAAGTTAATCAAGAGTTCACCAAATGTTGTGAAATAAACCAAGATGTGAAATGTGAATGAATGGTAAGTGAATTATGTTGAAGTGAACAAAGAATTGGATTAAAATATGAATGAATTGGGTAGTCTTGGTGGAAGAACATCCACATGCATGTTGTATTTTATTGTAAATTTTGAGATGTACAATTCTTTTTGGATTTTGAAATATATTTAGTTGTTTTTGTATTTTGTGTTTGTTTTTTTTTTTTTGTTGGTTTTAAGGATAGTAGAGTGATATTTTTGGAGAATTAATAGATGTCTTAAATATAGGATGAATAAAGAGAAGTAGAATATAATCAACATGTAAAAGAGATATAGTGAAGTTATGTGAGTCCCCTAGTCCTTGTAGGGATGAAATGAATAAGAGACATGATATAGAGAAGTTGGTGGAGGAATTGTGGAGAATTGGTTTGGATTGTATGATGTTAATGAAGAATGAAGAAATGATTCCAAATATAAGCCATAGGATAAAAATGTGTGGAGTACATGAATGAAAAGATAAAGAAAGTAAAATAGATGTTGAGTGATTTTTACATGTGGAAATGTTAGGTGGAGAAAAAAGTGATTTCTAAAGGAAAAATGATAGAAAGTGATGTATACTTGTGAGGAAGTGGTGTGATAAGAAGTGCAATGTGTTTAAGAGGACGGGTGATGTAGCATGTGATGTCAAATAAATGAGAAAGGGTAAGAAAACATGAACATTGCGAACATGTAAGTGAATGTCAAAAATACCTATGAGGAAGATGTATAAGAATAAGGGTAGGTGGATTTTGTGGGGTGGATGTAAGAGGAGTGTGAATGAGAATAATAGATGATATAGAATGGAATGGGGAGAATGTACCAAGAAGGGATCCTAAATGGGTGGTGATGGTAATAAATGGGGGCATACGGAAGAAGAGAAATTAGTGTGCATCATGAATGGTTGTGAAGAAGGGCATGCGAAGCATGAGGTGGGTATGGGAAATGTCAAAATGAAAAGAGGTTGGTAAATAAAAAATGTTAGTGATGAAGTAAAGGACTGAAAAACAAAATAAGATATCACAATGGTGTGGATGATAGAATTGATGATGTAGGTGATGATAATGAGGAGGATAACTCTAGAGAGGATGATAATAAAGTGTGAAAATGATGATGTAGAGTCCAAAGTGGAAGCACATGATGTTATAGATTATGGGATGGATGAAATAGATGATAAGACATAAGGTGAAAATGATGATTTATGGGTAGAAGGAGATGAAGATTCAAATAATTGAGAAATGACATATTGAGAATAAGTGGAATCTATATTATCTTATGAAATGACTAGGTTGGTGTTAGAAGGTGGAACATGAGGAGATATAGGGATGATAATAGTGTCACCCATTTCAAGGGGGTCATGTATGCTGTTGTGAAGTTGAGGACACGAGTTAGTGGAATTTTTGTTAGTACAATGATATAAAAATCAATCATGGGATGTATGAGACAATGGTGGGGAGGCATGGGAAGGAGGTTGGTTAAATTTTATAGAATAAAAAGAAGTAATTTAGTGAGGGGAGTGAATTCCTAAGTGGGATGGAAAAATTAGTTAGACTTATTAGGATGCAAAAATGTGGCTACAAGAGGTGTGGACATGGGAGGAGGATCTTATTGGATGACATGGTAAACATGCAAGTGTCATGGTAGAATAGTAGAGGGAGGAAATGAAACATGTTAAAAATTAATAAGATTCCCAAGATGGACACACTTGAGGCATTGTGCCATATACATGGACTCATACAAAGTGTGTAATAGGTGAATTTACAAGTGGCATGATATGTGGGTGGTGAAGCGTTTGGGAAAGAGGTCAATATAAAAAAATCAATAATGAACTTGTTATGAGTTTTGAAAGCATGTAAGGGTAATGAAATATGGCTTTAGGCATAATGTGAATGGAGAAGTGAACTAAGAATGTGTCATTAAGTTGGGTGAATTAATAAATCATAGGTTGTAGGAATCATGACTACCAATTGATTGCTTAGCTAGTGAGTAGAAGTGGGAAATTGTGTAAGATGAGTGTGTTTTCATGTTCAATGAGGTTACATGCATATTGAAATAGATGTAAGTTACTTTTGAGGTCAGTGGTGCCATTGAATTTTTCAAAAGCAAGCATGTCAAAGTGTGGAAGATATTGGTGATATGGTAATATGTGGTGAATAGGATAATTTAAAATGGTGTAATAAGTTAACAAAGAAGCATCCCCAAGTGTTGTGACACAATATATTTTTTGTTTGGTGGAGCATATTGGGGTAGGAGTGAGCATGGGATTGAATAGAAGCCATGGAAGTGAGTGAATGAAAAGGCACGAGGGTGAACCAAAGTGCATGTGGGGAAAAATGAAGCCCACATAGGGTAAAATGGAGAGCATGTGGGGTGAAGCATCTATCAATGAATACCAGAGAACATGTGAGGAAGAGCATATGTAGGGAAGAATAAAGAGCACACATAGTAGAGTGCATGAAAGGAGGATTAGAGAGTGCCCAAAGTATAATGCACAAGGGAAGACCATAGAGAACACATGTGGGCAGAATAGAGAGAACACGTGGTGGAATGTGTATGGGAGTGGACTAGAGATTGCATGGGGAAAGACATACAATGAAGAGGATTGGATATATTAAGGGAAGGATTACATGTAGGGGAAAAAAATACCTATAAGCCAATCGTACCCATTACAAGGATGAATTGAATGAATATATGAATAAGACTAGGGAGATCTATTATGAGTTGTAGTGTGGTAACATGTATGAATAGTGATCACCATTTGAATGAAGAGAGCTAGTTTGATTAACAAGCATTTTTATTTAAGTGAGAAAACAAGTGGTTTGACATATAATATTAAACCTAAAATGGATTTGGAAGTCAAAATTTGTACAAACATGGGGTGGAAACTACAGAGGAGTCATATGTACAATGATTTAGCGAGGACAATAAGTAAGTGTGGTGATGCATAATGCCAAAAATGTGACAAATGGTATGGATTATTCACGAGGGAGAGAAATAGTGTCACAAATGGGTTACACCTTTGACATGGGAGTATGTAGGAGGGAGCATGTGAGGTGATGTGGATTAGAAGTGACAATTGAGGAAGAAACAATAGAAGTGGTAGAAAGTAGAAGAATGACATGAATTAGGAAAAAAACCCACCACACCACAAAGTAGTGAAATCAAAGGATATGTTGGCGGCGCTACACGTGGGAGAGATTAGAGTCATTGGTGTTACAAATTTTTCCAAATTATGATGGGTGATGGGTCATTTTTATTTCCAATCATATAACCAATAGATTCAATTGTTGGTGTTGTTCTCAAACCAGGGATGTGTCTTAGGATGTATGCAATGAAGTTGTGAGAAACATAGTTGTTGTGGTGGTTATCTTTTGGGAGTTTCAGTTAGTATTTTTCTCTCGTTTCTCTTCTAAAATATTGAAAGTAAATACAAATTCTAAGCTACTAAAATGAAATTTAGAATTAGAGCTACATCTAATCTACTGAAACAATGTTGCTATGATAAAAATGATTTCAAAGTAAATAATTTAACTGAATTGAAATGCACACACGAATTAAAATACACACATGAATTAAAATAACAATAAATAAAGATACTAAAGCGAGGAAATATAGGACTATATTCAAATAACCATTCAAATCAAAGTACTAGAACTTAAACTTATCAAGAATAACGATCATACACAAAATATCAATCCTCCAATATCCTCGGGTGAGTGGACCCTTTCTCTCCATTGATATTGAGGTACTTCAACACCAACGAGATACTCAAAATAACATATATACTATATTGATTCGAATAAGTTAAAAACATGCTTCATCATTAGGCGTAAATACATCATCGATTGGTATATAACTATATTGAAAACTATCAAACTAATAATTATGAAATAGTTTCAAGAAGGTGTCTTTATAGACACAATTAGTTACATATCATGCAAAAATGATAGGTAATGGATTTAACTACATAACAACCTCATTAAAGCTCAATGAAATATTGTAATATAGCTAAACATAAGATCATTATTTGTAGGTTTATATGAGAAAACCATCTAGAATGGCATGATGGCGAGAGACTAGGTCTTCTTGACTATTAATTCCTCAAAATTGGAAAAGAACACACTTTATCAACCTGCACACATCATTGCATTACTCACAAAATTAGTTAGTGGGAATTCCTGTGGCCATTAGTTCATATGAGACAAGAACAAGAGAAATGCATTAATCTTATTAAGGATAAAACTATCTATAACACCCCCATACATTAATTTACACATTTAGGAACAAATTAATAGCCATATGAATGATATAATAAGTCAATTTATGCACTCATCATATCCATTGCACTTTACCTTTTGCATGTACTTATTGAAACTCATCTGTGTCCTGCTCTTTTTCCAAGTTGTTGGGCGATATCAAATTCCTCGAATTGGTCTGCATATTGATTCCTTGTCCCCTTACACCCTTGAGTTTCCAAGATAAAATCATCTCATGCTTTGAAACTTTCATGAGATTGGGCAGCATTATTATGCCAAGTATTCATGGGACTAAGAATAAGGGAAGGTCTCACCTGTATGCTAACCCATTCATTATTGGATTCTTTTATACATTTCTCTGCCAGCTGCTTAATGATTACAACAAGTGCATCTCCCCTCTTCATACTCCAACTGAGGTTTTGCGGAGAGATCACTTCCCTTATTTTCAATGGTAAGCTCAAAGTGTCCCATATTTTATCACAATATTTCAAATCTTTTCCAAAATTCTGTTGACAATAAAGCTCAAAATCCTAAACACATTTGGCTAAAATATATATGAAGTATTCTTTCCAATGCGACTTGGTAGTACGAGAGACTTGAAATATTTTTCATTGAGACATCATTGTGGTGGGTAGGCCTGATATAGAAACCAATAGCTCAAGAAGTTTAATTAAAAAGGTCCATTTTATCACCCCATACAATTTGGTTCCTAATCAATGATTGAAATTTTTTTAATTGAAATTCCCCCACAAACAAGTTAATAAAGAAATCAGGGACATTGGTAACCAACATGTTATGAAGATAGAATTCACATAGTAAATTCTGAATTTTTGGAGTACTCTTTTAATAAATTTATAAAAAAGTTTTCCATCAAGAGCCTCATGGGGATCTCCACAACACATCCTTTGTAATTTCCATGCATAGAAATGTTCTAAAGAAATAAAATGTAAACAAAAGAAGGTTTCCTACAAGCCAGAAGTTTTCAAGCCAGAGGACAAACAAACTAATCAAATGATTCCAATTTATTCTTAGCACTTGATCTAGACTCAACCTCTTCCTTTAGTTTCTTATTTTATTATACCAATTCCTTATTCTGAAGAGATTTGGTCACAACGAATAGAAAAATCATTCCATGCTTGTAATCCAATATTCATTTTCCATTTTAAACCATTAACTTAAATTTTCAAGACAGTTATTTCCCTAACTTTCTCAACAATTCATTGAACAAATTAATTTTGCATAGACAACTAAGTATCTTCCATACCTTTTAATTTCTTCTTGAGCAGTAATATCATCTTGACAATCTTGCTTTAGGACTACATCTTCAGTGATTTTAGGTGACCAACCTCCACTTTGCATCGCACCAAACTCCATTGCTGTGAGTTTCTCGAGCTCCACTATGGGTTTCGGTGCTATAGGTATTTCAGAGCTACATAAACAATTTATAGATATTTAGAAATGTTTGAAATATCAGTGTCATTGCACTATTCTTTAGGGATGGTTATAGAAAATTAATCATTCTTCAATTGCTCACTAGGAGAAGACAAAGTACCAACTTCAGAAATCTCTTCCAAAATGGGTATGAACCCTCATTAAACAACATAGGTTGAGAAAATTAAAGTTTCCTTGAGGTATAAGACCTTCTTGGTCTTAATGACATAATGCTTGAGGAGGCGCGACAGGGTAGTCTTTTCCTTGGGAATTTTAGGCACAAAGGGTTGGTCATCCTTACTTGTAGATTCTTTCATAGCTTCATTTGAAGGCCGAGGGGTCAACTCAAGCTTAGGTCGAACACTGGGAGGTGGTTCCTTTTTTATTTTATTTTGTTTCAAACTCTCCCCTGCACTCATCTTCTCTATCTTCCTCTTAGGCCTACAAAAATCCTGATGGGTACATATTGCTTGAATGAGACATGGGTGCTTCAAGGCATCTTTTCCACCTCCCAGTCTTATATTTCTTACTCACTTTTATGACAAAAATTGCAAGATATTTTGGAATATTGACCTTCAACTCAGGTTTTTATGAACCTTCTTCAAATGAGTAAGAATTTTTAATGTGTCACCCGAAGCAATCGATGATTAGCCATCAAGGATAAAATATTTCTTAACCCATGTGGTAATTTCCTTCCAGTGACCAAAAATACTCTCCCACTTAATACCTTTTTGCATACCATAGGAAGTGAGGATTATTTCTAGAAGAGATTCCCCTTCATCATGAAACAATGGTATTAAATCCTTAAACAGGGCATTGATTATAACTTTGAGCCCAAACTCGGGAGATCGATATGGTAGAAAAAATGTGGTTATTTATCTCAATTCTCTTGCCTCCTATCCTAGAGCATGTTGCCTCAAAATTTGTTAGGAATTCATCAAAACCCTCAAATTTTCAAATGAAGTCTAACCAACCAGAGTCATGGAATACCTGGGAGATGACAATATTTCATAGGAGAGGCTTTGGTTCGACTTATTTTTATACCCCATAGTGAGACAAGTCCAGATGGAATTACAACAAAATGGAGAAGGTTTATGCGAATAAAATAGAGAAATTTCATGAAACAATGGCAATAGAAGTTTGAACTATATTTTGAGCTCCAATAGTATTGAGTCGGTTCAAAAATGGCAGCAACAAAGTGTGATAGTACTTAATTGGGATAGAAAGGTTCAATTCATCACACGTTTCCCATCTGATCATCATGAATGCGTATGCGAGATGTTCTTAAAATAATGTGACACATGTCGTTTATTTTCCCACTATTAATCATTATCTCCCACTTTACGTCATGAGATTTGATTTTACATCTGTAATAAATGCATTGGGAATGGAACATTGATTTTTCATATTAAATAAATGCAATGGGGAGTTCTAAAAGTTAATATTCGTAGTAAGGGATGAATGCACTTCACCTTGCTAGCTAACCTCCCCACTAACTATTGGTGTTCCACACCTTGCATTTGAAGAATAACTGCGATTAATGCACATTTTAATAATTTACATCCTTAATCTTTATTGAAAGCATGAAATAAAACAAGACAAATTATGATCTAGGGGGAAGAGGATTAAAACTATGATCTTATTCCTTTATTTGAATTAAAAAAATTCATGGTGGGAAGAGCTACAGTCTTCTACTAAATGAATTTCTTCACCATCGAGTATGTCTTTAGTGAAAGTCTCCTTATCCTGGGGTGGTTGATACATTCTCAGTCGATGAACATTCACTAACAAGGTTCTTCTATCACAATCAATTGGTAATAGTCTCACAAATGCATTATAATAAATGTTTTCAATTTGATAGGGTCCCAACCATCTTGTCCTCAATTTTCCTTTGAATTGCTGATATTTTGAGTCAAACAATAAGACCCATTCTCCTTCATTGAGCTTCCTATTTTTGATATGAGCATCATGCCAAGATTTTATTTGATGTTGAATAATTTCCATTTATTTTTGTGCCTCCTTCACATCTCATCAAGTTCATTTAGTTGCATCACTCTCTCAAGTTGGATACTCAATTCCAATATTTTTGTGTTGTTCTCTAGGTTTACAACTCAAATTCCACAGGAAGTAATGGATTTTCCCGTATACCAATTCATATGGAGAAAAACTAGTGGTAATTTTCCAGGAGGTGTTGTATGCCCAAAATACCGTTGGAACATAATGATTAAGTTGTCTAGCCAACCCTTAATGTATATGTGTCCATCACTAATATATAGGTTAATATTTAATAATATGAAATATTTATATTTCTATTATTAAATATGCTAACCTAGGTATATATTGTCGGTTAAATATTTAATATCATGAAATGATTATATTTATAATATTAAATATTATAAACCTAGGTATATGTGTCAATTGATAAGGTTGAAAAGGTGGGTCGGGAGACATACCCGATCACCTAATATAAAAAGGACTTTAGGTCCTCATTTGATATGTTCGAATGAAATATCAAAGGTGAATATTATTTTACCCTTGTGATTAGGGTTGAAAGGAGGAGGTGAAAGTTACTGGATGTAAATTTGGTTCTTGGAAAGTAAAAGGTTATTTCACAGTGGTTTTTACCCTATTTGGGGTTTTCCACTATAAACATTGTGTCATTGTGTTCTTACTTTTGGTATGTATTACTTAGTTAATATGTTATGTAATTTTATTTATTACATTGCATAATGTTTAACATTTAATGTTTTATGGTTTATATTAATATTTAAATGTGTTGGTTGATTAAATTGTAATAGTTAGAATCCTCTAATTTCTAACATGGTACCAAAGAGCATGGTTTAAATTAAATAGGTTAGGTCTAAGTTATTGTATTTAATCTATTTAATTTTTACGAGGTTTTTCAAGCAACCCGAAAGGGTATTTAAAATTATTCAGCCCACCTCCATTCCATTTTTTGTGCAAACTAAAATTGTGTGTTTTGTGAAGAATTGGTATTTGCGGGGAAAATTGTGGTAGAAGGGGCTCTGGAATAAGTATTTTACCTAGACATGAATATCACATGTAAATGTTAAAATGTTTAAGAAATATTTTATTAATTCTTGTATAGTTTGTAATGTATATGTATATACATGCCCGGAGTTAAATTCTGGTTAAACATGTAAAAATTCAAATCACAAGGTCTCTCATACAGAGACAATTTTCCTCGAGAATAGGAAAATTAAAATTTTCCTATTGGCTTAGGGTTAAAGACCCATGGAATGGGACAAAATAATGTAGTTGCTCTAATATCCTGGTTTGATTTTTTTACATATTTTTATTAAGGATTCATCTATAGTTGTCAGGCTCCCTTTAAATAGGGTCCTTTCTATTTCTTTAATAAATTCATGTAAATACTATAGTCTTAAAACTATAGTAATCTTTTATAATTTATAAAAAAACAAAAATATATATTTGTATGAAAAAATAAGCCGTAATTTTATCATTTTTAAAGATAAGTATTCAAACACTGAACCTAACATGTGTCCTTAACCGTTTATATCATCCATGTAAGGGCAGCCCCATTCATTTATATATTATAATTTATAAAACTATATAAATAAACCTATCTCAAGGTTTTTTTATATAAGGGTGGTGATGGAGAATAAAATGAGATAATATCTTAGGTATAAATAGGGAATTCCCAGTATAAATGGGGAATAAAATAAATAAAGTTTATTGGTGGACCACGTGAAGTGTGGTAAATATTTATTAAAATATTGGTAGTTATAGCCACCTAAAAGTTATAAAGTTTTTAGCTTGCATAAATTATAGGAAATATTTTTCATTCTTTCCATAGTTTCAAATTTGTGTAGGGTAAAATTAAGAGTAAATGAAGGGAGGAGACAAGGTTCATGAAAATAGGGATTTAAATTTATTTCATTGGTGGATGAAATTACTTGTCCCCTCTGTAAAATATGCAGGTTAATCTATACTCTCATAAATCTACTTGCACACAGTAAAATTATTTTAACATGGTCTATTTCCTTTAAACCCCCTTAATAAGGGTTATATGTTTTTAATAAAAAAATACTATAGTTTATAATTTTAATGAACTATATGTTGTTTTTTATTTACATTATATAAACTATTTACCTCTTTTTTAAAAAAACTTGTATATATTTGTATATTATAAATTATAATAGGTTATTATAATGTATTAAAATATAACCTCCCTAATATTAAACGGAAGAAGAAATTCTAGAATTTCACATTCTGAAAATACACAAAAAGGTTTGACACCATTAAATTTGATGGTCAAGTGACCGAATCACGGTAGACCAAACATAAGGTAGTATGGCGATCATTTAGATGTCAAATTTAAGATGGCGGATCTTTTCCTACATTATTTTTAGAAATTTGAAGTTGTTATGCATTCTTAGCGGTTTCTTCTTTTTTTCTATATGGTAGGAAATATTTTTATATAAAATGGGGTATAATGCGAGCTATTTATATTACGGGTTATTATTTTGATCATGGGAGGTTAATTAGTATGTATTGTAATGACATAATTAGTTATTATCAAATAGTTTCTTTAAATCTATAAAATTTAGATATGATTTTATTAAAGGTGTTTGTTTTTTCGATAAATATATATCTAACTTTGTGTGGTACATTGTATATTCTAATGGGGTGTGTTTTACGGAGTTCGGGAAAAAAATAACATCAACTATTTCTTTCTTGAGAAAACCTAGATCTTGAATGGAACTAACTATAACATTTGGGTCAAAATACAATTTATGGTAAGGACACTATATAATTGTTTCTGGATCTAAGGTTGCTCCCCCTGACCATCAAACAACTATAGATAACATGAATGAATTCTTGCAATGAATGTAGCAGACTCTTTCTATGATTCTACGCAATGTGAATGATGAGTACCTTCTACACATTGGTAATATCAAATATCTGAAAGAGGTATGGACACAACTAGAATCCATGCATGAAGGATACTTGATATATCAAGGATAGTAATGAGAGTATAATAGCTATAAGAATTTAAAGAAATGGTCTGTATATTTTTGATGATTTCTCTTCTGCATTTTGTTTTATATCTCAAAGTTTGAATAATTCAAAACTATGGCATGAAATGTTAGGACATGTTAATTATCGAAGATTATATGAAATGTCGAGATATAATCTAGTGAAAGGTTTACATGTGTTTTCTTCTTCTCTTGAAGTTACTTCATTAAATGTTTCTAAATGATGGTTTTAATTCGATTTAGTAAATGGTCATGATGATGTTTTGATGTAATAGATGTTTGGAACTCTTATCTTCCTAGCTAAGAAATTAAATTTGGATCAATATATGTTAGAAAGTTCAAATCCTATTAACCTTAGGAAAATGGTGAGAATCCATCATATGTACCATGCATTAATTACCTTGTATGAACCTACGCCATGAAGTATTATAAGGTCTAGGTGGTTATACAAAGTAAAATATAATTTTGATGGTAGTATTGACAAACATAAAGTGGACTTGTTCTTTAGAGGTTCACTCGAAACTTGGTATTGATTATGTTGAGACATTTTCACATGTAGCTAAAATGAGTCTTGTTAGGGCCTTATTTGCAATTGCCACTATATTTGGGTGGGAAATCCACCCAATGGTTAAGAAAAATATTTTTTTGAATTTTGATTCAAAAGAAAAAAATTTCATGTTTCAACCTAAAGGATTTGAAGAAACTAGTAAAGAAAACTATGTTTGTAAGTTGAGAAATCCTTGTATGGTTTAAAACAAGCTCTTAGAGCTTAGTACGTGAAAATTGTCTCCTTATTTAAATTGTTGGGTTTTATTAATTATTCTTCTGACAATAATATATTCATTAAGAAAGAAGACTCTTATATTATCATTATATATATATATATATGTTTTTCTTATATTGGTGTGATTCTACTTTAATTCATAGGATTAAACGAGAAATTGAAACAATACTTCAAAATGAATGAGTTAGGTCTCTCACATCATGTTCTTTGTATGACCGTATTTCATTCTATTATTATTTTTTCAAAACACAATATGCAACCAATGTATTGAAAAACTTTATTATGATTGATTGTAAACCATTTTATACTTCAATGGAAGTTGGACTAAATATTGATCATAAGCCTGCATGTGAAAAAGATGATCCTACTTTTAGGTAGTTAGTTGGTAGTTTGATTTATCTAACTATAACTAGACCAGATATTTCTTATGCAGTAGGAATTGCTTCCAGGTTTATGCAGGAACCTTATAGAGATCATTGGAATCTTGTAAAAATGATTCTTAGATATATTAAAGGAATAATCAATCATGGTTTGCATTATACTAAGAATGAAAATGCTAACTTATATGGATTTTGTGATTCTGATCATGCTAGTGATGTATTGGATAGAAAATCTATTTCTGGTTATATGTTTAAATTTGGTGTAGGTGCCATTACTTAGTGCAACAAAAGCAACTGTTATTTCTATCTATTTGTGAAGTTGAGTATAGAAATGCAATGGAAGCTGCAAAAGAGGCTCTATGGCTAAAGAGGTTATTTGATAAGATAAATATGAAGGATCCAGGAAATGTTCCTTTGTTCTGTAGTAACCAAAACACCATAGCTCTTGCACATAATACAACAACATTAGAGGATGATTCACATTGAGATACATATACACTTCATCTGTGAGAAGCTCTTAAGTGGTGAGATAGATATCAAGTTCGGACATTGAAGAGCATGTTGTTGGCATCTTCAAAAATCCCCGAGTGCTTTATAAAGTTTTGTCACTTTCATGAAAAAATTAGATTGTTGGAGTTTCCATTGAGGGGGAGTGTGCATGACAATGTCACCTCCTAATGGAACTTGGTTTTTATAAAAAGACGTTTGGGAAAGTGTAAGAAAAAGACCTTTGGGAAAGTGTAAAAAGACCTTTAGGCATGTATACCTCCTTGGATTCTTTTTTAGAAAGAAGTGTAGAAAGATCTTAAAGGTGGTCTTGATGAAACTCTTTCGTCCTATTGAGTTTATTGGAAAACATCTAGTACAAGCATATTGTTAAGGAGGTCCTTGGTTAAAAAGGCTCCGATATGCTTGGGTGTAATAAAATTTTATGAGAACCTATGAGAACATGTAAAAATCACAAATCATACTTAGCTATTGATCATGGGATACTTTTTGGGATTCCAAATCCTTTTGTACCAAAAGGTAACTTGAGTATGATGAAGGTGATATAATTCCTTCAACAATATGCTAGCCTAAAACCTTTATGGTTTAAGGATTGTAAATTCTGTAGGGTACCACAATCAGGTAATCTATTGGCATACATTATGTTATCCCACTTAACATTAAGGGGGAGTGTTGGAACATAATGATTAAGTTGTTTGTGACCCTCAATGTATATGGTTCCATCACTAATTTATAGGTTAATATTTAATAATATTTATATTTATATTTCTATTATTAAATATGCTAAGCTAGGTATATCTTGTCAGGTTAAATAGTTAATATCATGAAATAATTATATTTCTAATATAAAATATTATAAACCTAGGTATATGTGTCAAGTGATAAGGTTGAAAATATGGTCGGGAGACATACCCGATCATCTAATATAAACAAGACTTTAGGTCCTTATTTGATACCTTTGAATGAAATATCAAAGGTGAATATTATTTTACCCTTGTGATTAGGGTTGAAAGGAGGAGGTAAAAGTTATTGGATGTAAATTTGGTTCTTGGAAAGTAAAAGGTTATTTCACAGTGGTTTTTACCCTATTTGGGGTTTTCCACTATAAACATTGTGTCATTGTGTTCTTACTTTTGGTATGTATTACTTAGTTAATATGTTATGTAATTTTATTTATTACATTGCATAATGTTTAACATTTAATGTTTTATAGTTTATATTAATATTTAAATGTGTTGGTTGATTAAATGCGTGATAGTTAGAATCATCTAATTTTTAACAACTACCTCGGGAAGCCTTGAAACCTAATTCTTCTGTCTACATTGAAAAATTTAGTTAAAATGTTCTCCACATCTCTATTTGTGAATTCCACCTTCCCGTTAGATTGGGGTGGTATGGCGATGTTTTCTATGCTTGATTTGGTAGATTTTCGGGAAGGCCTCAATCATGTTAGAAACAAATTGAGGGTCTTGATTAGATATAATGGCTGCGGGAGCTCCAAATATGAGCATGATCCATTCATACAAGAATTCAACTACATCATCTTTGTTGGCGAGATGGCAATGCTTGAACCTTAGCCCATTTTGTAACATAATCGGTGCACACCAGAAGGTACTCATTTACGTAGGATGGGGATCAAAAGGCCCGATGAAATGAATTCCCCACTTCTAAAATGGCCCTAAGACCAGTGAGAATATATGGACATTTCGGTAGATAGTGTAGGCTTCCCCTTTCTCGACATGCATCACATTGTCGTACATACTTCGTGATATATTTTTTGAGAGAGGGCTAGTAGTACCTAGCACCGAGGACCTTGTGAACTTTCCTCTTTACTAAATATTGTCCTCCTCTAGGCTCATCATGACAAGCCCGCAATATGTCATACACCTCATCTTATCAAACACACCTATGAAGAACCATGTTAGAATATTACGTTACACCATTTGTATGTAGCCCTTTTTTTTATTAATCTTATACATTCTTTATTGGTAAAGTAAGTTGGATACTTCCTGTAGTGAGGTAATTGGGAAGATCAAAAAACCATATAGGTTGTGCTAATACTACAAACAAGTGCTCATCAGAAATTGATCTTGAAATGCCTCCTCCTCTCTTGAAACATTCAATCTAAAATAAATTTAACAAAAATATTTTCCTTTCAGGCTTATCAATAATAGTCACATTAAATTCTTGTAAAAGAAGTAACCATCATATAATTCTCGCCCCCTACTACTATTTTATTCATCAAATATCTTATGTCCGAATGAACAGTATACACAAATATTTTTTATCTAGTAATGTAGTGTAGCTAGAAATTCCCTTTCCATAGTGGTGTAGTTATTATCTATGGGGCTTATATTTTTTTGATAAAATAGATGGCATACATCTTGTCTTCATCATCCTTCTTTCAAGGAACAAATCCCATTCTTTGTGTTAGAAGCATCAATATGAATATGAAAATGAAGTCACTGATTGGGTTCTCTCAAAACCGGGGTAGTGGTTAATTTCTCCTTGATTATTTCAAAATATTTTTAACATTAAGGAATCATTAAAAAACACAGGCCTTAGAAAGTAGTGAAAACATTGGTCCAAATTTTTACTAAAATCTTGGATAAATCATTTGTAATAGCTTGAATTTCCAAGGAAACTATTGATATCGGTCGGATTAGTTGGTGTAGGAAATTTAGTAATGAATTATATCTTCTTAGGATCAACTTGGATGCCTTTAGTAGAAATACGATGACCCAAGAAAATTCCATGATTAACCATTATCAATTACTTTTCATGAATCAAGGAAATTTGGTGTGGTCCACATCTAGTTAACAACTTTTCAAGATTACTCGAAATTCTTCAAAAGTAGACCCGTGGATAGTAAAATCATCCATAAAAAATTCAACACGAGTCATTGGCGAGGTCTTCAAAAATAGCTAAAACTACTCTACGAAAGGTTACGGGTGCATTACAAATTGTAGAACTCTATATGAAAATGTACCCCATGAATAAGTGAAGGTGGTATTATCTTGATGGTAGATGGGTGCTATATTGATTTAGTTGTATCCTTTGAAACTATCTAAGAAAGAGAAGTATTTATTTCTAGCTAGATTGTCCAAAACATGATCAATAAAGGGAAGGGGAAAGTAATATTTCTTGGTGGATTTATTAAGCTCCCTATAATCTATACAAATTATCCACTTACCATTTTTATTGGGAAATATAACTAGTGGTGATACCCATTGACTATCAGATATTGGATAGATGAATCCTACCCTCAATAGTTTTTCTATTTCATTTTTGATAATGTCTCTAAGTGCTGGATTAATTCTTCGTTGTGGTTGTCTGACTGGTTTAACATCCTCAATGTAAATATGATGAGTGCAGATGCTTGGATGAATCCCTTTCATGTCAGTATAATCCCAAGAAAAATATTTCAAATTTTCCTCAAGATATCTACTACCCTAGCCTCTTGGTTGTCCTCTAAATTATTCCCAATGGTAAGTTTTTTTCCGACCTCAACAGTTACATGTTTAGTGTCTCTCAGAATAGTAAGTTTCTCTATCACCAATCAAAGAGTTCAAGGAACAAGCATGAGGTTGTAACATGTGAAGAAAATTCATGTTTTAAATGGATTCAACCTTGGCTAAATGACAATGAAAGTTAGTGGTTGTATGTGCCTCGTGGTAATAATAAGTCTCTTCACAATTTTCAATAGAAATGTCACTTACCAGGGTGATGTTATCTGTTGAGTTCAAAATAGTCATTTCCATAGCCATAGTTTGGATTTCCATAGCCACAATTCTAGTTTCCATAGCCATGGTATCATCTTCATCAAACATCTAGTATGGCTCCACAACTGCTTCCATATGATTTTTCACTGCAATGGTGGCTAGATAAGAAGAACTCATGTTGTTAGTATCTGAAAAATTAACCCAAAAATGTTCACAAACATCCACATGGTTGGGTAGGAGAATAGAGGGAAATATTATTTTCTTTTTCCCATTTGAAATAGTCATTTTCTTGACCTACAGTTAATGTATGCAATGACAATAGCTAACCAGGTCTTTTGAACATGAATGGGTATCCTAATTTTTGAGATTTGGGTTGTAAGACCATGAAATCTACATGATACTCCCAAGATTCAACCATGACCAAAACATCATTAATTACTCCATACAGTACAATAATAGATTGATACGCAATTAGAGGTCGGTATTGGTCTATTGCAATGATGTCAAAGACAACAAATTGAACATATCTATTGTTATGAAATTGATAACAATACCAAGATCCACTAAAATGTTATATATTAGCTGACCATTCATACAAATAGTAATAACTAGACCCCAGGATCTCCATATTTTGGTGAGAGAATTTTTCCAGCTACTGAGGTCAACTAGATTGCCTTCCACTTTCACAATTTTTGGGTATTTCCTCTTCCTTCATGGTGTATTTATGCAATGATTTCAAATGGTCTAGTTTAACTCAGAAATGTTCCTTATTGCTCTCAGAAGTGGGACCTCAATGTTCATATTTTTCAACTCCTGAACTAGTGCTTTCTCTTCCTCATTCTGTGTTTCTTTTAATCTTTCTAGGAAAGGAGCAACATGCATATTCTTATCTTTATCCTGATTTTTCCTAGTGGCTTGTGTTTGTGGAACATGTCCAGTTTCCTCATTTTCCTCAGGTAACCTCTCATTTTCCTCCACTACCCTCTCATTTTCCTTAGGTATTTCTATGATATCTATGGGAGGATTGTTCAATGTTATTCTAGAACTCAGATGTATGTTATTAATGGCATTCACCTACATTGTATCACCTTGTCTTGCTTCATTAATTGAAGCTTTTTGTTGATTTTTGGGTTTGAGATAGGTTGGGTTGGAAGTTAATTTTTTTATGCTTTCCCTTGCTGATAATTTTGTTGTGGTGGAGGCATTAAAGATTTTTTTATTGCGTAAACCTCCTTGCCTTATTATAATTCTATTGAGGTGGCCCATTGTTGATTTTTCCATGGTGGTGTATTAGCGGTGGTGCCCAACCTTGCGATTGTATGGAAGCACCCATGGTGGTTACTATGGATAAGCCATTCAGTTTGATTATATCTAATTAGGTTGTCCCCAAGTTGGTGGTGGATCTTGATTGGGCCATGACATTATGCAAGGATTTGAGTAGGCCCGAGGGCATAAGAAGATATGTTATTAAATCTTTGCGGGAAGTTTACCTTTGCATTTTCTTGAGTTATGGTAGTTAATATCTCTTTGAGCTAAGGTAGAACAATACAATGGTTGGTATCATGGTGGGGACATCAAAAATTATGCACATATTCATGATATCTAGAGGTCATTCTTTCAAGAGGATGGCTTTTCTAACATCTAGGACAATATATGTCTAAAGGTTCTTTTGGAGCGTTGTTCTTAGCTTTCATCCCATCTATGGTTAAATTTAAGCTGTGACAAGATGTTTCTTTTCATGTTAGCCATTTTCTGTAGAAGTTCGAGGTACCTAGGGCATTTTTAAAAGTTTTTCTTTGTCTTATACCTCCTCTTGTTCTAGAGTAACTCCTACATAACTCAACAATTTGTGCCATGGTGAGTATCACCTCCTCCAATGAGATTGATGGAGTATTTGGTTTCATCATCAAGTCTATTAAGGAAATATATCTTAATGATTTCTACATTAAAATCATAACCACTCCTTGTATGGAGAAAAACAAATTTGTCTGATAATCTTCCAATTTTTCATCTTCTCTTTGCTTTAGTTGAAAGAAATCTACCCTCCTATCTCTTCCCCTGCAGTAGTCTTGGTATTTGTCCAAAAAGGAAGTCTCCATTTATTCCCATGAATGATTATACTTAGAAGGTAATCCCATAAAACACCTCATGGAAGATTATTTGAGGGTGGAAGGAAATTTTTGAGTTTACAGTTATCTATTTTGTAATCATAAGTTTGTGAGAAAACTTTGAATTCAAACAAGAATTGGTTTGGATCTTCTGTGGACATTCCCCAAAAGATAGGGAGAATGGATGGAGAGATGTTTTTCATGGGTGCATCCTCATCCTCATTTAGGACAATGGGATAAGTAAAAGTTCTACCCAAGGGTCTATCATCATCATTCCCATTGTCTCCCATTTCAGAAGGTTTCTCAGGTTCTAAATAAGATGATGTAGACTATTCAGTATCACTCCTAGGCATTATATTAGATTCAATGTCACTCTCAGTGTTCCCTACTTGTGCTCTGTTTAGAGATATTATTTGAATATTATGAGGTATAAATATCCCTTGAGCACCCCATGTCTTGTGCATTAATATTTCTTGTGTAAACAAGGCTTAGGATTCTTATTGGTTGCATAGCTTAACTTCACTAACACCCATAGTAGATAAGATGAATATAATGGTGTGTTATGCTTATGGTGTCCCTAGAAAGCTGTGTAAAAAATGATGGGTCATTGTTATTTCCAATCATTTAACCAATAGATTCAATTTTTTAGTGTCGTTCTCAAACTAGAGTGTGTCTTAGGTGTATGCTTGATGAAATTGTAAGAAATACAGTTGTGGTGCTTCTTTTTGGGGGGTTTTAGTTGGTATTTCTCTCTCATTTCTCTTATAAAATACAAAAAGTAAAGAAAAATTATAAGCTATTGAAATGAAATACAGAATTTAGGAAATACATCTAATCTACTGAAACAATGTTGCTGTAGTAAAAATTCTTTCAAAGGAAATAATTTAATTGAATTGAAATGCACACACAAATTGAAATAACAGTAAAGAAAGATACTAAATAAAGGAAATTATGTACTGCATTTAAATAACCATTTAGATCAAAGTATTGGAACTTAAAATTATCAGAAATAATGTTCATACATAAAATATCAATCCTTGAATATCTTCGGGTGAGTGGGACCTTGCTCTCCTTCAGGATTGAGGTACTTCAACACCAACAGACACTCAAAACAATATATATATATACTATATTGATTCAGATAAGTTCAAAACATGCTTCATCATCAGATTGTAAATATCGTTAATTGGTATATAAATGTATTGAAAACTATCAAACTACTAACAATGAAACAATTTCAAGAAGGTGTAATTATAGACACAATTAGTAATAGATCGTTCCACAATGATAGGAAACAAATCTAACTACATAATAACCTCATTAAATCTTAATGAAATACTTAAATATAGCTTTAAAAATATCCTTTTTGTAGGATGCTATGATAAAACCCTCTAGAATGGCATGGTGGCGAAAGAATCGGTCTTCTTTATTACTTCCTCGAAATTGGTAAAGAACGAACTTTATCAACCTACACACATCATCACATTACTCACAAAACTAGTTTTTGGGAATTCCTATGGCCATTAGTTTATATGAGACAAGAACAAGAGAAATGCATCAATTTTATTAAGGATACAATTGTCTAGAACATCCCCATACATTAATTAACACATTTAAGAGAAAATAAATAGCCATATGAATGATATAATAAGTCAATTTATGAACTCATCAATGGGATCATGGATATGATCCATAATAAGTTAAACATTATGTTGTGATAAGTGAGAAAGGAATATGTGGTCACAAGTATAACCATGCAGGTTACACTTACTGACCTAGAGGCGGTGGGGCGAGGAATTGATGGGACAATTTTCCAACTAAGTAGAGTGGAAAAAATTATATTCTAAGTAATTCATGACCATGAAAACTTATGAAGGAGTGAATAAAATATTAGAGTGTATGATCTATTATATGAGAAACTACAAGTTTTGAGAATGACTTTTCAGGTGCAAATGAGGACACTAAGTTAGTGTAAGATGATAATGTATTAGTAATGGTTGTGGGTAGGAAAAATTGGGTTGTACTTATCACCCTCATGATAATTGTTGTGATGATGAAAAATATAAATGTATTATATTGGAACATAGTGATTGTGATGATATGGACTAATAGAAAATACTAATAAAATATGAATGCACAAAGAGAGTAATGTTGTGAGAGAGAGGAACCAAACATGAGCCAAAAGATATCTTGTATATTGAATGCATTAAAAATAGATTTACAAGAGGTGTATAAATAGGAAGTGGGGAAGTGTAACCACCACCTTAAAAGGTGGAGAAGTGTAACTCCCATCTATCCCAATGACACATAGGAAAGATACATTTAATGGAATAAAAACCCAAACTAACACCCTCCTTAAACATAACTTAGGTGGGTAGAAGAAATGGGTCCTACAAAAAAATTTGAATGAGGTATCGTGATCACGAGAAAATCTCTCAAAAAATGGAGATAAAAAAAAACACATAAAAAAACTCCTCAAAAGAGAAAAAGGAGAACATATAAAATATTAAGTTATGGATAAGTCCCCTATAATAACATAGAAAATCCCTACTAGAAATAGAGAGAGATAGAAGAGAAGTAGAGGGGCTAACATACCTCCTAAACTAAGAAGCATTATGAGATCCCAATATATCCTTGTTGTCCAAATTTATCATTCGTAATGAAGTTAATGCACTAGCTACTAAAGAAATTAGCAACTCAAAAATGAAGGAGGGTTTATGTTACCTTAGAAGCATGATGATATAGGTGCAAGGATGGATGATTGGTTATTATTGCTTTGATAGATTTGGAAAGATAATGAAAACAATTTTTATTAGATAGAAAGATATGGGCACTACCCAAATAAGTGGACCCAAGAAGATTTTGACTTCCTTGGTGGATGTCAAACCCATTTGTTTAGATAAAGTGAAATAAAATAGCAAGATCATGTAGAAACATAAGTAGTACGAATATAGAAAATATGATAGAAATTGATCTAAAAGTTAATCAAATGGAAATAACTATGAACTAATTGTTACCTAGTTGGGTCGATGATGACCAGGACTAAGAACAACTAGGATGATGGTGACACAGGAGGGAACACCCAGTTGTGGGATGAATATGTAGACCTAGAGAGTTTGAATGCCAACTGGAGGATGTTAAGGGTCTATATGTGTTGTGGGTAGTATGTGTA
Organism: Taxus wallichiana var. yunnanensis; assembly: GCA_018340775.1. Classification (NCBI taxonomy): domain Eukaryota; kingdom Viridiplantae; phylum Streptophyta; class Pinopsida; order Cupressales; family Taxaceae; genus Taxus; species Taxus wallichiana. The sequence continues at coordinate 798,372,592 of CM031238.1, read as the reverse complement.
ATGGACCAGAGGAAGGAAACCCAAGGAAATTGGCTGAAAACAACAATAGAAGAAGTCTATTTAGAAAATCTGGTATGGGTCGACGGATCGATCGACGGGGTCGATAGTGAATTTAGGAGAATTAGCTAAAGCCAATGATGAAAGAATGAGAAAGAAAACCAACAAGAAAAAGGATAAGAGAGAAGGATGCTAGAGAATTTGTGAGTGCTTTCTGGGGACTGATTTGAACCTGTAAAAGATTAGATATGAGAAATACCAAGATAATTCAACAAAATGCACAATAAAGCTAAACATGGATACCGATAAGTCTTATGAAAATGTTCAAAGGATAACGATAAGATAAACACATTGAAGCGATGTGCGGAAGGTATGTAAATGTTCCAAGAATTTTTAGGCACGGGGAAGGATGCTCAATTATAAGAAAACCCAAAGTTACATACATCTAATGATGAATAGAAAGAAATAAGCTAGTTTTATAGGGTCGACGACAACGGGTGGTCATCATTGATTGCGGGGAAAGTTTCCCCAATGGGATTTTTTTTTGTCAAGATTTGATGCTTTTAAAGACTAGGTGAGTGCCTTAAAGCATTTAAGCGAGGATTAGATTGCTCGGGGATGAATTTAAGGTAGTTAGGGCATAAAAGCAGACAAGATAAAAGCTATAAAACTAAGGGAATTTATGTGTAGGATAAAAGCATCCTAATTAGAAGGTTGGTTAGGGAAAGGTAAAGGATATTAATTAATTAATGGTAATTAAGTACTTAATATGTATAAAGGTTAATATGGATGGGATAATAAAGATTAATTAATAGAAATTATATGGGTATTTAATTAAATGAGGGGATATGCACATGCGGATGATGAGGGGTATAGAAACCGACTTTAGGTGTCTATATTTTGCCCCTTTTTGCTGAGTGGTTTGTGATAGAAATACATGAAACAAAAATGATGAAAGTTGGATAAGGATAAAAATAATTGATGATAATCTCCCCCTCAAAGTGGGGATTCATGATGTCAAGGGAAATCAATGATGTGTTTGAAAAAAGGTTCTTGATGAAGGGTGGGTGGGTGAAGAAAATATGGGTGAAAGCATAACCAAGGCAAGATGCCCGGGAAAAAGGATCACAATATGGATAAAAACTATGGTGGTGACTCCAATATCACATCGGTAGAGGACAATTGTAGTCTCAACAGAGAGAGGCCATCTTGTTCTATGAACCCAATGAGTGGGTGAAAATCACTATAGTATGGATGCATGCCAGGATGACCGATGTGTCATAAGAAATTCATTAAAATATGTGCAACTGATTACAAAAGTGTATTTGGAATCCTTCATACATGAGGAATTGAGTGAAAGGGTATGCGTCCACAAGGGATGAGGATGAATGATATGGTGCCTAATAGGACACGAAAAATGACTGAGAATGAAAAATTAAAAAGTGAGTGATGAAGTTATATGATCCAAAGGAGAAGTATGGCCATGAAGGATAAAAAAGAAATAAAAAAATTCCCCAAGTTGGTAAAGTATGGCCATAAAGGATAAAAGGAAAAAATTCAAATATGAACTAAGTGAGGAAAGGAAAAAATATGTTCAAGAGGGAAAAACATGGCCACAAAGGTGGAATTTGATGAAGATGACACCAAAAAAGGCACAAGTATGGCCACAAGGGTGGAGTTTTATTAAGATGGCACCCAAAAAGGCACAAGTATGGCCATAAAGGTGGAATTTGATGAAAAATAATGGTTCCCCAAGGAAGGTAGTGAAGATGGCCACAAGAGTGGACTTGATATAATGAATGTCTTGCCCAAAAGAGGAAGATGAAGATTAAGATTAAGATGAATGTGGCTGGATTAGATAGGATGATAAAATTAAATACACAAAAGAGGAGTGATTATAGCCACAAAATGTGGACTTGGGGAATAAATATGATTAACATGCTCGAAAGGAAAAAGAGATGGCCATAAATGTGGACTTAGAGAGCTACATATGCCCAAAGGAGGAATAGTTTGAATGTTGAATTAAAATTCCCAAAGGGAAAAATGGAGATGACCACAAGTGTGGACTTAATGGTAAAAAATAAATGATGCCTTAGAAAGGGATGAAAGAAGAAGGGAGAAAGCCAAAAATGGTTACTGCTAAGGTTAGTCGATGGTGACCGAGGCAAATCGATGACGACCCAAGGGGGTCGATGGTGACCAGTTTCAAGCAGCTATATAACACTGGGGTTAGCTGAAAATGGTCATTTTAATGTGTGAAGTTGACAAGAAATAGAATAGTGATTAAATAAAGAACTGAGAGATGGAAGCCACTTTGGAGCTACGAAGAAGCGTCAGAGGGTGCGGAGGATGGTGAGTAAAAAAACCCACACTAGTTTTTAATTAAGTTTAATGTTTTTTTACAAAAAGTGGATGATGGCAAGGAGGTTGATGGAAATATTGGTGGGTCAACAATGACCCAGCCCTAAGGCACATCAATCAACCCTAAAATGCATCAACCCAACTAGGTTCGGCGTCGACTAGGGTTAGATTGAAAAGATTAGGGTTTAGATTGGATTTTGGATGAAACATAATGGATTGATGAATTTTAAATGATAATGATCATATTTTGTATGGTTGATCTGATATATGTATGTTTTATTTGTGATTGTAGACCAGGGAGACCTTGTATTTGAGGGATAGAGTACCTTCTCTATATGAGTAGATCATAGTAGATGTCATAGATTCCAAGTGGGATCACTTGGCTGCATTGGGGTTGGGTAGATTTAGATACTATTTGAGGATCCCACGGGATGTAGGGATCATCATTTATTTTGTGGAGAGATGGGATCAACAAATAGGGTCATTTTTGTTTAGGAATAGGGAGATGACAAACACCCTAGAGGATGTGTATCAGATTCTGAGATTTCCGATACATGGGGCGCACGTAGTTCCTATTATTAGTGAGGAGAGTTTGGCAGTGTTGACGTGGCTATTTGGAGATGATGTTCGAATATTAAATTTTCTTTAGGGGATTTTGAATATGAGCTGAGATATGAGGTGGGGTATAACACAACTATTTGATACGTATGGTGATGATGGCCGTGTCATGCTATGCTTTTCAAGATTTTGATGTGGCTTGATTTCTATAGGAGTTAGATGGTGTGGTGGCACACATTATGGACCACTAGATAATGTTTTCCTTTAGGAATGATCTATTAGCTTACGTTTATCATGAGATTTCTATGTATAGAGTAGGAAGGAGGTGGGTTTCTTATTACAATGCGAGTGTATGAGCATATAACAATGATTCGACCACTAGGGATTCCGTGGCTTCAAGAGAACAAATTGAGCTAGAGGTATGATTTCTAAGATGGAGGGATGATTAGGCCTTTGACAATAGGAGTGAGAGGGTGGAAAGGTATGTAGATTGGTTTGCAGAGTTGGATGTTGAGTAGATTAGGTGGTGGATGTATCGGGGTTTCCCCACGGCACGGTGTAGACGTGGAGTTAGTGGGGATGAGGAGGACAAGATGGGTGTAGGGGATATGACTTAAGATGATTGAGGTTGTTTAGTTTGATAGGGTGAGACGACACTTTGGAGTTGTTTAGATAGTGCCTCATGATCTAATTTTTTACAAGAGGGAGGATCTAGATAAAGAGCTTCCAAGTCATATTATGGCATACCCATTTAAGGAGGAGGTTACATCATGGGACGATAATGATGGTAATGGAGTAGGATCGGGATAATCTTATTAGCATTCAATAACATGGAAAACTTAGGTGGTTGAGGAGGGAGAAGAGAAGGAAATAGAAGAGATAAAGATTGATGTTGGGTAACTCTAGGAGGTGATGGAGACAGAGAAAGAGAGGCTACGGTGGTGGTATGCTTCAAGTGCCAAGCTAGATTAGATGAGAGTAGAGAGAGAAATAGATATAACCTTTCGGCGGCGGAAAGCAGTCACTCATGAGAGAGACCAAGTTATTCAAGAAAGATCTGCTACCATACAAAGGGAGGCCTACGGGGCCAATTTTGGAGACACGGATACTATTGTGTGTGAGTCAACCATCGGTATTCGGGAAGCACTACGGGGATTAGGAAAAATGACACCCCTTATCATGATTGGGATGGATAGGTACTTAGCATTGGCCACTAAGGCCAAATATTATGAGGACATTATGATCCATAGGCTACCTTGGATGTTGAGAGACTAGGAACATCTCTAGAGGTAGGTGATATGTGGAGATGGACCATCAAAGAGTATAACGAGTGTAGCTCGGCCGTGGAGAGGAGGGTGGCCAAGATGATGGCGATGGCACGCGAGGGTTGAGTGCTATACTTATCCCTGAAGGAGAGGGTTTGAGAGTTTTAGACATGCATTTTACTAATTTTGATAGCATTTATACTTTGAGGAAGCTCCTTAGAGGGTGTGATATACTTACACTCATTTTTTTAATATATATATATATATATATATATATATATAATATATGATTTGTCGTGGATCATTATGTGTTTATTATGTGATGTGATGAATTTAATTTGATGTGGTGATGATTTTGTATTTATGTTATGATGATGATTTTTGGATTAGATGTGATAATGATGGTTGCTTAGATCATATGTGATAATAGTGGTTACTTTTGGAACACATGTTTGTTTTATATTTGATGATGATGGTGAAATAAATGTATGATTAGATGGTTATTTTAAATTGATATGTGTATGAATAAAATGATGATATAAATGTGTGATGTGAGGATTAGGACTATATGTTTTATGTTTAAATTTGATGATTGGAATGTATATGGGTAAAATGTGATGAAAAAAATTTGAAAATGGATGTGATTAATGATGGATGTAAGTAAGAATAAATGTTTTGTAAGATAAATAGGTAGCATATAGATGATCGAGATGAAGAAACATGTATTGAAAGACAAATGTGAAAATATTAAAATGCCTCATAACGGTGGAAACCTATAGGTACAAACAAAAATATGTTATAGTAAGGAACATACAAAGAGAAAATTCCTCCAATTGCATTAGAGATAAACAAGAAGAGGATCTAGGAAAACTAAGGCACATGTGACCAAAGAATATGTTAGCAAATAACCAACGATAGTTAGTCATTTAAAAGATCATAAGGAAGCAATGGATGAGATGATCCCATAAAACTAATGTTGACATGACAAAAGGGGTTTGAGATGTACCTTGTATAGAGGAAATAGATTTCTCCAAAAGTGTTGTTCCCTAAAACTATACCCTAGCTCGGAAAGGGAAAGACATGCGATCAATGCGGGAAGTCTGCTAGAATAAAGTTGATCAATGCGGGAAGATTTCTTAGGATGCGAATGAAATGTTGATCAATGTGGGAATCCTTTAAATGCCATAAGGAGTAGCCATCATTTGTGGGTATGGTCTACTTTATACAATATATAGATGGCAAGAATAAATGATAGCCCTCCTTCGAGGGGTTGATCTATTTTTTTACGATTTTGATTTTTTTATCTTTTTATTTTTACATGAACAACTATGATTTGAGGGATTAGTATGTATTTGATAACTTTGATTTTGATTTAAGCATCCATAAATTTTGATTTTACATGGGAGAGAGTTAGGACTAGCTAAGTAGACCACTTAGGAGGGGATAATAAATGTACAAGAGACACCCTTGGACCCTTTGCATGGTTCCAATAGGTGAATAAGAGGGCAATAGATGTAATGATTATGGAGTTATCACCAAAAGGGATAACCTATCCATAAGGAATATGCTATGGGAAGAGCCGCAATGCCCATATTTAAGGTCACATTTAGGAAGTGTCGGAAGACCACATAGTTCTAAATCATCACAATGAGAGATGGAAATGGATAAGATGGAGGAATGATCCAAGGATATGACTAAGGGAAAATTGGTAAATGTGATAAAAATAAAATGGTCATTGTTAACCATTTAACCTACGGAGGAAGGCTATATGTCAGACTTATGTTTTTAAGGAAATCCTCACACAGTGATGATTTTTCTAAGGCCAAGGATCAAAAATTTTCAATTTTAGACTTCGGGGTTTTTCCCTTTCGGAGTTTTAAAGCTCAATTTCAGAATTTCATTTGATATTTTCCGAAGTCTGAAACTCTGAAAGTCCAAAAATTTGGACTTTTGGGTTTTGGAAATTCAAAACTTTTGGCTCATTTTGTTTAAATCCGAGTTGGATTTTCAAGTCTGAAACTCCAAAAATTTGGGCTTTTGGGTTTTGGGTTTTCAGAGTTCTCTAAGTCATTTTAGGATTTTCACTTGATTTTTTAAGTTCGAAAGTATGAAAGTTTCAATTTTTAGACTTTCGGGTTTTTAGGTTTCAGACTTTTGGTTGCCAATTCATCTTTTTGATTTCCATTTTCTAAAGTCTGAAATCTCAAATTTTTAGACTTTTGGGTTTTCAGGTTTTGGAACTTTAGAGGTTATGTGCATGATTAATTCTCACCTACCTCTGTATGGATTGGATTTTTACCATTAATGTCGAGATTTCTATATAAACATGGATTTTTACTTTTTATTTTTACCTGACACATTTGCTCTGACATTTCACTCTTGTACTTTTCGGTGTCCTTTTCAAGGTATGTTTTTGGTTTTATTTCCTTTTGGTTTAGGTCATTTCCCCCTCCTTTTCCCTTTTGGTTTTCTTTTTGTTTTCCCTGTGTTGTTCTTGTAATGTATTTATTTTTCACCATGTTTTCTTTGTGGAAGTTTTCTCTAGGTTTTCAAGTATGGGGATCTTTCTAAGTCCCTCATACTTCCTCTTGTTTCTCAAAATCCACTTTGGTTTCTTAACACCTCTTTTTTATAGTTCCTCTAGAGACCATTCGAGAGATTCTTTTCGGAAAATTCATTTCGGATAATTCCTTCAAAAGATCACAAGGTGGGAAACTATTTCACAGGAGCTTTTCGACAAAAATCTTTGAAGTTTTAGATTTCAGAGTTTCAGAGAACTACTGGTTTGGAGATTTCTTTCAAACTTCACGACTTGGGAAATTTTTTTGGGATTTTAGTTTCGGGTTTTTGGAGATTTGGTTTGAGTTTCAAGAGAATTCAGATTTCAGGTTTTTGGAGAATTGGGAATTTCAGAATTTACGGACCCCAATTTAATTTTTCAGAGATTTCTTTCAGTGTTTCATTTCAGAATTTTTTGGTTTGGGTTTTCAGAGTTTTCCTGCTCTCATATTTTTGGGTTTCTGTAACATTCAAACCCCCAAAACACAAGTTTTGATGTTAGCCTACACTTCAAAGGGGAAAGAGAAGATGAGGTACACATTTCTTTGAGTTGTTCCCCAGTCCTTCTTAACCTTTGATTTAGGAAATATTAGGGACACTGATCTCGGGAAGATTTATCTTCCCAAGTTATGGGAAAGATTAAAGGCCCCAAATAAAAAGCCATGGATGCATGATCTGAAAATAAAATTTAATTAGCAATTGTGCACACACATTTCTTTGCTTTGTATTGATTTTCAATGTAAAATTTGAGCATTATATCCTTTTGTCGGTAAATAATGGGGTCCATTTGTCAGAAAACAAGTGTCTAAGTGGCGTTCCCAAAACCACTTTTAGTACGTCACAAAAATTGTCCATGTGTCGCAATATAATCGAAACACTTGGTGAGCGTGCACACGTCAACTGCACAAAAATCCAAATTTTTCCGGTTGCCGAAAATTTCATTGAAATTTATAACTTTTGCAAACAAGCTCCATTTCCTGCAAACAAGATATCGACGGAATCGTATAATTTTTCTCCATGCTTTAAAAATGACTACAATTTATTCTAAGAAGATCTTAGATCGGTGTTTCTCTGTGAGGATCCTCGGATCAATGCGAGGCCATCTTGATAGTGGTCTTGCCCTTGCCTTTGGTTTTCCCACATTCGTGCAATACTGAAATTTGTCTTAGATGTAGTAGCCCACTACGACGAGGACTCTATGTCAATAAGAGATAGTGATGATAAGGTGGTAATCCGTCTAGACCTAGATTTCTTTGAAGACTTGTTTAAAATTCTAGATGTACAAGATTATGCCACTATCTCACCTAAAATAGTAGTTGAGCACTGGGATAAAAAGTAGGAAGTATGCTCGAAGGTCATGATGAATTCCTACCTAACTAAGAATTTTTCAAAGTTTCCCAAGACTATACATTGATTAGATTTCATTTAGGAGGTCAATGACCTCATTATACTCTTGAGTAGAGTTTCAGGTCTTCCTTTTGCAAAGGAATTCCAAGAATGGATGTTCTTGTACATAGCAATGATCAAGAAGAATGATGATTTTATCTGATGGGGTGAACATATCAGTAGCAACATTCACTACCAGTTGGGAAAGGTGGTAAAAACTAAATCCTTCTACATGACATCTTTCCTAGTATATGCAGCTGTTGCCATAGGGGATTTCTCATGATTGAACACCAGGGGTGTTCACAACACATCTCAAATATAAAAAATTTATCCCTAAATTAATTTAGACGAGGGGAGCAAGCACTTCTAAAGAATCAAAGACACTTTCTTCACTATTGTCCTCTATCGCTTCAAGAAGGAGATATATAATCAAAGAATATCTAATGAGGCTTTCCAAGAGGTGTGAGAATGGGGAGCAATCTACCTTTAGTTTCCCACATTCACCTACCTTCAGATTTTGGATTTCATAGGTTTCCCAAGCAAGTTGCCAAGGTGCCCTACATAAGTGGGTTCTTCTCGAGGCTGGTTCGGTAGTTTTGGATTACCAAAAAATCCAAAACAAGTGTCACAAGTTAGGAATGCATTTCCCTGTTACAATTGGCATGTATTCTTGCCCAACTATCCACAAGGCAAGAAACGTGGATGCTGAAATGGATAAGGTAACCCTGTGGACCTTCCATCCACAAACTAACTTTGACTATTGGGGTAAGTTCGGGGAGACAGGGAAATCCAGTGCTCATATGCCCAATTAGAAGATATATGGATCCATTGTCGAGATGAATTCATTGTGTGGAAAAGGGATTACGAAAGATTAACCCTTGATGAAGTGCGGCAGTTTGGGTTGGCTGATGTGCCAAAAGGACTTACAGGATAATGATGAGGTCCTAGATGTATCGTACATGGATGATGATGTTTCCAATAAACCACTACCATGGGTTGATTGGTATGTGGAAGAATGCAACAATACTAAAGAAAGGGTAGGCCCCATTCTAAAATGAACTTTCAGTTGGTTGGCCACTTTGGGAATCTCACCCAAAGGGGAAAATCAACCTTTAAATATAGGATCCACATCGAAGTAAACAAACCAACACCTACAAAAGGAAAGAGATCGAATCAAAGGGTTCCCATGGTTCCAAAGAAGATCTCATTTGTTGTTAATGGCTCGTCTCTTTCTAGGTCTACTATTCCCAGGGTTACAACATCTAGAGTACCAGTCATTGAGGTTGTGGAAGTAAGTGATTCCCTTAGTGTCATTCAGGATCCATCCCATCTTCTCCTTCCTCCATTATCACTCCTAATATCAGTTCCCTCCACTTCTACCACCATTTCCTCTTTCCCATCTCCTTCTATGGCCCAGGTATTTTCATCACTTCTAGTTTTATCAGCTGGGGAAAATATTGGGTCACCCATTTCCTCCTCACTACCTTTGACACTCTCATTTTCTCCAATCTCAACCTCCAGCATTACCTTGTCAATTCCTATGGCTATCATCACTCCCACACCTTCCATCTTTGCCACCTCTACTCGGATATCGGTTGGCATTTCTAGTGATCTTTCCTTTAACCGGTATACGGTATCGGATTTTCTACTCCATCTTCCTCGGCTCTAGTTATACCGAAGTGGCTGTTTAGATAGAATCCTAAGCAAAAGAAAAAGGTTACTCTAGGAGATGTGATAGATCTTAGTATATTGGATCTGTGCTAAAAAGACACACCGGGAGGCGAGAACCATATCAAATCTAATGGTTAATCCATCGGGAGAGCATGTGATAGAAGTGGCTACTCATGAAGGAGCCAAACGGGATGTACACACTTTGCTCTTGGGGCCCTTTTGGAGAAATACGACAAAGACAAGGCCACCAAGGCGAGCTTAAGGCCAAATTCAAACAACTTACTTGCACTACTATGTAGAGTAACTCATCCCACTCTATGTGCGACATCTCAACTACTACGGCCATGACGATTTCATCTACAATTGATGATATCTCTTACCATGAACTCGAGAAGCTAGGCCGAGAAAGGAAGAACAATGAATTGATGGATGGAAAGGATCTTGCAGGAGGCCAATCCTTTGATTAAGGAAGCTGTGGAGATTTATATTGATTTACAGATTGTGAAAGACACCATTGCTAAAATGGATGAATCTCTCTCCAAAGATAATAATAACTTGAATTTAACTTTGGCAACATGGAATGCCATTAGAGGAGAAGATTGTGATTTAATTTTACGGGAAGAGGTAGCGATGATGCCTCAAAATTGTTTAAATATAAAACAGCTATAGAATGCGGTGTTAGGTACTACAAGGTCTAATTAAGAAATTAGAGGATACGTTTGGTAGAAATTATAGATGCCCTCAATGATATCTCTAAAGAGTTTGACAACACCCACTGCAAGTTTTTCAATGAGAATATCGATGCTCTTCCTAAGGACTAGATTAAAGAAAATTTCAAAGATTTAGTGAAGCGGGACGATGATGTTATGAAGAATTTCAATAGTGACTCCATTGATCGATTGGTTCTATGTCCAGAATTTCATAGGGAGACTAAAGAAAGTTGTAAGTAAGCTTTGAAGGTTGCCGGCAAAGATCGCGAAAGAGATCGAAACAACGGATATAGTAAATCACTACACTTGTGGACCCGAAGATGAAGAAATTCAGGATGTTGTTAAGCATTTCTTCAAATACAGACACCAAATGGCCATATGGGAAGAAGGGAAACAAAAAGATGTAGAGAAAGGAGAGGAGGGTGAACTAGGCAAAGGCGAGTGGCCATGAAAGGACAAAGTTAAAGCTCGAAGCTGTCAAAGTTGTAGGGTTGACTTGGTCAACCCTTTGCAACAAATTTTCTATTTTTATGGGAGCCTGTTCCCTTTTATAAATGACATTACTATTTTTATTGAACTTTTATTTAAAGGCCCAGTTGTAATGGCTCAACCTAGGAACTTATAAATAGTGGAGTGCTCTCCATTATTTGGATATACATATTTTGAGAGATTTGGAGGAAAGTTGCTCTTCAAGCTTGGAAGAGTGCTTTCAGAGTTTTGTTGAAACCTTTTAATTATATTCAAAGTTATTCCTTGCACTTGAAAAAATTGTTTTATTACATGCCTTGTGAATGTGATTCCTTAGCATTATTTGATTAATTTACCTTTGTTTTGATTATTTGCTTCATATTGAGAAAAGAATAGTGTGATTACTTCCCATCGGTTGTGAGAAAATATTTTTATTATTTAAGTGAATACTAGACATGTGCTTGTGATTATCCCTTTGAGAAATCATCTATGTATCCCATAAAATGTGATCCCTCTATTGTGTGTGTTTAAGGTTTAACAGAGAAACGTGTCCTTCTAGTCTGTGATATTTTATATCCTTTCCAAGTTCTTACCATTTGATTCGTAGGCATGGGACATTCCCTAGGTGTTGGTTCTCTTCCAAGAGAGGATCTCTTGTATGGTGGAAGTAGAATGCGCAAACACAATAGATATCCTAGCGTCCATATTCCTAGCTAAATATTGGACGCTCCATTTTGATGGAGCTAGATGCCGCTACGGAGCGGGGCAGGTGTAATCTTTACTTCCCCTGAAGAAAAAGTCCCACCGTTCACCTTCAAACTAAATTTTGAATGTACAAACAATGGCGCTGAGTACGAAGCCCTCCTCCTTGGCCTCATTTTAGCCAAGAGGATCGGTGTTAATAACATCAGGGTGTTAGGAGACTCACAATCGGTAGCAAACCAAGTCTCTGAGATATATGAAACCAAATCCGAGCACTTCTGACTTTACAAAACAAGCGTGTTAGATCTAATCAAGGAGTTTGACTTCATATCAATTAAAGCAATCCCACGAGAACACAATCTTCTCGCTGATTCTATAGCAACCTCGGCATCACGCTTTACTCCAAACAGTAAGTTAGAGGATACCCATTTCATGGTATCCCTTCATGATAAACCATTGATAAAAACAACAAAAAATTCTCTTTTAAATGGAAATGAAAACAAATCTACTGTCCTAGACCACATTGATAGTGATATGGCCACTCTGAATTACTTAAATGCCTATACGGCATTACATCTCTCCTATCATATGATAGATTTGTCCTTAATCCCACATTCATCTTCCTACTTCAGAAATACCATGATGGAGCTTCCCTCGCAAATGGAACCTAGTGTATATACAGTAGAAAATGGGGACGATTTGAATTTACCTCCAGCCCCACCTGAGTTTGAAGAAGGTAATGCCTCCTTAATCGAAGAAACAATTGATGTTAACATCGGAACAGAGGATGAACCAAATATCTTGAAACTAGGATCCTCGCTAACCCCAGAAGAAGTAGAAATACACACTCGAATCCTCAAGGAACATCAAAAGGCTTTTGCATTTAATTATAAGGAAATGATAGGAGTTGCACTCCACATTGCGGTGCACAACCTCGTCACTAAATCTGATGCAAAGCCAGTCAAACAAAATTCGAGACCGATGAAACCTAAGGTAGCTCTCATGGTGAAAGAGGAGGTGATAAAGCTCCTCCAAGTAGGATTCATCAAACTAGTTGATTACTCTCAATGGGTATCTAATATCGTTCCTGTTCTCAAAAAGAATGGGAAGATACACATCTGTATAGATTTCCGAGACATTAACAAAGCATGTCCTAAGGATGACTTCCCATTACCATCCATAGATGTCATTGTTGATGCAACAACTAGATTTGAAATTTTGTCTCTCATGGATGGATTCTCGGGATACAATCAAATTAGAATATCTGAACAAGATCAAGCTAAAACCACGTTTATAACTCCTTGGGGAACCTATTGCTACACTATTATGCCATTCGGTCTCAAGAATTTGGTGCCACATACCATGAGCTATGGCGTATATATTTCATGATCTAATTCATAAAATTGTGGAATCCTACGTAGATGACTTGTTGGCTAAGGCCAAGAAGCGCTGTGACCACCGAAGGTGCTCGCATCATTCTTTCACGTCTAATAGAATACGAGTCACACTAAATCCAGAGAAATGTGTCTTTGGTGTAACAGAGGAAATCTCTAGGTTACATCATATCGTCACAAGGATAGATGTTGATCAACTAAAATTCTGGTTGTCCTCGAAATGGTCCCACCTTCGGATGAATCATAATCAGTCTTTTCTCGGAAAGCTTGGTGTAATCAGGAGATTCATCCCGGACTATAGCTTCGCCATCCATCCAATCAACAATCTGCTCAAGAAATATTATAACATTGATTGGAATGAAGATTGCAAGGAAGCTTTCAATGCGATTAAGCATTTCTTGTTATCACCACCTAGGCTAATGCCACCTAAGCTAGATCACCCGTTAATTTTATACTCGTGAGCTACTAATGTCTCGTTGCTTTGTATCTGGCTCAAGAAGACGATGACAAGAGAGAACGTGTGATTTGTTTCATTAGATGAACGTTGCTCAACTATGAAACATGTTATACACAGGGAGAACAAGAATGCCTTGCCATAGTCTTTGCTACTAAGCGCTTAAGACACTATATGCTGAATTAAGAAACAAGGGTCATGGTAAAAACAAACCATTTACGAACTTTCCTCACACAAGGGTCCTTGTCTAAGAAGGCTGGACATTTTATAACCTTAATGGGGGAATTCAAATTAACATTTGTAAATCAGAAATCTGTTAAGGGACAAATCATCACGGATTGGTTAGCTGATAACCCATTAGATGGAGGCGATCTAGTAGCGTATACTACATTAAAACCAGACCTCCTATCTCTGAGTGTCCCTGGTATACCGACATTATTAATTATATCATGGACCATATGTATCCAGAAGGGGCTACACCGCAACAAAGAAGGCGGTTACGCATTATCGTAGCAAAATACGTCATTATAGAGCAAGTTCTCTATCAAAAAGCATTCAATGGAATGCTCTAAGATGTGTTGACACAAAAGAATCCAAGAAGATTCTCCATGAATCTCATAGTGGAATGTGTGGGGGTCACTTCGGTGGCCATGCCCACTCTAGAGCACGATGCGAGAGAATTTGTACGCAGTGTCATAGGTGTCAAGAATTCTCCCACGAGATTCACATGCCAAAGACAAGCTCTCTGACCAATTACTACTCCATGGCCCTTTTCTACATGGGGTCTTGATTTGATAGGGAAATTCTCTCCCTCGTCTACAAATGGCCATAATTTTATAATCACGGCCATCAAATATTGCACCAAGTGGGTAGAGGCTATGCCTCTTACTCTTTATGCAGTTCCTGTAATCACCAAGTTCATTTTGAACCAAATCATTTACAGATACGGTATCCCACAAGTCATTATCTCAGATAATGGAACTTCTTTTAAAAATGATGAAGTTTGTGAACTATGTAATAAATTTAGAATAAGCCATCATATGGCTTCCTTGTATTAACCTCAAGCCAATGAACAGGCTGAAGCGACAAACAAAAAACTGAAAGCCATTCTCCTTAAAAGCTGTGAAAGAAAACAAACGAGATTGGCATTTGAAGTTATATCCGGCCTTATGGGCCCACCGAACTGAATAAGAACACCAACGGAGCGACTCCTTTCTCACTAGTATTCGGGCGAGGCGTTCTCTCTGAGGCTTGAGGTTGAAATACCCAGTCTCCGCATTTCATTACAAGGGATCCTGGATGAAGACGCTTATAGAGAAGCACATCTTTCCCAATTAGAAATCCTAGATGAAGCTAGGTTAGATCTTTGAATAAGCGGCACAAAGTCTATGTTGACCGGATGTGCCGGAAGTATAACAAGAAAGTCTATGAATGCGACATATATGAAGGTGATCTAGTTCTAAGGCTAGACAACCGGATCGACAAAAAGACCGGTGAAGGAAGAAAGTTCCGACCCAAATGGTTGGGCCCATACCGAGTCATGAAGGACTATGGAAATGGTGCATACCTCTTATGTACATTGGAAGGTGAGGAATTTGGTGAAACAGTCAATTCCCTACACCTTAAACAATTCTGCACGTAAGCAACCAACATAATATATAGCTACATTTACATTGCATCTTCATATAGTTAGGTTCATTTTGTCCACATGTTTCGTATGAATCTTGTGAGTAAGGAATTTATTCTTAAAGCAATTCATTACAAACTTCTGATGATATTGGCATAAACACTCTAATCATACTTCTCCATCTCCATGATATCGTCAAGTTATTTTGGAATCATGTCATCAAATAAAACTAGATATGACAAAGTCTTAACGGTAACCATACCAAGATCTGTGGGTTTATTCTCACTTTTGGTTTCTTCTTAGGATGGGTGTCTTGCCTATGGTCTATTCTAGAAGCTTCATCGTGTCACATCTACCCCATATGTATATCTCTTTGGAAATAAGAGCATGCTGACATTTTTCTCAGATAAACAAGTCAAACATGTAAATCAAACAAAAAAATTTAAATTTACACATTTTCTTGCCTCACCAACCTTCGGTGATGAGCTTGCGTCTCTTACTAGTGACGTAGGGTTGGGAAAGGATGGAAATGCCCTTACTCACCTATACCTTGTCCATGGTGATAAACCCACGCTTCTTACTAGTAGCATGGGGCAAAGTGTAGGGGGTCCTCTTGACAAACAAACGTTAAAGGTCATAAGCAAACAATTCAAATCTTGAAGCCTTGAGTCAAAAACAAATAAATCAGATGTTCAAAATTCCATTAGAGTTAAAATCCTAAAACCCAGATTTTGTCTACTATGTGGCCATCTACGGATCTAAGTCTAGATAAACCGCAAGGCACGTTGCACCCTAAACTATGAAATTCACTTGGGTAGAGTAAGCTTGTAGCTTCCCAATTTGGTTCCACCAAAGCTTTGTCTATCTTTCATCACTACCATTTCAACACATTTCACAACTTGTGCCCTTTCTAGCTCTCGGTGATGAGCCCTCACATCTTACTAGTTGTGTGGAGTTAGGAGAGGGGCAAGTCTATCTACTCATCATATCAGTTTATCTTCACCACTTTGCCAAAACAAATATGAGGCATCCAAAATTGCTTACAGAAACTAAGATTCAAAATCACATTGTATCTACATTATCATATATCAGCATCATGAAATACAAAAGGAAAATAAACACTTGCATCATTTGTTCTCCATTGCATACATTCTAAGAGCATACATACATATATCATAATCTACATGAGGAAATTGGAAATGGAAAGTAAGCCATAGATACCAAGGGTTGTGATCCAAAAGAGAATGTATATACATGAATGATCAAAGTTTATGTACAATGCCATCATGCATTAAGCATGGTCAAAACGCTCAAAGAGCCCGGGATATACAAAAGAATATATCATACAAAATCTATGAGATCCAAGTGGCTTCTCAATCCCTACGAGACCCCTCTGAAGGTGCACGCCCATGCCTAGGAATCTAGCTACGCTGGTGCTCTAGGTGCATAGAGGGCTCAGGATCCCGAGGGGCAGCTGCAGTCTCGCCACGAGAATGACTCCTCATCAAGCGCTCGGCCATCCTATACCCCGCTAGCTCTGTGCGAAGAGTTGATACCATCCTGGCCACATGCCAGACTAGGAAAAGACATCGGTATGTCTACTAGCTCACCGAGGGCTCCCAAGATTCACTGACAACTCTGCGCGGGTCCTCTCCATGGGGATCATCAGGGTATCGGTGCATACCCCCGCAATTAAGTCTCGCCACTCATCGGTGGTCTCTGCAAAAAAAAGGAAACAAAGACAAATTAGAAATAAACAAGAGATAAAACACAAAGAGTAAACAAGAGGAGAAATAGTAACTAAAGCAATCCTAATTAAAAACAAACATTAAAAGGAAGGATGGTAACTTACTTGGATCACCCGACTTCCAGGATGGATTGCTAGGGTCAGCACCTGCTACGGATGCCGCCATTGACTGAGGGGCTGCTGCTGTGACTAGAGAAACGTAACGTCCTGCAATAGACTCATCCTCCCTGCCATGGCCTTGGGAAATTGGCTCCTCTAAGACCAGAGTAACTCTCTCTACACTCTGCTTGGCCGTCGCTGCATGCATAATATCTTGAGTGTCATGCCACTCAGGATCGCTGTCCTCCTCTGTCTCTCCCCCTGTAAACTCCTCAGACTCGGAGTCTATGTCAATGGGGTCATCAACTTTGCTATGGGCGGGGCCTGTGGTAATCTAAAACAAGGGTACTTGAGGTGCACCAGCTCTCCCTCGCAGCACGTACTACCCTCCCGGCTACAATAGGAACGCTAGGAGTAACCACTATCAACCCCAACCCCTAGGGCCTCCCGGCTTCTCGGACTAATCTATAAAGCGGCACCACTGGGGAAGCATGCCCATGTAGGGTAAGCCAAACTGGCGAGGAACTCGGCCAAAGGGGTGTACCTCCAATCGTCCCACTCTGTCAATAAGCAGCCCTTTAGTGGAGCAGGAGATCAAAGTAAGAGCCTCCTCACCCCATATACCTGCCATAGTCTGATACGGTGTGGCCTCCATGTCAGCAGTGGTCAGAGAAGCAAATGGCTGATGAGGTGCTCGGAGCACTCGACATATCTGTCCATCTAGCTACCCTCACAGCTCCGGATCTGTCACCTCTACACCTCTGCCATAGGGGATGAAGTGCTCATAGACCCAACTCATGACCAGGGTTGGGTGGATCAAGGACTGCCCCTGTAAACGGACTACCCTGTATAAATCATGGTAGGTGGTCCCAAGTATGTCTGCTCCCTAGGCATATATCCGGCCATGTCCCTCTATCTGTGCAATAATGGGGGACCAACAATATAACAATGTGTCTCCTCCCTTGTCCCCAATCAGTCTCGAGGCAAAGTAGGGGGATGGGAAAAGCGTGAATAGATCGAACTCGAACCCCTTCTTCGAACTCGTGGAGATGACTGCATCTCCCATGTATGTAGCCCACTATGCTATCTGGGCCCATGAACTTGCTGTCTCTAGGGTGAGCCGTCTCCCGATGATCGGGACCCCCAAGATACGGTAAACATCCTCTAAAGTGATGGTCCACTCACCGCGGACCCCTGGTAATAGGAAGGTGTTCTGATCAGCATCCCAATATGAGAACAAGTCACAAAGAATATGACTGGATGGAGCAACATGGGGCACGCGTGATATGCGCAGTATACCAGCCCGGTGAAGAGTATCCTCCTCATCCTGTGAGAGGGCATCTAACACTCCTGGGAGCCAGTCACACTCCCTCTCGGCTCCACCTTTGGATATACTCCTCTCTCACTGCATACACCCAAAAACACACAAAACATAGCAAGTTAGCATCCGAGTGATATTAGAAAAATCATGAAAACACGTAGAAATATTAAAAATGCAAAAACAACCTTAAACAGATATTCTTTTGGCATTTTGTGCAAAACCACCACCTTGAGTAGGGAGGTGGTTTTGTAACCACCACCTTAAAGGTAGCGGTCGTGTAACCGCCGCCCAGGAAGAAGGCGGTGGTCATGTGCCGAAAACCCACGCGGGTTTTATAATTTAAAAATCCTAAAAACACTAAAAATAACCGTTTTAGCTAAAAATAAAGCCTACCCAGAGGTGGCCCCCTAGATGGACCCTTTTAACCTAACATTTTCAAAAATTACCCCCATGACAAAGATTTTAGCATTTTAAAAGTAAGGGGGTAAAAAGGATAAATTGAAGAAAACCACTTTGTGATCTCGTGGGTCGATGTTATGCTCGCAGAGGCATGATCACTATCTCGTCACGGACGTTTTGACTCTACTCACGTAAGAAACCATCACCGTGGGTCCCGAGAGCTCATAATCAATCAAATCAACGTGCGCAAATGAATAGGAAAATGGGCCCACTTTCATATATATAGCAACTTTGATTGGTTTAAATGCCTTTTTCGCAAGTATGGAGCAGACGGAGGTAAGTTTTTTTATCCTCGCACAAATGGTATGTCCTCATTTCCCATTATTTTAGCGTTTATTTTCTGATCTATTGTGTCTATCTACACTTGAGTTCTCTTTTTGTTTTGCAGGTAACGGGAAATTTGGATGGCGTCATTTCAACACACTGACATATCAGGTATAACTTCTAACTTCCAATTTCAAGACCGCCATACTTAGACCCACCATTTTGCGCCTCTTCATGGCTAAAATGCTTCTCTCGAGAGGGAAATATGTATGTACCTAAAATTGTAGGGTACTACACCACCGGAACAACGTAACATGTGCCCCAATGATGATACAGGTCTCCTCGCAAGGTGTTCGGGATCCGAAAAAGATCTCCAAGTGTGCGTTAACATCCCGCATGCCCGCTTAGCCCCCACGTGCTTTGTTTTCCCTTTTCCCCTCTTTTCTTGGCCTTTTTCTCTTTAGTGATGAAACCACCACCCTGCCTGGGCGGCGGTCTCGTGACCACCACCCTGAACAGGCGGTGTTCTTGTAACCACCACCCGCTTAGGGCGGTGGTCCTTTACGCATTTTCCGGAAAGCTCTTTTAACATGGCTCACGTAAATTCAACGTTTCACCATATTTCTTTCACTGCCATAAGCTTGCATTTATGATTCTGGTTCCCTGGAATAGTGTTTTGCCATTGTTTATAGTTTAAGAGTTCTATTTGGTTTTTACCTTGGGTAAATCCAAATGCTATAAATAGATGGCTTGTGCTCAAGCAAATGCCCCCTCAAATTTGCCTCTGAATTTCTCTTTACAATAGATTTAGTTTTCATTTTTCTTAGAATTCATAGTTTCATTCATTGCACGCTTATTTAGTATTGTTTTGCTGTTAGGAAGCCACATATCCATCTTGTGCAGGTGCTGTTATCATTTTATCCAATCCATTGGAGTAGAATAGTTTGTTTTCAATAGGAGGCCATTAAAGTTGCAGGTTTTTCTCCTCAAACAGGATAGTTTTAGGTTCTGGACGTTTCATGTTGCATGACTCACAATAAATCCCACTAGGAATTACATAAGCCAAGCTCTGTACTCTTGCGCTATCCCTCTCCTACTCGCATTGTATTCAGTTTGTATCTTGGGCTGCCTTTTTCCCAATATCTACTTTGTTGATGCTTGCATTACATGCTTTTCTAGATCCATGTGAACATGAAGGAATGAGGAGATCACACTTAGGGACAAGATCACACACACCATCGGATTCACCAGCATTGCATGGAATCCGGGTTCTAGCTCTCAAAGTTCTAAATTAAAATCGTATCTAATAGAGTAGTTAATTGCTTTATTTTGAGTTAATTTTACTTTTGATATTGCCGGGAAGTTGTGGGGATTGATAGTTTCTGAGAGACTATGATTCATTCCTCACTTCTGAGGTAGGATCGAGAGTCTTGATAATAGATTAGATCAATCATTTCGTTATTTAGAATAGATTTACAACTGCACAAATAGCTATACTCGGTTATCTAGTTTGTTTTAAATTGTTATCTTAGCTATCAATTTCTAGATGTATTAAATTAGTTTCTCTTCTAAATCCATTCCAATAGTTCATCAGAAAATACAAAAATAGAGAAATCATATATACTATAGATATATTTCACGTAGTTAAAATTCACTTTGTTGCAGTTTGATTTACATTATTGCTTTTGTATGACAATCACGGGACCTAGGGAGCCCAGAGAATACGTATTCGAGCCAATCGTGCCTCAACCCAATCTCGTCACAGAAATAGTTGACATAGATCAGAATCTTAGAATCCAAGTCTTCCAAACAACAACAGACTTACAACAGATCAGCTCTCAGTTGAGGGGATTAAACATAGAAGATAATCAAGCACACACACGTTTTGGTCAAATCAGCCAAATTACAAAGTTACCCTAGAAAAATATCCACATGACCATAGAAGACCGCAACAACCAAGAGTCTACGGTTGGTATCCACAAATCCCGTAACCCAACGAATCCGTAAGTAAATCGAGATAGACATTGGCCTACACACACTAGTATTGGATCTACTCCACTTCCAACTATCATTATCACACAAATATCCTTGTTAGATATCTTTGGCTAATGAAGCTAAATAATTCTAGACTAGGCCAGAGAACCGCCCATAAAAACAACTACATCCATCATCCACTCTATGACCCTGTCTGGAGACATACACGAAACTATCCCAGGCCATTTTCCACGTATACCACAACCCATAGATCGAATAACGCCAGAGCTCGATATTGATTGGAGCCTTTGAGCAATCATCCTTACCGATCGATCTATCACACCAGTTCAGGTTAGGAGGGCCTTCTTTGCTTTAGATTCACAATTTCCACTAGTGCGTGTCGAAGACCTTAGATTGCCTAACTAGTTTGTCTGCATCCCACGCATATTCCATCCCCACCGACTATCTCAAAGCATGACCTCGAGAGGTCCAGGCAAGGAAGAGTTACTTGTAGATTCCCAAGCTTACTTGTCACTTTTCCATCGTACAGTGATCCCATGTGTCCCCATCACATCGAATTTTGTGATTAATTTGTAGGCCATTCGAGAGGGTGCGGTGATTTGGAGACAACGGTTTTTGGCACGCCCGGTGGGACAGAGAGATGGTACCTCTCTTCTCATTTTATTGACACAAGGTACCTGACAACTCCATCTCTCTAGATTTCATAGTTTAGTACATCAACTCATGTGAATGATTTACATAAGATATTCTTCAAGGAAAGACAATTATCGTCATATAGAGCTTTCTTTGTCTCCCCCAAGAAGAAGGGGAAGAAACCTTTCAATACCATCAGTTGCAGCTTTACCTGTAGAGGACATTCAACTCCTCCTGAAGGATATTTCCCTCTACCAAGATATAACTAGTTTGTGAATGTCATGGCAGCCAATACTTGTCCTCCGTTCAATACTAGTAGTCCCTTGTTGTTAGCACAAAGAGACACCATACTAGTAGCTGCCTTGAAAAGTTTACCTTTTTTCATTGGGGAGACTAATGTATTTCCTCGGGAGCACATACTAGATGTGGCTAGCATCTGTGTGGTACACAATATTATAGAAGATAACATGGCGGTTCAACTCCTTACTACTTCATTCAAAGGCAGGGCACTTCAATGGTTCAGAGTCTAGTTCTTTGGATCCGTTACCAATTGGAACGATTTAGGCACAAAGTTGTGTAAATCAGTTTGAAGATAAAAGTGATAATCTTTCACTTGTGGAGCAATTTCATACTATCAAGTGATCTCCCCAAGAGTTTATGAGTGAATTCAATCTCCACTTGCTGACAGGACTTGGAAACGGATCCTAACACTTGTAAGGCCATCCCCAGAAAGTGCATTTCTATATTACTTACGGGCATTGAATAGTGATATCACTGTCATGATTCAATCCATGGGGGGAATTGTGATCCCTGATGCTTATGAAGTGGTTGTACAAGCTGAAAATTTCTGATTCAAGCAGGTAAAATTTCTCCTAGACCTCCCATTCCTATTTTTGTAGAGGTTATAGGCCAACAACCGGTCATCACCCTAATTCCAACAGCTTCTACTCCAGTAGCTACGCATGTGTCTAATGATTTGGCTGAAGTGAAGTCACTACTTCAAACCTTCGGGAATGAACTCGTAGCCATGAAGAGGTAGTAGTCCCAATATGCTCGCCCCTTTCGGGAAATGGTCAACCGTAGAGCCAAGCCATAACCCAAGCTACAAATGTGAGGCCTTTGAACTTTTGAAATCCCTCAACTACTAGCTCGTCTAGAGCCATAGTCCTAGTCCAGAACAACCTCATTCAAGACTATGAATGGTGTTATCCTTGTTCTCAGCCCCATAATCGAATCTCTACCCAAATGGAGTTTTGAGTCAAGCCCTCATGGTTCAAAGCATAACCACTACACCTGAATCACCTGCTGAGCCATCCACTTTAGAAATTCAAGATCAAGTTCCTAATGAAACCACATTATTAAATTGGCAAGCAGAGGAATTTTGTGGTTTGAATATTGATTCCTCCACCATAGCATCTAACACACATTCCAAGAAAAGGGCAATAGATTTAGGGTCTTCTAATTTAGATCAGGCATCCACTTCTTAGGCCCCAACATAGATACCAGACGATAAAGGCATGAGAAGGAAATCACTAGAAATATTTTTGATCAGAATACAAAGAAATATGGGATATCAGGAATTACGATACCCAATAAGCATTACCCAAAGGAAGACCCCAACATCCCAAAAGGCATTAGAAAAGTGGGAGAAATTCCATTTAGCATAGTGGAACAAATGAAGAAGACCAATTTGAGTGTCACAATGTGGGATGCACTTTCGATTCCTTCTCAAAGGAACTTGCTACAAGAAGCTTTGAACAAATTTGGCACTACTAGCAAACCGTCAGGCTAGGAAGTAGCAGTAGCAACCAGCTTATGCCAGCCCAAGAAAAAATGTAGGCTAAGACCAATAAGCCTCCACCATTTTATATCTCGTTGATTATTAGTGACCATTTGGTGCACAATTGTATGATCGACTCTGGAGCTAGTAGTTCCATGATGCCTAAGAAAATTGCTGATGTACTACAAATTCCATATGCTCCAATTTCAAGAGGAGTTGTTCAACTGGATGGTACTGCAGTTCAAACTATAGGGGTCATTAAGGGGCTCCAGCTCACTATCCACGCATGTCCTAGTTTGACTTTCACACAAGATATATCCATCATTGATCTCCCTCCCCTCTTTGCCATCTGCCTATCATAGGATTTCACCACAAAAATGGGAGGATATTTGTCATCGAACGGTCACACATGATCTTGAGAACTCGTTATGGGACAAAGGTAACTATAAGAGCAGAACCTATTTCTCCTACACACGTGGAACCTTACACATCCCAACCCATAGAGGGTAACTATGTCATTTGTGACCCAGAGGAAGAGGTCATGGATCATGAACCAGCTACTCTTGTAGAGGAGGTGCCTGATACAATGCTTGATGAAGTAAGTATAGACCATCAATATGACCCGTACATGCTGATTTATTGGCTAATGAAGAATTTGGTCTATTGTTTTTGGATGAGACCGGGTTGGGAACCTATTATATACATGAAGAAGGTACAACCATACCTCAGTTGATTAAGGCACCCAACAATTCCAAAGGGCTACGGCAGCTTTTATTTAATGGTTTGAGGAGTAAGAATGGATTAGGTGCAAGAGTCATGTTAATTTCTCCGGAGGGGATAAATATTTCTCGTCTTTTAGATTGCAATTCAGTTGTACCAATAATGTCGCTGAATATGAAGCTCTTATACAAGGGTTGTAGCTGGCCCAACAAAGAGGAATCAAATCCCTTATCACTTTTGGTGATAGTGAATTGGTGGTCCATCAAGTAACAACCAACAGTGCATCGAAGAATGATCTCTTAAGGTCATACAAGAATTGAGTTTGGGACCTAATAGAGGAATTTGAAGCTTTTGAATTCGTGCAGTTCCTAGAACTCAAAATCAAGATGTTGATAGGATTACCACCATCGGATCTCAATATGATATACCTATGGATATCATGAAGGAAGGGCAGAAAATAGTCAAAATGGTTGTCCATCCTGTAGTACTAGATAATGTAAGCTAGTTGGCAAGTTTTTGATAGTGATGAGTAGATTGTTCTCTTTCTACAACAAGAAGTAGAGTTTGCCACCAAATAACAAGGTAAATTGCAAGAATCCTATGGTGACCAGGTCATTCAGTTGAGAGGAAATTTTTTTCCAAAAGGCTTGGTCACGCTTGAATCTATCTTCAATTCGGATGACTAGTCTAAATGAATAAACACAAATATGGTGGTAAAAGAAGAAGATTTTGAGGAAGTTGAGGTGGCCAGCGAGAAGTGTTTAAAGATTGGTAAGGTATGCACTGCTCAAGAAAAGGAAGCTTTCATTGAGTTTTTCCAGGAATATCATGATATTTTTGCATGGAGCTATAAGGACTTGCATGGTTTTGACCCAGGCCTAGCTCAACACATGATTGAACTGGATCTAAACTCTAAGCCAGTTCATAAAAAACAAAGGCCAATCAATCCCAAGGTTGAGCTGCTAATGAGGAAAGAGCTAACCAAGCTTATTGAAGCCTACATAATTTTTCCCATCAAGCATTCATCATGGGTAGCTAATCTAGTGCCCATGAGAAAAAAGAATGGGGAGATCCGGCTTTGCATAGATTTCAGGGATCTGAACCATGCCTCATTAAAGGATCACTACCCTCTTCCATCAATGGAACAGATCCTCCAGACAGTGGCAGGAGCTCAAAGGTTTTCTCTATTGGATGGCTATTTAGGGTATAATTAGATTTTGGTCCAAGAATCTAATCAATTCAAGACGACTTTCACTACTAAGTGGGGCACATATGCATACAAAAAAATGCCATTCAGATTGTCCAATGCAGGGGCTACTTTTCAAAGAGCCATGGACATGGCATTTAAAGGACTCATCAATGATATGATCTTGGTCTACCTTGATGATATAACTATCTATTCCAAACATGCTGAAGATCATATTGTGCATCTAAGGAAAGTTTTAGAAGATGTAGAGAGTTTGGAATCTCACTAAACCCCAAAAATGCATTTTTAGTTCAAGAAGGCAAGCTATTAGGGCATATTGTTTCTATTGAAGGACTCTCAATTGACCCAGCTAGGATTCAGTTGATTTTGTCTCTATCCCTCCCAAGTCATAAGAAGGGTCTCCAAAGTTTCTTGGGAACTATAAATTTTGTTC
Organism: Taxus wallichiana var. yunnanensis; assembly: GCA_018340775.1. NCBI lineage: Eukaryota > Viridiplantae > Streptophyta > Pinopsida > Cupressales > Taxaceae > Taxus > Taxus wallichiana. The sequence continues at coordinate 798,346,782 of CM031238.1, read as the reverse complement.
GGAGATTCATTCCCCAATTTGCAGCATTAGCCAAGCCGTTGACGGCCATGCTTAAAAATAAAATTCCTTTCTCATGGACAAAGGAAGGGAGAGAAAGCTTTGAGGCTATCAAAACTACTATTTCTCAAGATCCTACACCTAGTAAATCTCCAATTCGATAAGGATTTTATTATCTATGCTTTTGCAGGCATGAGAGTATTTCAGGTATCCTCACTCAAGTAGAACGATGATTTGATGGAGCAACCAATTGCCTTCTTTAGTCAGTCTCTCAAGGAATATGAGCTCAAATATTCTTTTGTAAAAACAGGTCTTTATAGTCATTCAAGCTCTGAAAAAGTTTAGGCATATGTTGTCTAACAACAAGGTACACTTGATGGTCTCTCATCCTGGCATTAAAGAGTTCTTGTTGAATAAGGAGATGAATGAGAAATATGTTGGGTGGATCATGAAAGTAATGGAGTATGATGTACACATTAAAGTCACTAAACTTGTCAGAGGTAAGGGGTTATGCTAGCAGTTGGCCGCAAACATGGAAACCAAGAATGATAATGATGTTGCACTCTTCAATATTGAGGAAGGAAATGGTCAGATTGATTGGTTAACTAAAATGGAAAATTTCCTTCTCTCGGGAGTATATCCCCAAAATATGGATAAGATTCAACGACATAATTTCCATCTTTGGTCCATTCCATATGTTGTGGTAGATGGCATTATTTTTTGAAGGATTTGAATGACGTTCTTTTATGCTGCATCAAACCAGAACAAGTGAACAAGATATTGGAGGAGTTCCATAATGGGCTGTCAGGAGGTCATTACTCGGCATGAATGACTACTACCAAGATCATGCGGGCCAGTTATTACTAGTCGAAATTGTTCAAAGATGCCCATTTTTGGGTAAGAAAATGTAAGGAGTGTGCTCTCTTCATATGCAAACAAAAGTTGGTAACTCTCCTGTTGCATCCCATTTAGGTAGATCAACCCTTTGTTCAATGGGGGTTGGATTTTATTGGTATGATCAATCCTCCATCTAGTGAAGGACATAAATGGGTCCTTACTGCAATAGACTATTTCACTTGATGGACAAAATTTGTAGCCTTGAAGGAAAGCAATGAAAAATTGGTCCTTGAATTCTTAGAGAATATCATGACAAGGTTCGGTGTTCCATTTATTGTTATCTCTGACAATGCAATGGTGTTCCTTGGGATGAAAATAAGTGAATGGGCTGTCAAGAACGAGGTCTATCTCAAGACTTCATCTAACTACTATCCACAAGGAAATGGGTTGGCTGAATCCAATAATAAGAACCTGATAAGGATCATCAAGCACATGATGGAGGCCAACAAAAGGACCTGGCATATGTAGCTTAAGGTTTCTCTATGGGAAGATTGAATAACACCTAAAAATGCCATTGGGGTTTCACCTTTCTTGCTTGTATATGGAAGGGAAGCAAAGCTGCCACTTTCCTTGGAAATTCCTTCCCTGGATTTGGCTTATCGGCTTGAAGTTATGGAGGATGAGGCCTTAATAGTGAGGTTTTCAGAACTCATGGAGCTAGAGGAGATTTGAAATACTGCCATGAATACATTGACTGAGCATCAGGATTAGGTTAAGAAATCCTTTGACAAGAAAGCCTCTGATAGGTTGTTCAGGGAAGGGGATTTGGTTCTAAAATGGGATGAAGATCATGCCAAACCAGGAAAGCACGCCAAGTTTGATGCTCTCTGGAGTGGGCCCTATGTTATTACAAGTTACAAAGAGGAAAATTCATTTTACCTATCCAGACTCAATGGAGAAGAATTGCCCATTCATGTGAATGGGATACACCTCAAAGCTTGCTTTTGAGGAGTTTTCACCTGTATGATTTTTATTTTCCTCCAAGTGCTCTGCACATGGTTTTGTTTTTCTTTTCTTTTGCTTGTGTGTTTTTCTATTTTGGGTCTTGTTTTTTAGACTCCTTTGCCCAATGTTTTGCTTAAGGCTACTGGTCTAGAAGCTTAGCAGAAAGATTTCCTGGAGATCACCAAAATGTTAACCATTTAACCTACCCAGAGGAAGGTTGTATGTCAGACTTATGTTTTTAAGGAAATCCTCACAGTGATGATTTTTGCTAAGGCCAAGAATCTGAAAATTTTCAATTTTGAACTTGAGGTTTTCCCTTTTAGAGTTTTTAAAGCTCAATTTCAGAATTACATTTGAGATTTTCCAAAGTCTAAAACTTGAAACTCAAAAATTTGGACTTTTAGGTTTTTAAATTGAAACTTTTTGGCTCATTTTGTTTAAATCCGACTCGGACTTCCGAAGTCCAAAACTCAAAAGTCAAAAATTTGGACTTTGAGTTTTAGGTTTTCGAGTTCTCTCGAGTCATTTTAGGATTTTCACTTGATTTTTTCCAAAGTCGAAACTCAAAGTCTAAATTTTTGGACTTTCAGTTTTTGGGTTTCAGACTTTTGGTTGCCAATTCATCTTTTTCTTTCCATTTTTTGAAGTTTGAAATCCTAAATTTTTATTTTAGATTTTTAGGTTTGGAACTTTGGAGGTTCTATGCATGATTAATTCTCACCTACCTCTATATGGATTGAATTTTTACCATTAATGTCGGGATTTCTATATAAACGTGGATTTTTACTTTTTATTTTTACTTGACACATTTGCTCTGACATTTTGCTCTCGTACTTTTTGGTGTCCTTTTCAAGGTATGTTTTTGGTTTTTTTTTCCTTTTGGTTTAGGTCATTTCCCCCTCCTTTTCCCTTTTGGTTTTCTTTTTGTTTTCCCTCTGTTGTTCTTGTAATGTCTTTCTTTTTCACCATGTTTTGTTGTGGAAGTTTTCTCCAGTTTTCAAGTATGGGGATCTTTCTAAGTCCCTCATACTTCCTCCTATTTCTCAAAATCCACTTTGGTTTCTTAACACCTCTTTTTGTAGTTCCTCCAGAGACCATTCAGAGATTCTTTTTGAAAAATTCATTTTGGAGAATTCCTTCAAAAGATCACAAGGTGGGAAACTATTTCGAGGAGGAATTTTTGGCAAAAATCTTTGAAGTTTTCAGATTTCAAAATTTAAGAGACTGCTTTACTTTAGAGATTTCTTTCGACTTCGAATTTGGGAAAATTTTTTTTAGAGATTTCAGTTTCAAGTTTTCAAAGATTTCAGTTTCAATTTTCAGAGAATTCAAATTTTGGGTTTTGAAGAATGGGAATTTCAGACTTTGGGACCCCTAAATTTAGAAAAACTTTTCAGAGATTTCTTTCAGTGTTTCCTTTAGAACTTTTTCGGTTCGGGTTTTCAAAGTTTTCCGCTCTTAAATTTTTAGTTTCTATAACATTCAAACTCCCGAAACATAGGTTTTGATGTCTGCCTCCACTTCAAAGGGGAAAGAAAAGATGAAGTACACATTTCTTGGAGTTGCTCCCCAATCCTGCTTAACCTCTGATTTAGGAAATATCAGGGACACCAATCTCGGGTAGATTGATCTTCCCTAAGTTTGGGAAAGATTAAAGGCCCCAAATAAAAATCCATGGATGCAAGCCATCTTTGATAATGGTCTTGCCCTTGCCATTGGTTTTCCCGCATCCGTGCAATGCCCAGAATTTGTCCTAGCTGCAAGTAGCTCACTACGATGAGGACTCTATGTCGATAAGAGATAGCGACGATAAGGTGGTAATCCGTCTGGACCGGATTTCTTTGAAGACTTGTTCAAACTTCCAGATGTACAAGATTACACCACTATCTCACCTGAAATAGTAGTTGAGCACTGGGATAAAAAAGTAGGAAGTATGCTCGAAGGTCATGATGAAGTCCTACCTAACTAAGAATTTTTCCAAGTTGCCCAAGACTATACATCAATCAGATTTCATTTAGGAGGTCAACGACCTCATTATACTCTTGAGAAAAGTTTTAGGTCTTCCTTCTGCAAAGGAATTCCAAGAATGGATGTTCTTGTACATAGCAATGATCAAGAAGAATGATGAGTTTATCCGATGGGGTGAACATATCAGTAGCAACATTCTACTACTAGTTGGGAAAGGTGGTAGAAACTAAATCCTTCTACATGACATATTTCCTAGTATATGCAGTTGCTGCCATGGGGATTTCTCAGGATTGAACACTAGGGTGTTTGCAGCACATCCCAAATATACGAATTTTATCCCCAACTTACTCTGGATGAGGGGAGCAAGCACTTCTAAAGAATCAACGACGCTTTCTTCACATTGTCCTCTATCGCTTTGACAAGGAGCTATATAATCGATGATTTCGATGAGGCTTTCCAAGAGGTGTGAGAATGGGGAGCAATCTACCTTAGTTTCCCACATTCACCTACCTTTGGATTCCAGGTTTCATAGTGCACCCCAAGCAAGTTGCCAAGGTGCCCCACTGACAAGTGGGTTCTTCTGGAATTGGTTTAGTAGTTGTTGGATTACCACAAAATCCAAAACAAGTGTCACAAGGTGGGAATGCATTTCCCTATTACAATTGGTAGGTATTCTTGCCCAACTATCCACAAGGTAAGAAACGTGGATGTTGAAATGGCTGAGGTAACCCTACGTGGACCTTCCATCCACAACTAACTTTGACTATTGGGGTAAGTTTGGGAGACAGGAAATCCAGTGCTCATATGCCCCAATTAGAAGATATATGGATCCATTGTTGAGACAAATTCATCGTGTGGACAAAGGGATTATGAAAGATTAACCCTGATGAAGAAGGGCAGTTTGGGTTGGCTGATGTGCCAAAGGACTTACAGGATAATGATGAGGTCCTAGATGCATCATACAGGGATGATGATGTTTCCAATCAACCACTGCCATGGGTTGATTGGTATGTGGAAGAATGTAGCAATACCAAAGAAAGGGTGGGCCCCATTCTAAAAAGAACTTTCAGTTGGTTGGCCACTTTGGGAATCTCACCCAAAGGGGAAAATCAACCTTTAAATACAGGGTCCACATCAGCAAGTAAACCAACCAACACCTACAAAAGGCAAGAGATCAACTCAAAGGGTTCCCATGGTTCCAAAGAAGATCTCATTTGTGGTTGGTGGCTCATCTCTTTCTAGGTCTACTACTCCCAGGGTTACAACATCTACAATACCAGTCGCTGAGGTTGTGGAAGTAAGTGATTCCCCTAGTGTCATTCAGGATCCATCCCATCTTCCCCTTCCTCCATTATCACTCCCAATATCAGTTCCCTCCACTTCTACCACCATTTCCTCTTTCCCATCTCCTTCTATGGCCTAGGTATTTTTGTCACTTCTAGTTTTATCAGCTGGGGAAAATATTGGGTCACCCATTTCCTCCTCACTTCCTTTGACACTCCCATTTTCTTCAATCTCAACCCCCAACATCACCTTGTCAATTCCTATGGATGTCCTCACTCCCACACCTTCCATCATTGCCACCTCTGCTCAGATATCAGCTGGCATTTCTAGTGATCTTGCCTTAACTGGTACTTCAGGTATCGGATCTGCTACTCCATCTTCCTCAGCTCTAGCCATACCAGAGTGGTTGTTTAGACAAACTCCTAAGAAAAAGAAAAAGGTTCCTCTAGGAGATGTGATAGATCTCAGTATATTGGATTCCATACCAAAAAATACAGGCCAAGAGACCGAGAACCATATCAAGTCTAATGGTTAATCCATCAAGAGAGCATGTGATAGAAGTGGCTACCCCTATTGAGGGAAAACTAAAGAAACCATCACAGAAGAGACTACCGGATCTCAAAGTTCTCATTGGGGAAGGCTACTCATGAAGGAGCCAAGCAGGATGTACACACTGCTCTTGGGGCCCTTTTGGAGAAATATGACAAAGACAAGGCCACCAAGGATGAGCTTAAGGCCAAATTCAAACAACTTACTGCATTGCTATGTAGAGTAACTCAGCCCACTCCATCCACTGACATCTCAACTACTACGGCCATGACGATTTCATCTACAATCGATGATATCTCTTACCATGAGCTCGAGAAGCTAGGCTAGAAAGGGAGAATAGTGAATGGATGGATGGAAAGGATCTTGTAGGAGGCCAATCCTTTGATTAAGGAAGTTATGGAGATTTATACTGATTTATAGATTGCAAAAGCCACCATTGCTAAAATGGACGAATCTCTCCGAAGATAATAATAACTTGAATTTAACTTTGGCAACGTGGAATGACATTAGAGGAGAAGATTTTGATTTACTTCTGTAGGAAGAGGTAATTGATGATGCCTCAAAATTGTTTGAATATCAAAAAGCTATGGAATTCTACAGTGTCAGGTACTACAAGATCTAATTAAGAAATTAGAGGATAAGTGGGTAGAAATTATGGATGCCCTCAATGATATCTCTGAAGAGTTGAAAATGCCCACTACAAGTTTTTCAATGAGAATATCGATGCTCTTCCTAAGGACTAGATTAAAGAAAATTTCAAAGATTTAGTGAAGCGGGATGATGATGTTACGAAGACTTTCAATAGTGACTCCATTGATCAATTGGTTCTATGTTAGAACTTCATAGGGAGACTAAAGAAATTTGTAAGTAAGCTTTGAAGGTTGGGTCGCCAAGATCACGAAAGAGATCGAAACAATGGATGTAGTAAATCACTACGCCTGTGGACCTGGAGACGAAGAAACTTAGGGTGTTGTTAAGCATTTCTTTGAATACAGACACGAATGGCCATATGGGAAGAAGGAAAAAAAAATATGCAGAGAAAGGAGAGGAGGGAAAACCAAGCCAAAGCTGAGTGGCCATGAAAGGACAGGTTCAAGCTCTATGGAAATGGTCAAAGTTATAGGGTTGACTTGGTCAACCCTTTGCAACAAATTTTTTATTTTTATGGGAGCCTATCCCTTTTATTAATGACATTACTATTTTTAGTTAAATGTTAGTTAAAGGCCCAACTGTAATGGCTCAGCCTAGGAACTTATAAATAGTGGAGTGCTCTCCATTATTTGGATATACATATTTTTGAGAGATTTGGAGGAAAGTTGCTCTTCAAGCTTGGAAGAGTGCTTTCAGAGTTTTGTTGAAACCTTTTAATTATATTCAAAGTTATTCCTTGCACTTGAAAATATGTTTTATTGTGTTGAATGATTAATCATTACATGCCTTGTGAATGTGATTCCTTAGCATTATTTGATTAATTTACCTTTATTTCAGATTATCTATTTCATATTGAGAAAAGAATAGTGTGATTACTTCCCATCAGTTGTGAGAAAATATTTTCCTTCTGTTGATCAAGAGTTGCATTATTATTATCATTTAAGTGAATAATGGACATGTGCTTGTGATTATCCCTTTGATAAATTATCTGTGTATCCCATCAAAGCTGATCCCTCTATTGTGTGTGTTTAAGGTTTAACAGAGGAATGTGTGCTTCTAGTCTGTGATATTTTATATCCTTTCCAAGTTGCAATAGGTGAAGGTGGCTAATGGTGCAATCATCATACCCACATTAACCCTTCCAAAAGTTAAATACCCCTTTTCTTGGTGCATCACCACTTCTAGAATAATTTTTATTTCCTTGTATTCTCTTTCCCTAATCCCATGAAATGTTAGCATAGGACTAGTTAGCTATTTTTCTTGCATTAGAAGTAGTGTTGTGTTTAGTTTAGGGTCATTCCACGATAAAGCTACGAGGCCACCAATGATAATTCCATATTAGAGAGATGGGATGAGGTAAACATGCAAGAATAAGAATAAGCATTGCTCATTAAGAGAGAAAAATATACGCGTATAAGATGAATGGATGGTCATATCAGATGAATTAAATATGAATCAAGAATTATGTTCCTTAATGGTGGATTTTAGAAAAATCGATTATGTTTCCAAAGAGAAACATAGATATGGCCACAAAAGTGGTCGTAAGAGGATAAGATAGAATATACGATCGGATAAACCGATCTAGATGAGATAGGATGATTGCAAATGTGGAAATAAACTAATATGTGAACAAGTAATTCCTAAAAATAATCCCCTATCTTGGGAGGATGAATCAATGAAGATGAGAAGAAAGATGCTAAAGGATCAATAATGGGGGAAGATGCTTCCCTAGTGAAAGGGATGTGGATAATATAGTGGATGTCAGAAGATATGAAATGGATATCAAGAGGATGGTGTAGCAAGGAAAAAAACATCAATGAATAAAGGAGGACCCTTATTAGGAGGAATAATGTGTGGAGGAGGGATAACAGAAGATGATGTGGGTAGATGAAGAGGCTAAATGGATGGAGGAGTGATAAGAGGGTTTGGGTTGGCTATGCATGAGGCGAGATAGAGAAGGAGAATCATCAAGGAGACTATCTCACTCAATAAGATTATGGATGATGGTATGAAGGGCCTTACAATGCTTAGTATCGTGACTCGAGTACGATGATAGGAAAAAATGCACTGGGAATTGAATAATGAGGGCTTCAGATGACTTGGGTCAAAGGCCCTGATAGGCAGGAGTGTGATGGAAGAAGTCTGAAGTAGATGTTAGAGGACCTCCACATATGATTTTATGTATGTACCGGGAGATGTCCTGTGAGATTATGTGGATGGGGAGGATGAAGGTGGATTGTGTTGGGTTCTAAGTGATCTAGAAGAAGAAATATTGGTGGATGATTTAGGCTTGGGTAGTTGGACAGGTGGAGGTATTTTTGTGAGGGCGATGGTCCTAGAAGGGAATCAAAATATTTGGATTTGGATTAGTTGACTGGTCATTATGGAGGAAGGTTTCCTAAGATGGATGGATGTGGCCCGAAGATAGAGGTTATAGATTTGGTCTTGATTATAGGAATATCGATCTTCTTATGAGGGCACTCAAGAAATAGTTGTGGAATTATGCCAAGGTATTTGGATTTCGATGGGTGAGGAATGTCCTTTGTAGGGATGAAAATGGTTTTGACAGGTGCATTAGAAGGTGATGTTTTGGCGGATGGTGGGAGTAATTTTGGTAGTATTTGTTCCAAGGAGGATGGGGATTGGTTCAATGCGGGAATTGTGGGTTTCGTGGATAAAACAAGACGATCACCTATGGTGGCTATGAGATGAAGTGATCTCCAATATTACTCAAATAATGTAGGTGGTACATATAAAGAAGGACATAATAAGGATATGGTCATCATGATTGATGTGGTAGGTGTGGGAAGAAGCATGGAAACCAGTAACCAATATACATTCTAAAGATGGTATGACTGGAAAAGGTGGAATAGAAATAAATGAAAGAGTAGGGACAAATATGGGATATGTGATAGATGTGGGTGTGGAAATAATGAGAGGTGTTTGGATGATGTAGTTAATGATGTCTATGTGAGATGGTGTAGATGGTGGATGGGTTGGGGTAGGGATGGAAAAGGCATGAGTGTCAACTATGTTTGTTTTGGGTGCCTCAAAAGGCATATAGGTGGATTTAGGAGATGTGACGAGTGTGATGAAATTTGTGGATGTGGGAATGGTAGATGTCTAGACACTAGGTGCGAATAGGGGAGACAAGGTAAGTGGGGTAGTCATAAGTGAGGAGATAGGTGGTAGAGATGTCGTGGTCGGTATGATGTTGGGGTTGGTACAGTGTCGGTGATATGGTCATGGGTAGAAAAATATGTGATATTGATGTCAATGAAAGTGTAGTGACAAGTGTGGCTAAGGCTGATGTAGATGTGGTAAGAGAAAGAATAAATGTGGATTTAAGAGAAGTGGTAGAAGTAAGGGAGGTAGATAGGGTAACTGTGGATATGTTGGACATGGGAATAATGTTTAAAGGGGCCAAGGGCACAATATATAGGATGGGAATAGATGAGGAAGTGGATAAAATAGATGTGGAGGGAGGAATCTGATGTATGGTGTTGATTGAGAATGGGTTAAATTGATGTGATGTAAAAGGTGAAGATGAACTTGCTAGTGGGGGATTAGGAAATGATTGTCTAAAGATGTCACGTGATGAAGATGGGATTACTTGGGGGATGTAAAAGCATGGTTATAAGTAGGATCATGGTAAGATTATGGGGATGAGGAAAGAATAGGAATATCTGATACAAAAGGATCATAAGGGATATCCCTAAGTGATTCAGGTATGTCGGATGAAGGGGAGACATTATAAGGTGAAACAAGATCTGCTGATTGATATCTATGGAGGAGGAAGTCATAGATGGGGTTCTCATGAGGAACATCCATAAGTGAAGTGGGTATGGTGATGTTAGATGACCTAAGAAGGGCATGAGGTAATGGGGAAAAATATGGTGGGGTAGAAGAAGAAATGGTGTAAGGTGATGGGGATAAAACAAGGGCTACTAGTCGATGTGATTGAGAAGCAAAGGGCCTGTGGTGGAGATAATCATAGATGGGGATAGAGGAAGACCTAGAAGAAACCAATGGTTTGGATGGGGTCATGGTGGACTGTTGAGAACTGCTCAAGGAAAATTTTGGTTCCATTATTAAATAGACAAAACAAGAAAACAATTCCTTTTTATGTTTTGATTAAGAAAGCATGAAAAATGGGATGGGTATCGAAGGACCTAGAAGAAGGTGAACTATGTTTGGTCTTAGGTAAGTTATGGTTGGGAAATTTCTAAAGTGGATTCTTGTTGGGTGATCAAATCCCAATCAGTCTACCGGAAAAGGAAGTGTTTTGATGTGTTAATTGATTCATGAGGTTTTGGCTGTGTGTGATAAATGTGAGATGCAGAAGATTGAACCCCTACTTAGACTATATGAGAAAGCATGATGCATAAAATAAGGGTTCTTTTAAAGCCAAAACAAAGTGTTATTTTTGATGAGAACATAGACAAGAAGGGGAAGTACAATGCAAAAGGAGAAAATAGGGAAAAGAGGAATACCTAGATAATGCTTTTCCTATTTATCTGCACTTTTGAGTGATGAGTGATCCAAGTGGCAAACCCAACATGAGAAAGCAATAAAGTGGAGCCTCATGTTGTAGTGTTAGTAGAAAAAAGTAGAATATAGAAAAGAAAGAGACCACCTAAAGGGTGTCCCACTGACGTGCTAGGAATGTTGTGTAAGTTTCTTGTTTGTAATGAAGTTAATTCCCTAGTTACTAAAGAAATTAGCAACTTGGAAATGAAGGAGGGTTTATGTTACCTTCGGGAAGCGTGATGACATGGGTGCGCAAGGTCGATGATTGGTCATTGCTGCTGATAGACTTGCAAAGAGACTAAAAATGATTTTGATTAGATAAATAGATGTGGGGCTGCCCAACTAAGTAGACCCAATAAGCTTTCATCTTCCTTGGTGGATGTCAATGCCCGTTTGTTTAGATAAAGTGAAATAAAAAACAAGATCATGCAAAAATAGAAGTAGTACTAAACTGGAAAATATGACGAGAAATTGATCTAAAAGCTAATCGATGGGAATAAGCGTGACTTGGTGTTAGCTTATGCAGGTCAATGATGACCTAGACTAAACACAGCAGGTCGACAATGACTAGAGAGGGTAGATTTGGACTGTGGGATGAATATGCGCAGCACTGGAGAGTCCGAATACCAAGCGGAAGATGTTAAGGGTCTATATGTGTTGTGGGTAGTCCGAAGTAATGGTGGAGGTAGAAAACCCTAGGAAATGGGTGAAAGCAATAGTAGAAGAAGTGTGTTTGGAAAAATGGGCTTAGGTCGATGACAATATGATAAGGTTGATATTGACTATATCAGAATTAGATAAAACTAATGATGAATGGATGAGGATGACAACTTGCAAGAAAAAGGATAAGAGAGAAGGTTGTTGGAGAATTTTCTAGTGCTATTAGGGATGATCTGAACCTGTAAAAGATTAGATATGAGAAACACCGAGATAATTCAATAAAAAGAACAATAAAGCCACACAAGGATACCGGTAAGTCTCACAAAAGATGATCATGAGCAATGCAAGCACTTTGAGATAATGTCCGGAAGGTCTGTAAATGTTCCAAGAATGCTCAGGCATGGGGAAGAATTCTCATTTTGTAATAAATACCAAAGTTTCATGCATCTGATGATGAAAAGGAAGAAAGAAGCTAGTTTTATAGGGTTGACGATGACCATACTGGGTCACCACCGATTACAGGAAAGTTTCCCCCAATGGGTTGTTTTCTTTAATTTTGGTCGGGATTCGATGATTTTAAAGATTAAGTGAGTGCTTTAAATCATTTAGGTGGGATGAGATTTCTTTGGGATGGATTTAAGGTAGTTAGGGCATACAAATAGATACGATAAAAGCAAGAAAAGCAATTGGATTTATGTGTAGGATAAAAGCATCCTAATTATAAGGTTAGTTAGGGCAAGGTAAAGGGTGTTAATTAATTAATATGTATACATATTAATTTGGATGGGATAATAATGATGAATTAACTAACTAATAAATATTAATTAATTAATTAATATAAATTAGATGGGATTTCAATTAAATGAGGGGGATGATTAAATAAATATGTGCACGTGGATGATGGGGGCATAGATATCGAATTCAAGTGTCTACAATCCTATAAATGAAGAACACTGTTTTTAGTAAAGGAATCAATGAAGAATGTATCACAATAAGAGATGCTTGTTGTTACACTAAAATATTATGGATCGAAGGCAGAGGAAATGAAGAATATCTTCATATGATTATGAAAAATACCAATTCTAAATTGTGACAAGTGTTGTTGAATCAAACCAAGCACCAAAGAGGACTCAAAATGGTTCCCAATATTAATATGAGAATTTAACCAATAATTTAGTACTCCTAAATAAGGTTTCTGCATAAATGATGATGAAGGTGAATCATAGGGTTCAAAAAGTGTCACTTGTGTCACAATGTAGTGAAGTAAATAATAATTTTAAAGAAGTATAAGAAATTCTATCGAGTTTTCATAAAAGAGAGGACACATATCCTCAATAGTTTCATAAATATATGAAAGGTGAGAGTCCCAATATAGATATCAAATGTCTACTTGAGTAGATCTTCCAATGAAGTATATCCTATAGACATGAATAATTTTTTTATAGAGAATCATTAAAAGACCTTGAAGAAGTGATGCTAAGCTCATGAAAGGACACGTGATGAAATAATGTCTTATAAGAGGAGTTTTATGTCCTCAATGGTGTCATCTAGATATGAAATATAGGACAAGTAAAGAAGAAATTTCTGGGAGATATGTTTCCCATTGAGGTGAATATAGAATACATATATGATATTTCTATAAATAAGCACTAGAATCCTTTAAATAAGAAACTCTTAAGTTTTAAATAACATCAAGAATAAAAAGGAATGTAATGATCATGTTTTTAAGAATCAATAGAATCCCTCAAAGAAATGAATTTGAACTATGAAAAGAGGAATTTATTAATTCTACTATGAGGAATCATTAGAATCCCTCTACAAAGTGAATTTGAGCTCTAAAGTTGCAACATAGTACATGTAGACACAAAATCACACACTTGGGTACATTTATAGGTCCTAAAAACATACTAGCATTTATATTATTCCTAAGAAAGAAAAATAGTGGTTGAAAACTATCTTTAACCTCTTTTATGTGTTTCTTGTTTTCTATTTGGTGTTGTACACCCTACTACCCAGATCATAATTGAACTAATTTATCTTTTATGCCTTTAGACACGGTACCATCTAGGAAAGAAACGTCATGCACTCTTGTCCCTTCTGGGTGCCCTTGACCCTTTCTCACCTTACTCGCTCTTTTTGGGTCTCTTTTATCTTTTGGGAATATTTTTCACTTATGGGTTGGTCTTCCAGTTGTCAATTATGAAATTCAAACAAGGGAATCATATAAATACATATTTATGTGTTCAAAATAAAGGACCAAACACTAAGCATTATTAGCATCACCTAAGCTTGCATTCAAAAGGAACCTAAAACACTCAAAGGCATCCATCTAGCATCCATTCAAGGGACAAGGGATTGCATACTATACATACATAGCATAGGAAGGGAACTTTATTTTATTCCATCCACAAATTTTCATCTTAGAGAGAATATAGCCTCGCTATCAAGTGTAACTTGCATAAGGGAATCTAGGGCAAAATTTCTACACACACTCATAAGAACTACATGGAGTATGAGATGTAATGCAATGCTCAGTCATAAGTTTACTCTTGGGGTGACCTCTCTTGTTAGTTTGAATCACCATTATACATTTTGTTGTGGTTTGTGGATTTATGCAGGTGAACATCTCTTTTTTGTAGGTTACAGGTACCTTTGGAATTCAAAGAATGAATATCAAGTGATAAATAGGAAATAACTACGACACTCTTCATGACACGTTAAAACAAAATTATGACCATTTGTGTAGTTATGAGTGCCCAATATTAGTCTGCAGTGCCCATGTACCCTTTCCCTAGTGTGGGCACCCATGTACAACTTTGTTAGTGAGTTAAATAATTTATAATTTGAGCATTTATGAAATTCTTCCCATATTGTTCAACACTTTTCCTAAGACGGATTAGTTCGGCTAAGTCTCTTCATCTATCTCTTGTGCTTAGGGTTTCATATTTACATCTTAGTTTTCTTGTGTCATTTTTGAATTTTACCATGTAGACATTAGTTAGTATACAATACATATATTTAATTCAAATTAAATTAAATCATTTGGTGAATTGATTGCTCGAACCCAACCTTAATTCTATAAGTTCTACCATCTTTTCATATGGCTGAAACTTATTCCCCCTTTCTTGATAAAGACCCCCATGATCTTTAGGATCATCTTTCTAAACATATACAAGACCTAGATATTCATTTATTTGCTTCTCATGAGGAGGCCACCAATCTAGTTGAGCTTAATCCTCCCACCTTTAATATTGCTTCCATTTCTATTACAACAAAACCTCCCTCTTATACTCTTCCACCTACTTCTATTGTTTTCATTTCTGTTCCTACTCCTACCAACCATTTCACTGCGGATCTTATTTCTCACACTTGGCAAGTATCTTTTTGGAACTCAAGAAATAAATTCGTTATATAAGGACCTACAAGTTCAATTTTGTCGATTCTGGTAGGCTACTTCATGCTCCTTTCCATGTCTTGATTTCTCCTTACTTCTTCACACTCCCTTTGCACCTGCCATTTCTTCCTATCCACTTCCTTTAAATTTTTTCACCCCTAATTTTTCCACCTTCAATGGCCATGGTGACCCTTAAGAGCATCTTAGATCTTTTTATGTGGCATGTATTGATTATGCAGATGATCACTCATTCTTTGGCTAAGATATTTACTAGGAGTCTTCAAGATTACGCCATGCGTTGGTTATATGATCTACCTATTCATTCAATAACTTATTTTACGAATTTAGCTGATGCTTTTCTTGCTCACTTTTCCATCAATATCAGCACCAAGATCTCTTATGCACAACTCTCTCAAATCAAACAAATATCTAATGAGCATCTAGCTGACTATGTTTTGCATTACAAGAACAATCTAGCTAAGATGACCAATTTCCTCGTTGATTTAGAATTACAAGATATTTTTGTTCAAATCATTTTACCACCACTTCCGGAGAGTGTCATCTTTGAGACATCTCTTTTAATTGATCACTTATGTCATATCCTTAAAATGCATGAATTCAAACTTCTATCTTTGGGAAAACTCAAATATCAAGACACCCCTTCATTTTATTCTAATAGGTTTCAAGCTAAATCAACATTCAAGCCATCTCCTAAGCCCATTGAATCAAAGGAAACCATTAATGTTGTCTCTCAACCTAAAAAATTCAACGAAAACCTCCAAAGTGTACTTTCACCAAATTACCATATGCACCTTAGTTTCTATTGCCTCAACTTCTCGAAAGAAATCTAATCACTCTTCCACCACTTTGGTTAATCTTGATTGATCTCACCCCATGGCTATAATTATGATGAAAATTCTAAATGTTACTATCACCAATGCATCGGGCATTCTACTGATAGCTACTTCAAACTCAGGCATCTCATTTAAGATCTTATTGACAATAATTCACTTGAGTCATCTAAGCAATCTTCTTCTAAGACTATTAATGATAATAAAAAGCTAAAAATATTTAATGACCCTTTTCCTAAGAATTAAACACAAGCTCATGATTCTTTACTAATCATACATATCAAGCTATTCCCTTCCTTCATTAGGTCCCCTTGATTTCCTTATCACTTACGCTAATGCATCACCACCAAGTAATTTCATTCTTAGATCATGGTTATAATGCTACATTCACTTTCGATTCTTTAAGTATTAACACTTCTATTGGTTTGTATCATCAATAACACCATGATCTATCTAGTGGCTCCTATCAGCATGTGCTTTATTTCACTTCTCATGGCTATCAAATGTCCAATATATAATATCACATATCCAATTCCTAATTATTTTGGCTATATTGGGTTTCCCGTTATAGTTGGGATTCTTACCAAAATTGTTCCATTCGTTGTGGCATCTTCAATCAAAGGTTGTGACATGATCTTAGGTATTCCTTGGCTCCGCGTCACTCAAGCTATTCCCTCCATGAATAATTTGTGCCTCAAGTTCATTCACAATAAAAAATTTATCACTATTAAATACATTCCACCATGCACACCATTTCCTAAACCTATTCTTGATGATATTCTTCCACCAACTACAAAATATAGGCCTCTAGGGCCTCTCAAATATAAGGAACATTAAAACCTAGTTATCTTATTCACATACGACCTAATTCATGACCTTTTCATCCCTATTGGTTTGCTAGTCTATCTCATTAGCCTAAGTCCCCTACTCGAGAAACCCCTTCACATAGGTTTTCACCACATAGCTCTCCTTCACATGTATGTCATTACTCTCATACTCTATCAATCTTAGAGCATCGTCACATTCCTTTATCTCCTCAGATATTGGGTGTAGGGTCCTTTCCATTCATTATATTGTTGGATAACATTATATCGTTCTCACACTTTAGGTGCATCACAATTTCTTGCCACCTATCCTAGCATCATAAGTTATCTATAATACCTACTATCATGTTCCGTGCTTCACACTTCATCTTTCTCACTACTCTTACACATCTTGATATACACCTTGTATCGTCATTACCTTATGATGAAATCTAGTTCCACAATTCATACTTGACTAATGAGGGTCTAAATATGAAATGAACCTCGCATCACTCATTCACTCTTGACACTCTATGCTTCATGATCTATCTTTCTAGCACACATTTTAAAAGCTTTTCCCGATGATGCACTCTTTTTCTATGGTTCATTCTTGATTGTTGATGAGTATTTTATAAATGAACCTCATCTCATACACATCCTCTGGGGGGCACAATGCTCCTATCACATTCACATAATGCATACCATTCCATCATGTTCATACACTACAATTTCATATCTTGGTTGAATTTAATCTTACTTTCTTATACTACTTACATGATGCAATTTTCTTACTATGCTAGTTAGACTCTCAATACGTCATTATCTTTATATATACACACATACATGTTCACTTGGTATTTTGGAGTGAATGCAGATCTCTTACATATGTTCACACAATGCATTGATGCTTAACAATGTATCCTTTTCCAATCCCACCGAGGCTCATGAGGGCATCTACCATTACTATTCTCACACATTATAGGTGCTATTGTTTCATTTTTTATGAATTCTACTTTCTAGCACATTTCCTTTCCATAGATACATACATGTCTTGACATACTTTTAATATTTCAAACATTCTAACGCGTGATTCACGTGTAACATTTTCTTTGCGGAGACTATATGCCACCATGGTTTTCTGGTACACTTTTTTTGTCATTGGTTGTTATTATATACCATTGTTTATGAGCTTTTCCCTATGTCTTGTTTGATCATTGTTTGTATGATTTGGCTGCTTCAACCCTGATTATCTTGTGACATTGTGAGCGATGTCCCATTTTTAAACCCACTTTTCGTGTCTATCCTTTATGCACACTTTCTTGTGAAATTATTATTATATGACATGTTTGCTACTTTTTCCACTGACACATGTTTCTAGCCACTTTGTTTTCATGTGCCTTGGTTTCTTCCATGCAAAATACCTACCCCATGCATGTATCAAATTCATATTTGCATGAGGTTTTATCTTTTAGGCCACATTATCCTACATACATCGTATGCATCCCAAATGAGGGGGGCATACATTGGGTGAACAAATAACCCATATAAAAACTTAGAGTTATAGTATAGATCTAATCAATATATGAACAACATAAAAATACAATTACAAAACAGACTAGAATTTGACTTGGGTCCTCGGCACAACACAGACACCAACACCCAACATTAGACAACAAAGGTGCAGGATCCCTGTGGTCTCCCTTGGGTGGTTATGTCTTAGGGGAACACAAAGTCATCTTCTCGAATCAACACACTTCATAGAAGCCTCGAGATCAGTTTTAAAGTTACATGCATAATCCTTTAGTTATAACATGAATGCAATCTCCTACAATCAATTTCAATAAGAACAATCAATACAATTAAAACTAATTTCAGGACAACGGGAACAAATCGGGGATGTATCATCTAAAACTTGGTGCTTATCATGTAAATTCATGGATGGAGAGTAACACTAGACCTCTCTCCCCAACACTTTCTCTTTGGCATGAGATCACCCAAAAAATCACACTTGGTGTGAGATCACCCAAAAACTCACACTTGGCATGAGATATCCCAAAAAACTTGATATTGGCATGAGATTCCCCAAAAAATTCACTCTTTAGAGAATTTTTTAGGAATTTTTTCTATCCTTTACACTCTTATACATCAAGTGCACACTTTCCTTTACAATTAATTTTACATAATTTTACATACACATACACATTTTTCTTTGATTTATCATATGCAAAACTTTGAATCCTCTTTCACTTTTCTTTTTAGATCCATCCTTAATACGCAACAAGAAGCATCTTACAAACGAAAAACACAAGAAAAACTACAGGTATAATGTAACACATATTATTCACCCCTAGGGTCACTTTCATTTCCTAGTCTCCATTCTTGATTTGCATCATTCCATGCTTCACTTGTGATTAACTAAAATTGAGTAAATAGTGTAATAAAGGATAGTTAATCTAATCTTGGAGGACATATAAATGTAAAAAATAAATGTACTAATATGGTATGTAAATGAGATAAGTAATAAAACTAAAAAGATAGAAACCCTAATGTGTAAGAAGAAAGAGGAAAGAAATCAGCTGATTTGATGAAGTGGTAGGACGGTGTTGCAGAGGAGTCTAGAAAAATTAGAAGAAAGAATAATTCTGTAGGAGCTCCGAAAAGGAGGGATCTTGAGGATCTAGTAGTCTTGGAGTTCCTAGAAGAGGATTGAGGCACTGAAAATGCTCGGTATGTAGTTCGGGCACCATAGTCTCGTGTAAAATCTTTGAATCTGATCTTCACAAGGTCAAAACATGATACGAACTATTCACTTCCTATCACATGAATTTAATTTTACTATGTCGAATGCCACCAATAAATCAAGATGGACAAAATACCTGTAAGAACCCAAGACAAGCATCAAACCCTCAAAAATTAAAAAAGCCATATGAAGGGGTTCGAATGACCTCAACTACCACAACGGTGGACTTACTAATTGAGCATTGCACTACATCTCAGACCCGATGTAGTTCTATGTGCAAGTGTGTGTGAACATGCACTAGGTTTTTCTAAGCAATAAATATGTGTAGAAAATGTAATAGAATGTGTGCATGGAATAGAATAGAACCCCTCCCCTATGAAGTGTGATGAAGTTTTCCTAGCCTTATGCCTTGATGGTGGAGCTATGTGGATGCAAGTGATCTTCAATGCACTAGATGGATGCAACTTTAGATGGAGTGATAGTAGTAAGTGATGCTAGGTCCTCGTTATGGTCTCATAACTTTATATTTATAGGGTTATCTTAGTATAATTTCGTAATTAACCCCTAAAAGGACAACAAAAGAAATATAAAGATGTAAAACAACTAGAAAGAGCCCAATAGTGGCAAGAAAACTATAGAAGGATCATGACTCTCTTGGTGGGACTAGGGAGCCCATGGGCACCCCAATACTAATTTGGGCACCCTAGTCAAGGATAAAATGATGTGAGATGATAGAATATGACTAGGAATATGGGTGCAATAGGTTCGTAATGAAAAAATAAAATAAAATAAAGTGGCCAAAAGATGGGGTTGATTAGTACTTTTTCCCTCAATAACCTTATAAATAGTAGTATGAGATTGGGATAAATAAATGTATAAAGTGCATGATTTTATGACTACATTTTGCCCCCACTTTATGTTGATGAGTGGAAAGCTCAGTACCATAAAGTAGATAGATATGCATACTTGATATTGATGTAGAGTGATGAAGAAGGTGTGTGAAGGAATAAACAAAGTGTGGAATCAAAAAAGTGATGGAGGATCATGAACACTAAAGATGAAAAATGCGCAAAGAAAAAGTGATGAGAGTGAACCTAGGGAGGAACATGTGTGTAGCTATTGTAGTGTGTAGTGTACTTGCATGGTTAGAAAAGTATGTGTGTATCGTGGAATGTTGTTGTTTGTCGCAATTGTTCTTGTTTTCCCCATTTGATTGCTTGTTTCTCATACGGCCAGACCTATAAGGAGAAAATGATCAAGTAGTCAAATATGTATGTATGTAAGTGTAAAAATGCTATGAAAAAGACACATGTGTATGTAAATGTAAAATACACAAATGTAAATGTAAATGGAACATGTGCACCTGATCCATATCAAGAGAGAGAGTGTAGAAGGATATCCTATACTATGAATTTTTGGAGTGATCTCACGCCATATGTGTAACATTACCATTTTAAGACTTTAGAAACAAGGGAATTTTTTTACATAATGTTCTCTGTGTTTAAATAAAACATCATTAAGAACACACATTCCATGTCAATCAATCTCATAACAAATAACCATATGTAGCTGTAATGACTCGATACGATAATGATCTCTCATTCCATGACTCGAGTTACCAAACTATCTCTCATGTTAACTTAAGTATCAAATACCTTATGTCTAATACGTATACTTGGTTCTCCTACCCTATTCCCGGTATTGAGTGATCTGTTTAAAGAACCTATTTGAATATTTGTTACCAATATTCATCTGACAGCATGTTGCTGTAAACTAGGTGACATAGGACAACGCTCCCAATAGCTTGCGATACTTTGGTCAAAGATTTTTCAACATATTATTCACGTTACTATTCCTAGGCGACATACTCATCGTTCTAAAATAAATCCTTCACCTCACTCTTATATTATCTAGAATGGTCTTTCTTGCATCACTAATCAGTCCACTTGTCCAAGGTTTAACCCTAGCCCTGGTTAGAAACATAATTTAGTATAGGAAGATGCTCATAATGTCTTAGGGTATATAGGCATACTCAGTTGACCTAAGTCAACCAGATGTGCCAAGGTACCCCAAATCATTGAAAACTACCGCCTATCCTAAACATGCCACTAACTTGGCCTAGAGAGAAACTAAGTTCAAGTCCTTATTTGTGTGTAGATCTAGATGATCAATGTAGAAGGGTGTTACCACATGTCAACTACAACACTTGTATCCTCGAGAAGACCCTTGTCTTCTTGAAGGTATAGTCCTGTAGTTGGCGTGTGCCAACATCCTACGAAACTACCTCATCGAGATGTACATACTCCAAGGAGGTTATTAATACCTTATAATTTGGATTATTGCACCGATTACAATAACCCTGCTAAACCCTAATCCAACACTCCATAAGTTCTTTTCTAAATTTGATTCATTTAGTCATTAAATAACTTCCTTAACTTATGATTGCTTTTTAGGTTCATTTTACTTGGCTTAACAAATAGATATCCAAGGGACAAGACAACAACATCAAAAGTCCCATTAAATGTAACTTAACCATTCAAAGAAGGTGTAACAACCAAATAGGTTCAACTAGAAGTAGACTTTATAGGAAATGAAGTCTAACGATCAATGATCATATCACCATTCTTTAGATTACATTTCTTTGAGCAAGGAAGAATCTTCCTCTACATGATTTAAGTGTTAGGGTTTGTCGTACCCTTCTTATCTTTCACAATTTCTATAGTTTTACTGCATATTCATTACACATTCCAATTCTATGTTAGAATTGTTTAGATAAAATTGTTATCTTATGCAACTTAACAAGTTGCATCTTAATAAGGGAATCCAATTATTTCCCTTCAACCAACTAATCAAGTTTACCAAATAAAGCATATAACAGATATGGAAAATATCATCAAGATAGGTTTTCCATCTTCTTCATAAATACAAGATAATTTACACAACCAATACAAGTAAATCTCAACTTTCAATTCATCATTAAAAACTATACATTACAAGACTATGTATTTTAGGCATACTGTATAACAAACAACCTTTATTCCAAAAATAATACAACTTTTCTTTTTCAATAAAAATCAAGAATGAACCGAAACTCTTTACATAAGATCCATAAGATCCATAATTAAATAAGTCCAATATAACATGAAAGTTCTTGTCTTCCTTTATCACTTACGATGTCCATCTACAAAATTGCTAGCACGGGTCAGTTCAATGAACTGAGCATGATAAGCACTAAGCATTAAAGTAAAGTGCATTCCACTAATTGTTTCATTAAATGACTCTGCTTTAATGAAACAATTAATATACAACATATAATAATCATAAGTAATCACATCTAGAAAGAAGTACAATTAAGAAAATATGAATTTACTTTTAAGAAAAGAGTATACTATAATTTGCAACATCAGAATTATATCACAAGACTTAATTGATCTTTTCAATTACTTTTAAATAGTCAACAAGTCTTTTCCTTCCATTATTTCATAAATTCATAAGGATAGAGAAACACATTTAAATTTTCCAAGCAGCAAAGGAGTTAGTTACAACATATCTCATATTAGTATGCTTCATCTTTCCATATAGACAAAGGAGAGAATCAATACATATTTATTTCTCAGACACAATTTTTCTGAAGGAAAGAATTAGGTTTAGAACACGCATCACTGCCTCAGTCCAAAGATGAAAAAGAAGAAGTCCTTACATTAAGAGGCTACAACAAAACAAGAATCCCAATTCCATTCCAAGTAGATTAAAACAGTCTAAAAGAAAGCCTTACTAACTTCTATCTGCTAGTAGATATAATGCAAAGGTCTGAAACTCAGACTACCCACAAATCCAAGCTATACTTGGCAATTAAATCTCTTAACCAATCCACTAGAAAATTTCCTTCTTAGAAGAGAATCAATTAACGAGAAGTTCAATCAATGAACTTAAACATTCAACACAAAAGGATCTCAAACCAAAATGGACCTAATCCATATTTCATTTCATTTATACTATGAAATGAAATCCTTTATAAAATACATACTTAGAAATTCTCTAGCTAGTTCCCAAAAGAGAATTCAAACAAAATCCATAATCAAAGGATGAAAATTGCCAACATTATTTACAAAACTTACAACTACTTACCTATTTTCATTCACCAAGCTCAAATCCAAATTCAATCTCAAAATGAAATTCACAATATTGTCTCTAAACAACATATTGTTCTCAACTTCCTCCACTCGACTAAGTAGAATCACCACAAGCCCCTCAAGTTCCATTATAAGATTATGACAGGTAAGAATTTTCTCAACATCAAAGACAAAAACGTAATTAAATAATACATTCCATACGCCTCTTAATTGATATGATTGTCCCAAAATAGATTACAGTTCCAGTCCATTAATTCATGAGAATTAAATAGCCAAGCTCCCTACACGACATGGGATTCACTCAGGGAAGAGAGGGAGAGGTTTTACTTTGAACTCACATGCCTTGTCATATTCAAGAACACTGTATGCGGCCTGAAAGATAGAAGTAATACAATTCTCACACAAGAAGCAAGATAGAGGAGGTTTCAAAAAGAAGATACTTGGTCTACATCCAACCAATACAAAACTCCAAAGGTCCCTTCGGATAGACTGTATTAATGAGATTAAAGCTTTACAAAACCAAAACCAACCAAAACCCAACTCATGAAACAAGTAAACACATCAACTCCCACATAGATCCTAGAACACGAAAAATTAAAATACATGTACAATGTCGAATATGACTTCGAACATAAGTTCAGAATTTTCTAGACTCTAACACCAACTCTATCAACACAACATTCCAATGCGAGTCTAGTATTCATAGTTCCATAATTAAGAATAAGACCTTAGCTTTGAGTAAAAGTATAGAGAAAAACTCACAACTCGAATACCAGTTCAACATGAGAACTAAATATAAGTACAATGTCAAAATACGAAGGCTCAACCAAGAGTTCAGATCTATACTAAGTTCCATTCAGTCCAAACAATCACAAGGCCCCAAAAAATCTCATAATAAAGCACAAAGCTTCACACAAGCTTAGAACATCCACGGAGCTCTATTACAACTCCTAAAACACAAAACTTAAACAAAGAGATATAGAACCAAACAAACAACAATTCCAGTTCAGAATGGCCAAGGAACTCTACTTCAAGCTCAACGAACTAATGTTCTTAATGATAGTTTAGAATGAAACATATGGCAACACGTGCCCATTCAGAAAACATCATACTTGAATACAAGCTACAGAGCTATCTAAAACAAGTTCATTTGAATACCAACCGAACTAGAATAGATAAAGTTCACAAGAACTACCATCTAACAGCCAAGGATTCGTATTCCAAAACCCACATAAATTTCAAGAAAACAAGCAAGTAAATAACCAGATACATCATGCAAAAATATATATATCTAGTGAGCAGAGTTGTTTTAATGAATCATTTAGAAGAAAGTAAGAAATCTTAATGGGTAGAGCCTATCATGCCTGATAGTGCTTCTACCGATTCGAAGAAGACTTCTAGCTGAGTTTCTAACACCCCTTCTTCTCCAAGCAAGATCAAACAACAATAATATTTTTCCATAGTGCCTCTTATACATTCCTTGAACCAAAAATATATCAGAGAATTCAAAAATAACCACTAAGTGTAGATCAAACTGATGGTTCGAAAAACCAGATAGCTCCATGAAAAGCAAAAATCGTGAAGCATGCGAAGCAAAACAACCCCAATAAATTTGCCAACATACCTTCTAAGACAACTTTCTCACCAAAACCGAGGCAAATTAATGCCATTAATTTGCATATTCCCGCCTATCTCTCCTTGCCACCACCATCCAAAGTTGGTGAGACTAAATTTAACTTCCACTTGCATTTCCAAACTTAGTGATGCCTCCACGTAGGTTCCTCCAAATTTCCATGTAATTACCAAGTAAGTACTATGCCTTTTTAAATACAAAAATCACATCTCATTAATAGCCTAGGAACCACCGCTTAGCTCCCACTTTCCAATGACCCATAGGTTCCCTTTCATATCCCATTAGTTTAGGATAGATAGAATTTGCTTAGGTTAGATCTTAGGTTAATTTAAAATATATAACCTTAGGATATAACCTTCAAACAATAGATTGTCACCTTAGGTTAGGTCTTAGTTTAACCAAATACAATAGGTTAGAAATAACTTAGCATCCCTTAGGTTATTTCCCATTCATATTAACTTAGTGTTAACAACTTAGGTTAGGATGTCATCCCACGTAGAGTGGCGTAGAAGAGTTAGGTAAATCACTTGAGTCCTGAATCCATTAGGATAGACCTTAATAGATATAGGACAAGTTCATAATCTCACTTTCTTCAGAATCCCAAAGCAAGTTTCTACTTCCCTTAACATCATTAAGCGCCCTGCAAGGGTCAATCAAGAAGAGTCGAGCACAACACAAAATAGAATGCAAGCACGATCTTTCAAGATAATAAAGAATTTGCAACAAACACAAGTTCAGTTCGTTAAGTATCTTAAACAATGAATGTCAATTTTTCATTTAGTTTAGATAAGAAGATTTAAAACATACCTTGGATCAATGGAATTGATCCAAGGATGAGTCCAATTGCAAAGGATAAGTTTGCAACCATTCTGACCGATTACAACTTACTCATAAGAAGTGAAATAGATTATTGCAAGCAACAACATATCAGCCCTACAATAAAAGAGCAGAAATGATTTATCCATGGAAAGCATGATTTTTCAACAACCACGAAGCATACATTTGTCCTAAAAATCACATGTCAACGCTTGCAATGCAAAAGAGGAATATAACAGTTTGACAAGGTGTTACAAAATGCCAAAGAAGTGTAGGGAGGAAATTATCCGTGTCCTATTTTTTTGGGGGATCTGATGCCACCAAAGTGGAAGTAGTGTAGAGAGGCACACCCAAAGTAACCTCCAAGCCTGTAACTATTTCCCTTGAATGCTAAGGACACCTTGTCTTGTAAAATCCACTGTGTATGGGGTTCGTAGACTGGTCTGAACCCACTCGATATATGTAACATACAATGCCAAGGGTGGAAAGTGTCTTGGCGAACTGGTGTAAATGCATTGTGTTAGTATCTAAAAACCCTCAAATGATGCTGCCCTCTTTAGGGGCACATGCAATGTTGTTGATAATAGAATGTGGCCCCAAAAGAGGACCAAATGCAAGTACGATGTAACCACGAAAATTTATTGGTAGAAAACAAGGCATGCAAAAATAAGAAGGTTATCCAATGATAAGTGTAAACTCACATACATGTAGAAAAAAATGTATAAGCTACATAAACAATGTGTAAGCTACCAATAAAATTAATGTAAACATGCAAGAAGACAAGGAAGCCGCAAAAGTGGGATGCAAACATAGGACATCACTTACGATGTCACAAGACACTTAAGGCCATCATGGCTGCAAATAAAAATAGGTGTGCACACAAGGCCGAAACAATAGCAAACAATGGGAGACAATAGTAGACAATGTAATCAAACAAGTATGGAAACAAATATCCCTATATAAAAAATGTTGCACATAAAACACCCGTTAGCATGTTAGAAAGATAACTAGTATGTTAAAATCGTGTATAAGAAAGTAATGTAAAGTGTTAAGTACAAAATGAAACAATAACACCTGAAAAAGAGGAATGTGGATGTTGCCGGTGACAAGTGTAGGAAGGGTAGAAGGCGAGCATCCATGCTATGTGTACGAGACTTGTATTTGCGATCACAACTAGAAGAAGAGTTGAACGCACATGTGTGGATGATATAGATAAATGACATATAAGTAATCAAACTAGCATGTGTAATAAAGTGATCATGAAAAAAAAGTAAGCAAGAGTATACAAAACCATAATATGTAGCATGTTTTGGATGGATGGAATGGAATCCAAAATGGAGTGATAGGAACTGCGTGCCCCCTTGAGTGGATGGAAATGTATACGATGAGGTTCATTTTTTTTCCCCCTCAACGATCAAGAATGATCCTTAAATGAGAGTGCGTCATCGGGAAATGGTCGAGTCTTGTGTGTTGTGTCTAACATGCTATGAATGAATGTGTACGTGTAGGTTGATGATATCCGACCTAGTGTTGGTGTGTGCGCAAAACCTACGAGACAAAGCGTATATAATGACCAACTAAATTTAAGAGATGATTTAGCCTAATAGTATATCACTATAAGATGAATGGATGAGTGATGATTTAGAACTAAGCATATACCACTAAAAATGTAAGAAGGGTGTGGTGATATAACCTAAGGTGTAGACCACTAGAAAATGATATAATAGACGATGGTTTAGACTAAAGCATATGTCACTACTAGATGAATGATAGGAGTCATGATGTAACCTAAGGTGTATAACACTACAACATGATTGAATAGATGATGATTTATCCTAAAGCGTATGTCACTATCCTAGGAATGCTACATGATGAAAGGTAAAATAATAAGCTGTGTAAAGTCCATTTGATTTGTAAACCCTTGGCAGTTGAGTATGGATCGAGAAACTAAAGTTATTCATCAGGTAGTGAGTGTAGTGTGTAGGAGACAATATATTATAAGTGATGACCATCGGATGAGTATAATGTGTAAAATACGCTATGTGTAGAATGGAAATTGAAGATGTGTAGCATTTGTAAAATGGCATATACATAGATTGACTAGTAATGTAGTATGTAAGATGATGTAATGCTAGACTCATATGTGATGGAGACTAATATAGTATGTAGAATATGTGTGGAAATACATATATGAGTGATATGTAAGGTATGTAGATAGAATAGTAATGTAATGCTAGACTCCTATATGATAAAGAATAGTATAATATGTAGAACATGTGTGAAATTGCTTGGTGTATGGTATGTAAATGGAATATGTAAGATGTGTAGAATGGTTAATGACGACTAACATGATGTATGATGCGTGAATGTAAAAGTGTCAAAATGGTGTAAACTAAATGTATAATGTATGGTTTATGATGTGTAATGTGTGGTGAAATGCAATGTGTAATGCCTATAGTGTAGCATAAGGCTAGTAAATAGTATGTATGATGCTAGTAATATGGTAAGGGAGGCTCTAAAGGAAAGATATATGCAACCTATATGAGATGCATAGATGACAGTGTAAGTGCATGTGGTGTGGAAATGCATAATATAATGTAATATCATGTAGTATGCAGGATGAATAGGCTATGTGATGAATATAAGAAAACATGGTGTATATGAGTGGAAAGACCAATATGTGAATGAAATGACAACCAAGTAAGAGATACAAGTATGTAAGGAATATTACTATAGACGCAAGGTAGATAGTGTAAATGTATATGATGATGAATATACCCATGTAATAAATGTAATGCAAGATATGCGTACAAGTAGTATGTGTATGTAATGTGTAATGTGAAAAGTGCGTAAATGATCAGCGCATAATATGCAAAGATGTGATGGAATGTAAAAGGTAGTATGTATGCTAATATGCTAGTGATATGCATGGTATTGATGTGGAGAGTGTGAGGTTCATGTGTCATAATCCCTCAACAGTCAAGTGTGAACCATATCACCAGAGTGTGTCGTCGCGTAATGACGACACTAAAATGTGTAATGAGTATGCCTATGTGCGGATATAAATGTATGATAATACAAATATGAGAGATGCACTTATGATAATACAATAAGGGGGGATTTTGTGAGTGTTATTCTCCCCAATTTTACTATGATGATGGAGATCTATGAAACAATGCGAGAGGTACCATGCCATTATGAGAGAGCGTTGTCTGTGTCATGATAAGAGTGAGGGCCAAGAAAATGGTAGGCTGAAGTAATAGTAGGACTATGCAATAGTGGTGGTATTTTAAATTTGTCTTAACCCTCAGTAGAAGGTGTATTTCCTTTAACAAAAGTGATTGGATGTGAAAGTGGAGTAGGATTTGGAGGAATCTTAAATGGTCGTATCTTTGGTGGTATTGGTGACAATGCAAGAGAATGTGAGGAGAATAATGTTGATTGTTTATGGGAGTGGTGACGTGGGTTAACTTGGTGAGACTATAGATGAATTAGTGGGAGGTGGTGTTGAATTAATTTGGGAGGATAATTGTTTAGAAGGTGCTTGACCTATATGTACAAGGATCCGAGTAACACTACTTTGATGGTCATTAGATATAGATGGATTAGATTTAGCAACTCAATGGGATTTATCATTTGTATTATAATGTTGTGCAACAAATGAGAGAAACCCTGATGTGCTAGGTACTTGATACTTCATTGTAAAGCATAACAATCATTGCCATTATGTCCATTGATTCAGTGATAGTTGTAATATGGAAGACCTTGATACTTGGCAAGCCTATAAGGAGGATAACCATGAGTAGGTGGCAAGCTAATGATTCTATGAGTGATGAGCTGTGGAAGAATATCTTGTTTTTTAAAATCGATATTAAACATGAGAGGCCTAGGGAGTAGTTGGACTTAGGGTTCACTAATATGAGCACATGTAGAAGACATAGGATGAATATGAGGATAAGAAAAATCATGAGCCTAAGAAGTATCCTTAAGTTGTTGAATTTCAGATTTAAGAGATGTGATTGTGGATTACATAGCCAAAAATTTATCTTGAAATGAAGGATGAAGATATTGAATAGATTTACAAATAGATTGATTTTAATTGGGATCAAGGAGTCCTCGAAATATGACCAAAAATAACATTGACTTGGGTAGGAAATATGTTGATAGGAAGACACATAGTCTCTAGGTTTTTTTGAAGAGCGTCTTTACAAGATGGGTGCATTTGAATCAATTGAAGCAAAGATACTTGACAAACATTATAAGCCATGATGATAAAATGCATAGAATAAATGTGGATTTGAAGATCGGGTTCACCAAAAAGATTAACTAAAATTGACTAACTAGGGTAGTAAAGGATAGTTAATCTAATCTAGGAGGACATATAAACGTAGAAAATAAATATACTAAGATAGTATGTAAATGAGATAAGTAATAAAACTAATAAAAATAGAAACCATAATGTGTAAGAAGAAAGAGGAAAGAAATCATCGATTCGATGAAGTGGTAATCTTGTTTATGAGAGGAGATTAGAAAAATCGAAGAAGTAATGACTCATGGTGTGTAGAAGTGATTCGAAAATAGATCGAACTTTTTTACCTTGATCTCAGACTCCTATAGGATTATTAAAATTACCATTAAAATTTACTCCATTCTAAGTAAAACAATCCAAAATAATGCAAGAATATAAATGACACTGCACACAGATTGATTACGGAGTTCAGCAATAGCCTACGTCTCCAGAGTTCTTATCGAACCATTCCACTAGTCAAAATTTGTAAGTACAATGTTATATCTTACAATAAAACCTAATGGAACTTTACTTTCCTATAAAGTGCTCCAGCCTTTCAAAGAACACTAATGATCAATCAGTCTATCCTCCACCTTCCTAGTGCACAATCTCCTTTGGAATTTGATCGGCCTTCTAGATGTTTGCAAGACGCCTTATGGCTCTTGGTCAACAATTCTAGGCTTCGCAAATAAAAGTGTGGCACTATGGGCCAATTGGTGAGTTTCCAATAACTCCCAATTTTTTACAATTTTCCTATTAAAATAATAGGACTTAGCTTCCCAATATTTTCCTATTAAATATTAAATAGGACTTACTTTACAAAAATATTGCCTTTAAAAATTATAAGGCCTATTTAAATAACTTGGAAGCTTTTAAAATCTCCTCATTGCCTTTGAATTGGATTAAAAGCTTAATGCCTTCAAATTTTGGAATGAATGTGTATGAGGGGTATTTTATAGCCTTTTAGCACCCAAAATATAAGGATAAATCATTTATCCTTTTGTTTTATAATCCTGTATAGGGATAAACAAATTTTAGCCTTAATAAGGTTTTGAGCGGGTTAATAGGGATTAATTCTCTTTTTAAAGATTTTAAATAAGCTTAAGCCATATTTGAAAAAATCAACCCCATAATAATATCCACTCTTCACATGGATGGAGAAGATTTATGTGGGGAAAATCCCACATTATATGCAAGCCTTTTTAATAGGCTTTATCCACCAAAATTTGTTTTCACGTGGACTTTCTAATATATATATGATATTTTTTATAAGATTCTAAAATCTTTTTAAGTGGGTAAAACATTAACCCACTTTTCATTCCATGTGCCCAATTCAAATCTTCCAAGTGTCTAGAAATAACAGATCCATGTGTCCATAAACAACAACACCACATGTCACTCCACATTAATGCCATGTCATCTCTTTTGTCGGGTTTGATCGAACTTTGACTACTCATACCTTTCACATTCATAATCAAATTTGGTCCATTAAAAATGCATCAAAAAGGTCTTAGTGATCTTTATGCAATGGTGCTGAATCCAAATGATTTCAATACCATCAATTTTACCGTTGACCAATGTTGACCAAATGTTGACCATACTTTGACCCAAACTTTGACAGTCATATCTTTCACATACGGACTCAGATTTGGTCCGTTCAAAATGCATCGAAAAGTTCTTGGAAATCTCTATGTAATAGTACTAATGTCAGATGATTTCAAAATCATCCATTTTTTGTTGACCAATGTTGACCAAATTTGACCTAGTCACCATTTATGCGTATAAACTTTGTTTTTGATGTTCAAATAGTCAACGAAAATCTCTCAGAGTCATCTTACGCACTATTCGATCTGGGAGATTTAGGGAACATATGTCCTCCATACTATCCTCTAGATCACACCTCCCTAATGGGAAAGGATTTTTGTCCCAAAAATCTTGTAAACTCCAAATCACATTGCTAAGAAGAGATCTACACAATATTCTGCCAACTCCACAATCAAAAATGATGGTTCATACTCTAGGACCTATGGAACTTGGGCTCACTGCCTCTGCTGCACCACTCTAATATCCAAAGAAGACTTCCATGCCTTCATTGTATGGTGCTAAGTTTCCCAATGAAACCTCAACGCTCCCACTGTGTAGTGCTAAGCTTCCAGATATCTGACAACAATGATCCTCTTTTACTCTATAACACAACTCCTTGCTCCGAGTTGATTCCACATAATCTAAATTGTTTGAAGGAACTCCACGCTACATAGAGATAAGAGTGGTCCAATGTCGGTGATGGGCAATGACTTTTCAGGTATCATCCTACTACATGCCCATAATAGACTCTACAGAGAATGAAGATGCGACATGATGTCACGTCCCTTTACAAACCTAAACTCTCCCATTGCATAGTGCTAAGTCCTATTTCAAGACCTCACTGCTTCTAATATGTGGTGCTAAGTCTTGATGATCAGTTACCATTCTTCTGCACGGTCACAATGCCTCTACATAGAATGACGATCTGAGCTGATTTCTTACGAACTCAATAATGGTGACTCCAACCCCACTTTGCATGGCTACTTCCTCTCTGCCATGCATGAGTGCTTGAAAAATATTGAGCTAGAGAATCTAGCTAGACTCGAGTGCCTCAAAAGGATTGGAGCACCTATGGGTGCTCTGGTATGTAGTTTGGGCACCCTTGTCTACACAAAAGCTCGAATATAATCTTCACAGGATGAAATATGATTTAAAGTATTATCTTCCTATCGCATCAATTTTGGTGTACTATGCCGAGATGTCACTAATAACTCAAGATAGAAAAAAGACCTATAAGACCCCAAGACAAACATCAAACCCTAAAAAAAAGAAAAATGTATATAAAGGGGTAGGAATGACCCCCTCTGCCACAGATGGTCGACTTACTAAATGAGCGTTTCACTACATCTTAGACTTGATGTAGTTCTATATGCAAGTGTGTGTGAACATGCCCTAGATTTCTCTTGTGCCAATCAAACTTTGTGAAGTAGCGAGAAATAAATATGTGTAGGAAATGTAATAGAATGTGTGCATGGAATAGAGAATAATCCCTCCCCTATGAAGTGTGATGCATATGTCCTATCCTTGTGCCTTGATGATGGAGCTATGTGGATGCAAGTGATCTCCAATGTAATACATGGATGCAACTCTAGATGGAGTGATAGTAGTAAGTGATGCTAGGTCCCTCATTATAGTCTCATAACTTTATATTTATAGGGTTCTCTTGGTCTAATTTTGTAATTAACCCTGAAAAAGGGAAACCAAAAGAAATATAAAGATGTAAAATGGTTTGAAAGATCCCAAAACATGGAGGGAAAAATATAGAAGGATCGAGGTTCCCTTGGTGGGACTAGGGCACCCACGGTTACTCCAATACTAATTTGGTTGCCCCAGTTGAGGCTAAAATGACACGGGATGACAAAATCATTTGTGCATATTGGTGCAAGAGGTTCATAATGAAAAAATAAAATAAAATAAAGTGGCCATAAGATAGGGGTTAATTAGTAATTTTTCCCTCAAGAACCTTCTAAATAGTAGTATGAGACTGAGATAAATAAATGTCTAAAGTTCATGATTTTTGACTACGATGTTTCCACTCGACACATATTTCTCCACACACTCTATAGGAGCATAAGGTATTCATATATTATCTACTATATATTATCGAGTATTCACTCAAATACATAAATTGGGGGCAAATGTAGACACAAAATCATTCACTTGGGTACATTTCTAGGTCCTAAAAAACATACTAGAATTTATATGATTCCTAGGCAAGGAAACTAGTGTTTGACAACTATCTTTGACCTCTTTTCTATGTTTCTTCTTTTCATTTGTTCTTGCACACCCTACAACCAGTCAAAATTGAACTAATTTATCTTTTATACATTAAAACACCGGTGGACAAAAGCGACCAAGTGCTCCTATCCCCTTTGGGTGCCCTAGACCCTTTCTTACCTTACTTTATCCTCTTTTTGGGTCTCTTTTATGTTTAGGGTAAGTGCATGGAAATTCGGGACCAAAAAGGGGTCAAAAGTGGACATATTTTTCTTGAAATCAATGAAACTCCGAACTTCATATAATAATTTGGCATGAATGTGCTCAAAATTTGTGAGTGGTAATAATAATTACTATGGATCTTAGAATCTAGTTTCTAAACTATCAATGTTTATTTAAAATGGTGGAGATTAAGATGGTCAAATGTGGTGCACACACAAACTATATCTATTTTTGTCAAAAATATAATAACCTATTGTGTGTGCCCCCCCCCCTCCCATTTTTGAGTTCTATAAATTATTTTTAAAATCCCTTAAGTAGAAATTTAGCTAAGACCATGTACAAGGTCCCACTAATTTTCATAGTTTTTGGATGAATATATAATTTTTATTTATTTTTCAAGGTGCACACATCCACGAAAATAAAATATTTGTGTGTACACCCCATAACTTTGTGAGGAAAAAAGTCATGTTTTGTTTTTTTAATGTGTGTATAATGGAGTTTAGAAGATGATTTTTGTTTTGAAATTTGGATGAAAAATTATAAATTGTGTACTGAAAACGTATGCATATGTTTTGACAAGAAAATAATGCAATAGTAAAAGCAATTAAGCATGAAAGCCTTAAAATAATCATATTTTAGAAAGAAGTATATCATTACCAAGGTAAAAACGAGCTTGACATCATATCATAATTATTTTTGGAATATTATGTTATATCGCATGAGATATCGAGATGTACACATAATATTTTAATTTTTTTTTGGTAAAACAAATAATTATTCATGGATTACACAATCCTAGCCTTAGGTTTGGATATCAAGGAAAATCCAAGCCGATGGATTGGGATTTTGAAATACAACGAAGGGAAACACAATCATGTTATACCGCACTTGCATTGTAATGTACTCACGTTCCTATTTGTAATGAGGTATACATGATTTTGGGAGGAATATATTTACTGAAATAAATGGTTTAAGTATACATTTTTCATTTATTAATTTATTATTCTTTATTAGTATAAAGAATAATAAATGAAAAACTTATACTTTAACTTTATTTTAGTAAATATAAAGAAATTAGGGTCACTTTGCACCTTATGGAAATAGTCTCATGGACCCATCGGTCATGGTTTAGAAGATAGTATATCATATTTTAATTTGGTTAGTACATAGGTAATTTTCAAGATTTCAGCATTCAACCTATTTAACTTTTAGGGTTTAAATTCTACGAGATGATATCTATTTTGTTAAAATAAAATAGCCCTTTTAAGGTTTTGAGGAATTATTGATTGGTTATTGACATATGTAGGAGTTTTAGATGTCTCAAAACTATATTTTATAAACCTCACAACTCCCAAAGGTAGCGACAATTGATTGAATATATGGACTCATGAATTTTCCCATGAGCATGGAGTTGAATCCCTAATTTCATCTTAGAGTATTGTAGAATCATACTATGGATTATTAAATACTTTACAAGCTTATGGAATTCATCATTAAGAGGACCAATCGAGTGATCCTCAATAATCAACAATGTAAGGGAGTGACCTTGGTTCTCATGTTGGCATGTATATGATCCTTTTATCCTTATAATATAGATTAATAATAGTAAGGTGTGGGAAAGAAGATGATCTATCTAAGGACCCCATAATATATTCATTTTTTCAATAGAAGAATAAGACATATTTTGAAGAGTTAAAGGCTAAAAGAGTGTATAACATTGATATATTTATAACACTCAACATAAGTTACTGGTAGGAGTAGGTGAAAATGTGCAAAATCATCCACATACTCATTTAGTTTATATGGAGAAATAAACTCAGTAATTTCATCAAGATTTATGCTAAGTAAATTAGTTACATTCCCACCATCGTGTAGGAGTAGGAAGGTTGATTCAAGTGCCACATAATTCATAAGAAATCAAATCTACATCAACATTAAGATAAATGCTTTTCATATATCCTTGTGTTTTTTCCAAGAAACCCTTGAAATAATTTTGTGCATTACAAAAAGGATTTTGGTGAAATTGGTAAGAGGGTGTTGTCATGAAAAATTTAGGACATGAAAAATCAAAGCTTTGGGCATGAAAATTAAGCCCACAATTGAATATTTTGCTTCAGTCACCGGTGCGTCCTTCTTCTAGCTAGCTTGCCTCAGTACCACTCTCAACCTGGATGAAAAGAAATTATTAACAAGGTTTTAATTTTTTCAATGTGCATGGATGATTGAATATGATGATTGATGAGTTCAATGTGACTTGAATTAAAGATAACTTCCTCCAGAGGCCTAAAAAGGTCATTTTGAGCTAATCAAACACCCTTTGGGAGAGTTTAAGAAATATATTAAGAATATGGAGGAGATGTCAGGGAATCCTAGAAGTGTTGGAGGAAATTTAGGAACATTTAAGAAAGGTTTTCTCATTCACGGAAAATCTTCCCAAAAATAGGTTTTCTAGCTATTGGGAACAAACACTCTAATGGTGAAATCCGGATTCTCCGAACGATTTTAGGAGCTCCATACAGAGTTAGGAGGAAAAAATAGGCACAAGAAATATATGTAAATCCTATACATGTTGGTAACATCCACTTTTATTAAGACTTAAAGGTTTCATGAATACTTTCAAAATATTGCAGCTACCCCTTTCGGTTCAGGACAAAAATTTCCCTAAATTTGTAAGTTGTAGAGAGATGGTCACCACATGGTGATAGGTGAATATTTATAAATGTTGATAAGTGCCTCTCGGAATGGGTGGTCAAAAATATGATATTATTTACCATGGGTGAGGATCTCATGAGGATGTGGCCAAATGTTTTAAGTTGAAAACACCTTCCTAACACCCTAAGTTGTGTTCTTGAGTGACTATAATTCTATCATAAAAAGAGGTAAAAATGAGTTACCATGAGTTCAAATCAGGTTTCTAAAACCTCAAGTGATGACTTAAGTGTTTATAAACACTATTATGAGATCTACATTGTGATGGGAACATGATTTTTTCTTCTAATTACAAGGTAAGAGTGAGGATCACTCTTTTACTTTTCAAGGCCTCTGAAATTAAACCTAGTGATCACAAATCAACTCCATGATGCTCAAACAATTTTATAATTATCTATCACTTATGAAACAGGTATTCACCATGTAGATGGAAGGATTTCTAACTGAATGAGATTATTATCATGTGGCCACTTGTTGGAATGAAATGAGGTAGTTGTAATGTCCTTCTACATTTTAAGTGTGATCACACTACAAAGTTTGAATGAGTATTTAAGATAACTATCAAGTGAGTGACATCGAGTGTAACTCGGATGATTTCTCATTCTTACATACGTGGTGATCTATATAAATATCATCCTCTTACCTCTCTTTGATCTAAAATTATCCTCAATTAGAATAAACTTCAAGATACTCATACACCTCATTACTCATATGCCTCTCATGGAGATAGATGATTCCTTGATCCTTTACACATGATGGTCCTTGAATTCCTCAGTAGATTTACTATCTCATCTTGGCTTGTTCCTTGAAGAGGTTTGAACATGATGATAGAGTCAAGATACGTCGATCCTTAAATTACTCCATGATCCTTACATTTTATTTTTGAACATGATGACATCATTTATAACTTCACAATTCACTTCCACGACTAATATGTCACACGAGTGGAAACATGCTTATAGTATCTAGACACATCTTTGCTCAAATTTTCATCATGGAAATAGGTTTCATCCTCTATATGGAAGATTTATCCATGAATGAGACTTGAAGGAATGTTTAAGGGTGAGCTCCATCTTCTTGAACTTAGACCACTGCATTGAAGCACTATGAAAGCCACTCCTTGAATTGCAAGATGTGAGCCCATCTCCAAGTATTGATTAAGTGTTTAGAAATAATCTCAAGAGATATGCACTATTTTTTATCTCGATATGACTAACATCACCACTCATGCTGATACTTTCTCATCATTCTCATGATGATCACTTCATTGATGACTTGAATTTAAATGAGGTTCTTAATGTTTCAAATCCTTCAAAGGCCGCATGATTCTCCCGATTACACCCATTGTCCACCCGACTGTCTATTACACATTTTGATGCATATTTTTTCCCTCTAAACT
This sequence comes from Taxus wallichiana var. yunnanensis, assembly GCA_018340775.1. Taxonomy (NCBI): domain Eukaryota; kingdom Viridiplantae; phylum Streptophyta; class Pinopsida; order Cupressales; family Taxaceae; genus Taxus; species Taxus wallichiana. Next base: position 798,308,512 of record CM031238.1, on the reverse strand, counting down.
CATTCAGGAACTCCTAGAATCTTCTATAGATGACAACATTTGTTGTTAAAGATCTCATTCCCTACACCCTAGATACCTAATGTTGAATAAATGGATCCTAAATGATATTTAATTTCCTAACTTTTCCTAAATTACTTCAGAAACCTTAAATTATCTTCAAAATCCCCTTAGATTCTTTAGAATTTCCCTGAATATTTCAGAAGTGTGTTTACTAGCTGCAAAATGGACAAAATTTCCTTTTTAGGCCTCCGGAGGAAGTTATCTTTCACTGAATCTCACTGAATTAATTTACCACCTTGGGTAATCATCCTTACACACTAATTTTTTTAAAAATAATATTAGTAATTTCCTTTAAGCTAGACCATGAAGGTTGGATTGAAGGCAAGATAGTCAAAGGAAGGATGCACATTGATTGGAAGGATACACATATTGATTTATATCAAGAGGAAAGGGATTGAATATTGATACGAACTTATTCCTATAACTTATACTTGCATAATGTGATCATTTATCTACATTTTGGTGTTATATTATTGCTTATATTCAAATCTATCTAAGTAATTTCATTACAAATATATAGTGGTAGTTCATTACATCTAACATTTACTTCCAACCTTGACTATTCTTTGTTAACTCTCATGATTTTTATCACCTAAAGCTTAATGTTGGGATCATAACATGCATCCATAGATCAGGTTATAAACAAATATGCTTGAATTTAATCCTCTTAAAGATTATTTAATTGGTAAATGATTCAAGAAGGGTGTGTATTATAATAAATCTGAATTCTCTCCCTATCATGTTATCTAAAACCCTATTTTGGGGTTTCAACAATAAAATATTAATATCTCAACTGATAAGGATTCTTAGAAGATAAATTTACCTAGAATTGGGTTATAAAACTTAGGAGTCTTCTTGAGTCATAACATTGTGGAGAACATTTGATAAATTTAATCCACGTGGAATTAGAAATTGAAGGTGAATCACATGTTCCCAACCTCCACAATGTATTGAGCTACTTAATAAGAACTAACTAATTGTTTAGAAACACTCTTGGGAGGTATGTATTTCTGAGAGTATGAGATGATTACTATCATCACCTTTAATGGCCTTGGAGCAAAATGGATGTTCCCATAATATAAAGGATTGTTCAATATTTTTGGTGCCTAATTTTTTCCCTCCTAACTCCTTACAGAGCTAACGAAATCATCGGGGAAGTCAAGTTCACAATTTAACTATTCATTCATTGCACATGAAAACGTGTTGTTGAAAAGACCATCATTGAATGATCAAAAATTTCCTAAATATTCATAATCCGGTTCCAAAACCTTCAAGGATTTCAAATACCACCTTTGGATTCTTAAGACCTTTTCATAACACTCCCAGAGGATGTAAAAGGCTCGAAATGGCCAAACTTGGCCTTTCTAGGATTGCCAAATAATTACTCCTTTATTGCACTTGATGAATAGAATAATGGACCTTGTTAAAAATTTTTACAAACTTATACATGTTCACCCAGTTCATTAGGAATATCTTTAAAGAAAATATGATCATGAAATAGGAGGAAGGTTGGCTCGGAGAGGGATTCAAGAAGATTTGGGAGAAACATTTCACATTGTGGCTTTGTTTTCATGGTTTAAGTTTTCCATTTTTGGGTTAGTCAATTCACATGACAACATGTCCATGTGAAAATCATCCTCCTACCTTTCCGGGATTCAAAATCCTCCTTGAATGGAATCATATTTAGGATGATCATACACCTCTTTCTCATATCCATTTCTTGATAATAGGTGACTTCTTGATAGTTCATACATGATGGTCTGGATGCCACGATGAGCGTAACTAACTCATTTTCATTTGTTTATCGAAGAGATTTGGAAACAATGGTAGAGTTAGGATATGATGATCATCAATTCAATCCTTGAGCCTCACTTTTCACCTTTGAACATGATGATATCTTCTTAATTGTGAAGGATGATTCAAATAGAGTTGCAAAAGAATCACAGGAAGAAGAAATAATTTATGAATAATTTTACACACAACAATAATTTGTATTCATTTCTTCAAAATCATTATTACATACACCCACATATATAGGTAATAGCTCCCCTATAAATAAGGAGGTAGCTATAACCTCTCAAATGATTCTATGTGAGTTTGTTGAAACTCACATAACAATATATTTGTTATTAGTTGTTTTAATATAACAACTAAATAACAAATCACTAACTTACTAAATAATAATTACCCTAGTAATTATTATTTACTATTTTACTAACTCACATTCACCAAGATAATAAAAGGAACAATAACCAAATTGTACCAAGTCAAGAACACAGATGCTAATCAAACACCACGATCAATAAGATTAATGCAATTCACCAGAATAACTTTACACAAAACCTTTGCAAATAAATGAGTAGCAATATCATATATTATTATGGAACTCAATGAAATATAATGAGAATGGGACTTGCTTATATAGGCAAGGAATAACAATCTAAGAACCCGTCAAGGTCGTAGATCAAGCCATAAATCATGGAAAGAACTAGTCAACAAAGAACTAGTCAAGTCCATAGATTTATGAGATAACTAGACATTAAGAATCTAGTCAATACCATAGATATAGGAAAGAACTAGTCAATACCATAGATCAAGGAAAGAACTATACCTAACAACTAGATAATATCTCCTAATATCTAAATAAATAAAAATAAATATCCACACACATAAGTGGGTGAGGATAAATACAATAAAGGTAAATAAATTACCTAGGTGAACATGAGATAAGGTAAATACCTACTCTAACACCCCCCTCAAGTGAAGCTAGGGGCAAAAATAGAAGTGGCATGTCCACAGTATGAGTCTGGCAACTAGGCCTGATGAGGTACTCATGTACAATATATCCATGAAGAAATATCGAACCAAAAGAAGGAAAGAATCTTGTTATAAGGAAAGAGAAAGAAGAAGAATAAGGAAGATGTTCTCACGAACAACCCCCAAGAACAAATTCTGAAACCCCAAGCATTCCACGCAAATCAAGGTAGCGAGGTGATGCAAAATGCTTCGTAAAGATGTCTGCAACCTCCTGCTGAGTCGAAAGGTACTCCAAGCAAAGAACTCTATCTTGAATGTGCTGTCGAATGAAGTGGATGTGTATCTCGATATGCTTGGTCCACTGGTGCTCAACTGGGTTGCGAGAAATGTGAATTGCACTTTGGTTGTCACACCAAAGTACAATCGGTGAATCCTGTGGGAATTCAAACTCTATCAATAGCTGCAAAGCAAAAGAATCATTGACTGTCAGAATGCTTTGCTGCCTGTACTTTACCTCTGAAGATGAAAGTGCAATAGCACATTGATTTTTGCACGCATGAAAAAAAATGGAGAAGAACCAAGACAAAAAATATAGCCATGATCTTCTTAGGCACTTTGATTGGCTGATGGCTGATTGCAAGCCAAGTCCATCTCCTTTTCAGTCTGGAGTTACTCTTACATCCACATGTACCACACCACTTTGTGATCCTACATTGTATAGGTAGTTTGTTGGGAGTCTCATGTACTTGACCCATACTCGCCACTACGATATTTCATTTGCGGTAGGGCTTGTATCTCGGTTTTCACATTCTCCTCATAGTAGTCACTTTGGTAGGTTGCTAAAAGGATTTTCACTATTTGTTTGGCACTTCCCACTTTGTCCTACACTATAATAGGGGCTCTACTCGGTTGGTTGGGTATACTGATTCATATTGGGTAGGTTCTATTGATGATGGTGTTCCACTCCACGGCTATCTTTTTATCTTGGTTCTTCTCTAGTTTCTTGGGTGTGCAAAAAGCAATAGGCTATTGCACTTTCATCTTCAGAGGCAGAGTACATGGCAGCAGTTACAGCAAGTCAGTAGATTCTTTGGCTTCGTCAGTTATTGATAGAGTTTGGATTCCCACAGGATTCACTAAATGTATTTTGGTGTGACAACCAAAGTGCAATTCACATTTCTCACAACCCAGTTGAGCACCAACGGACTAAGCATATCGAGATACACATCCACTTCATTCAAGAACACATTCAAGATGGAGTTCTTTGCTTGGATTACCTTTTGAATCAGTAGCAAGTTGCGAGACATCTTTACGAATCCTTTTGCATCACCTCGCTTGAAACCACCTTGAGTTATATGGAATGCTTGGTGTTTCAGAAATTGTTCTTGGGGGTTGTTCGTGAAAACATCTTCCTTCTTCTTCTTCTTTCTCTTTCCTTATAACAAGATTCTTTCCTTCTTTTGGTTTGATATTTCTTCATGGATATATTGTACATGAGTACCTCATCAAGCCTAGTTTCCAGGACTCATACTGTGGACATGCCACTTCTATTTTGGCCCCTAGCTTCACTTGAGGGGGGTGTTAGAGTAGGTATTTACCTTAGCTCATGTTCACCTAGGTACATTATTTACCTTTATTGTATTTATCCTCACCCACTTATGTGTGTGGATATTTCTTTTTATTTATTTAGATATTAGGAGATATTATCTAGTTGTTAGGTATAGTTCTTTCCTTGATCTATGGTATTGACTAGATCCTTGATGTCTAGTTCTCTCATAAATCTATGGACTTGACTAGTTCTTTGATGACTAGTTCTTTCCATGATTTATGGCTTGATCTATGACCTTGACTGGTTCTTAGATTGTTATTCCTTACCTATATAAGCAAGGCCCATTCTCATTGTATTTCATTGAGTTCCATAATAATATATGATATTGCTTGCTCATTTGTTTGCAAAGGTTTTTGTAAAGTTATTATGGTGAATTGATTTAATCTTATTGATCATGGTGTTTGATTAGCATCTATGTTCTTGGCTTGGTACAATCTGGTTATCATTCCTTTTATGGTATCAAATCCAAAGTGGGAAGTGCCATGCAAATAGCACAAAATTCTTTTAGTAGCCCTGTTAGTGACTACTATGAGGAGAATGTGCAAACCGAGATACAAGCCCCTACTGCAAATGAAATATCGGAGCGAGTATGGGTCAAGTACATGAGACTCCCAACAACCCTGCCTATACTGATGTAGGATCACAAAGTGGTGTGGTACATGTGGATGTAAGAGTATCTCCAGGACTAAAAGGAGATGGACTTGGCTTGCAATCACCCATATCAAAGTGCCTAAGAAGATCATGGGTGTACTTTTGCTTACTCAAATGAATCCCGAATCTATCGAGAAATCTGCAAACCAAGGAAATAATTGAATAGCCCAAGATCTGTCATGTCAAACTTTCCAGAAAGAACCATGCAAATAGAGCAAAATCCTTTTGGCGACTGCCGGTGACTATTATGAGGAGAATGTGCAAACCGAGATACAATCCCTACTGCAAATGAAATATCAGGGTGAGTATGGGTCAAGTACATGAGACTCCCAACCAACTTTCTATACAATGTAGGATCACAAAGTGGTGTGGTACATGTGGAAGTAAGAGTAACTCCAGTGAAAAGGAGATGGACTTGGCTTACAATCAGCCATATCAAAGCACCTAAGAATATCATGGGTGTAATTTTTTGACTCAAATGAATCCCTGAATCTGTCTAAGAAATCTGCAAACCAAGGAAATAATGCAATAGCCCAAGATCTGTCATGTCAAACTATGTAGAAAGAGCCCTCTGAATACTCTAAATGTGGGAAGAAGAGCTGCCAGTAAGTAACAGATCATCAACATATAAGACAAGTATCACAATATCCTCACCGACATGCTAGAGATACACCTTTGTATGATCGGAGTGGCAATGAAAAAAACCATTAGATAGAATAAAATAATCCATCTTCTCATACCAATCCCGAGGGGCTTGTTTGAGACCGTAGAGAGACCTTGAGCCAACAAACAAGAGAAGAATCCTAAACAAATCTAGCCGGCTGCTCCATATATATTTCTTCTTTTAGATCTCCATATAAGAAGGAAATCTTCATGTCCATCGGTATACGGGCCACCCTGTGATGTAGCAATAGAAAGTACAAGTCGTAAAAATCCATCTTGACAACGGGTGCAAAAGTCTCGAGTAATCAATACCTTCGACTTGTGAAAAACCCTTTGCAACAAGGATCCTTATACTTGTCAATGGACCCATCAACTACGTATTTGGTTCGGTATGCCCACTTACACCTAGCCATATTTCTTCCTTTAGGAAGAGATACCAAATCTCAAGTATGATTCTTCATCAAAGAAGAATACTCAGCTTGTCATCGCATCATCCCACTCCTGTATCCCATGAGCCTTTGAAAAATTGTGGATCCTTAGAAACTACGACATAAAAGTCAGAACCCGTAGAATGTGTGTGATGATGCCTAGTGGTGGAAGATCCTCTATGAAAGGTGTTGCCTCGAAGCGTAAAGTACAAGCCCACTTAGGCATAGTGACAACATCAGTGGGAATAGGATCCTCAACGACATCTATAACCTCCTCATCAATCTCCTCAAAGAAAATATCCTCAAGATGAGATGAAGAAGAAGAAGGAATGGAAGAAGATGAAGAATCATGAGGAGTGAAACACTCATCAAACTGAACATGTGTTCGAAAAATAACATCATGTGTATCAGGATCTAAAAGACGATAAGCTCTCATGTCCTCACAATACCCTACAAAGATCAAGGGTTTACTCTTCTTATCCAAATCTTTCCTTTTCTTATTTGGCACAAATGCCCAAGCATGGCTCCCAAAGACTCAAAAAAATGAGACATCTGGCTTAGTGTTGGACCAAGCTTCCTCTAGAGTAAAATGCTCAAGTGCTCTATGTGGTGTGTGATTCTGAATATAGTTAGCACAATTAATTGCTTCTGCCTAATAGAGAGGAGGTATATCTCTAGAATGCATCATACAATTAGCCATTTCCTTCAAAGTTCTATTCTTCCTTTCTGCTAATCCATTCTATTGTGGAGTATGAGGAACAAGAATGTTGGTGAATAATGCCTTGAGTTTCTAAAAATTTAGAAAACTCATTGCTGAAGTACTCCCCCATTATCAATGTGAAGGTTCTTTATGCTACTAGAAGATTGTTTCTCGACCAAAGCCTTGAAGACTTTGAAGTTTGAAAAAACATCACTTTTGTACTTGAGAAAATAAACCCAAGTACACCTCGAGAAATTATCAATAAATGTAAGTGCATACTTAGCTCCATTGAAAGATGGGGTAGGAAAAACCATCAAGTCACTATGCACAAGCTAAAGTGGTGAAGAAGATCTCTTAGAAAATTCTTAGGAAAATGATCGTGGTGTTGTTTCCTAATGCACAACCATGACAAACTCCCTCAAGACAAGAAACTATAGGAAGACCATCTACCATACCATGAGGGCTCAAATCCTTCAAATATCTGTAGTTGAGATGTCCAAATATTTCATGCCAAAGCTTACTCTCTGAATCTGAATGAGAAACCAATCCTGTCCCTATGGAAGAAGTGTCATCAAAACCTTCAAAGTGATATATTCTTGAACTATGATCAACAATACCCTGAGCAACAAGTGAATAAGGCTCCAACAAAGTTCTTACTTCTGCCCCATGTGGTGTAAAAGTCATTGTTTTCCTTGACCAGAATGACAAATTTGATATACAGAAAGAAAATTTGTAGTGATGTTAGGAACATATAGTGCATCTTGGATATTGCCACCATCAAGTTGTATATCACCTTTTCCTCAAACAGAAAGAAAGGAAGAATCTCCAACCTCAATTTTGGAAGTAGAACTCAAACCTAGAGAAACAAAAGACTCCTTGGAAGAAGTCATATGATGAGAAGCACCAGAATCTATAACCCAATTGTCTCAGTAAGTGGTGGTGAGATCTTCCAACAACATTAAGTGTTTTTCCATGCTGATTAGAAGGAGGTGGAGTGGAGATAGAAATTTTGTGTTTCTTGACTACATCCTCTAAGGCTTGCATTCACTTATAACACCTATTTTCTTCATGATTACTACCCCCACAAAAAGAGCATGAATGGCTAGACTTATTCTTAGATTTAGAAGACTCCTTGGGTTTTGAGTTGTTTTCTTTGGGTTTAGGAGCATTTTGAGATGGAGAAGGTGTGGATTTGGTTTTACTATTTGGTTTTCCCTTGCCCTTAGGATTAGATGCAACTAATGCCTTTTGAGAGGTGGAAGACTCAAGGTGAGATAATTTGGATTCTTCCCTAGTAATTCTTTCACAAAATATTTCTAAGTTAGGAATTTTGAAGGTGTTGCCTAAGGCATCCATGCTAGAGAAAAAGGTAGAAGCAAAAAATTTGGAATGGTCCTCTTAACTTGGATAGAATCAAGTAAACACACTCTTCATCTTTCTTATCTCTTCCACTCCCCTTCAATTGTGTCAACAAATGCTTGAACTTGGTAAGATAGTCTATAATTGATGGAAAATCTTTAGGATTAAGAGAGGTGATCTCAATTTCAAGTTGCATAGCTCTCATATGATCCACCTTACCAAATAAATCCTCCAATTTTCCCATATTTTGAAAGGAGAGTCACATTTTTCCAAATGAAATAAAAAACTGTCACTTACATAAGTTCCTATCAAACCCATACACTCATCAAATTTGCACTGGTACTAAAATTTCTCATATTCTCTAGTGAACATTGGTTGTTCTTTAGAAGTTAAAACTCATAATCCTTTCTGCTTAATTATTGTTTCCATTCTTGGTTTCCATGTGTGGTAATTATGTGTTATTAATGGCTCAACATGAGTTAATGTATAAGTAGATGCCATCTTAAAAAAAAACACCAAAAGAAATAGAAGAACCAAGTAATGCAACAATACCCCCAAGTAATGCAACAAGAGCCCCCTAGATTTTGGCACTTTATAATTATGGTGTGATTCTCAAAATAAATATTTCCAATGGAAAGAGCATAAAAACTATGCATTTTTGCAAAAAAGGCACTCAAAACCAAGTTACCGATCAAAAGATACAAGGTTTTCAATATTATGCTATACTATTTATTGAGGAAAGAAACGTCTTTCCCGAAACAACCTATTGCATGCTTACTGAGAATGGTATAATCACAGAAATTAAAACCCAAAAAATGCGCCTCCCGAAATGGTGAGTTTATAGTTAATCTTAGGGTTTTTCCACCTTACGGATCAAGGAAGCCTCTGTTTGCATAAAAATGCACAAAGCAACAAAATACGAGAAAATCCCAAAATATATGAATATATAAAAATTAATTTGCAAAATAAAACTTACAGAGACAAATTTCAATAGCAATCTCCTACTCGATACCATAAAAGGAACAATAACCAGATCATACCAAGCCAAGAACACAAATGCTAATCAAACACCATGATCAATAAGATTAACGCAATTCACCAGAATAACTTTACACAAAACCTTTGCAAATAAATGAGCAGTAATATCATATATTATTATGGAACTCAATGAAATACAATGAGAATGGGCCTTGCTTATATAGGCAAGGAATAACAATCTAAGAACCAGTCAAGGTCGTAGATCAAGCCATAAATCATGGAAAGAACTAGTCAAGTCCATAGATTTATGAGAGAACTAGACATCAAGGATCTAGTCAATACCATAGATCTAGGAAAGAACTAGTCAATACCATAGATCAAGGAAAGAACTATACCTAACAACTAGATAATATCTCCTAATATCTAAATAAATAAAAAGAAATATCCACACACATAAGTGGGTGAGGATAAATACAATAAAGGTAAATAATGTACCTAGGTGAACATGAGCTAAGGTAAATACCTACTCTAACAGATAATAATTACACATGTAATTATTATTCACCCATACATATCAATGGAATAGCCAAAAAAATTTCTTAACATTCCCCCTTAGTGCGAACATGGGAAAAAATTCCTTGTTTTGCAATGTGCCGCTTTGTGGCTTCCCTCATGATTTGGATGGTGTCTCAGGAGAATATCAACAACGACACCAAAGATAGTTTTCGTAGTGGATTTTTAAGAATGACAACTACAAATATTTTTTCTAGTGGATTACTAATAACCATAACTATAGATGGTTTATGAGTTGATCCAACAACCATAATATCACGATGTTGCAGTAGTATCATTAACTCTCATCACTATCTCACTGCAGGGAATCACATAGGAAAATATGCTAAATTATTTTTCTCATACATAAAATGAAAAAGATGACATAATGGAAATGGAACAATGGATCATGTTCCCCCATCAATGTGAAATTTCCCCTTATTGAAAATAAGAACACAAAACTGACATACCACACTCAATTGGAACAAACGCACAATTGAAACAAAATGTGTCACCAAACCTTTATGCGGCCTTGTCATAGGTGACTAACGAGAGGACATTGTTTTTCCTCCATCCTCTATTACCTACAACCCCATTCTCATCTGCTAAATTATCTGATTTATCTTTGAGGCTCATGATGTAAATATTGTTGATCTACATGATGAAGAGTCTTTGAATCGTAACTATTTCAAAAAAAAACCAACCTATGATGTTTTAACGATAAATTAAGAAGCTGTATCTTTGTTTTACAAACCATAAAATGTGTTGGAAAGATGGTTTTAAGATATTTCCAATGGTTTTAGGAATCACTCATGATTTCTAAGGAATCTCTAGTGATTTAAAAAATTGTTGGCAATTTTGTTTCGAGACCCAAAATCATTGACATTTATCAAAATTGTTGGCGATCCTTGTAAAAATTCAATAGATATTTCCAAATCCATGTTTTTACATGTGTTATAAGATGTTCAAATGTGGATTGTTTCTGAGATATGATCCAAAAAGAAAGAGATCTTCTACATTTATCAACTTAAGAATTGTAATCAAAACTATTGGATGCAATTTGAATCACCAAATTTGAAGAAGGATGATGCCAAATTCAAATGAAGAAATAATCACTCCTCTATCTTCTTTATTTAATTTGTGCACACTCTTTACCAGTCCAATCCCACACAAATAATCTATAATATAGTAGTTCTTACGCTTCTCTGAAGATTTCTTAAAAAAATCTAAATACTAAGCTCTCATTCTCATAGCTAATTTAAAGACTCACATAAGTGGGGCAACCATAACTTACAATAGATCTTCCCCTTCATTGATCTCTTCATAGAGCCATACCTGCTCTGATACCAGATGTGGAGGATGATCCAAATCAAGTTGCAAAAGAATCACAGGAAGAAGAAATAATTTATGAATAATTTAACACACAACAATAATTTGTATTCATTCATTCAAAATCATTATTACATACACCCACATATATAGGTAATATCTCCCCTATAAATAAGGAGGTATATATAACCTCTCAAATTTTTCTATGCAATTTTTTAAAACTCACATAAAAATATATTTGGTATTAGTTATTTTAATATAATAAATAAATAACAAATAAATGATTTACTAAATAGTAATTATTATTTACTATTTTTGTAACTCGGATTCACAAGAGAAAATAATTACACATGTAATTATTATTCACTCATACATATCAACTTTGGAGCACTAGCCAAAGTAATTTCCTAACATTAATCTCATAATTCACCTCCCCGCCAAAGATTTCACCTAAGTGGAAGCATTCTTATGATGTATGGACACTCTCTTTCTAAATTTCTCCTCATAGAGATAGGTTTCCTCCTCATGATAGAATGATTAATCCCTTAATAAAACTTGGAGGAATGTCCAAGAAAGAATTCAATGCTCTTTACCTCCACATTGTACTGAAACACTAAAAATTCTACCTCACGACTTATAAGATGTGAGTTCACTACCAAGCATTGATTAAGCCTTTAGAAAACTCTTATAAAATATGCACCTTTGTTTGTAAGCTTTGAAATGATTGCAGTATCACTCATGGTGAACTTCTCTTATAATGCTCTTGATGAACATTCCCTTGGTGATTTGAATTATCAAGCATGATTTTTACCTTAGGTTTTCTTGTCATTCAAGAGGGTAACCACCTAACTCAATCTTAGTATAGCGAGGTTTCTACGGTACCCATAATATGGACTATGTGATATTGTGCACCGTGTAGACATAAAATAAGGCTCATTCTCCTGTAAGTAAGCATACAAGTTAAAAAATTTAAACAAGATGATATTAGTAAATAAATGGGTAGGTTATCGGAAAATTCCTTTCCCCATAAAGCCCAATAAATTTCCTTGGCAGTTATCAACTTGCTCAGAAATAATTAAGCTTTTATTGATATTAAGATTGCAATAAAATGTGATGAAATGAAAACATGACAAACTAAAATCACTTATTTAGATGGATATACACATAAATATTAATGACATGACTTAGATCCAAAATAAGACTCTTGGTTAGGATATAGGTTCTCAAACACATTAGATCCTACAGAGTCAACAAAGCCTTCCTCTTCAGTGAAGTTAGATTCAGTACAGAAATAAAGTATTTAAAAAAGAAATCAGAAACTTCCTCCGGAGTGTTGTAGAGATGGGCTAATGTAGTTTCAGTATCAGGGATGCTGATGTGACTGGTGGTATCAAATTCAGAAACTGTATGGTAGTCTTCATATGGGAGATCTAATCCAACCTCATAGTTGTGCTCGTATTGTATTAGATCTTCATGGAGCCTTATAATGTTGTCATATTCATTCTAGAATGCTTGATAGCCTCACCGATGTGTTGGTTTTTGTGAAGATAAGCGTAAGATGGTTGAAGGGTGTGTTCAAGACTACACAAAGCTCTAGGTTGTGAAGGAGTTCATATTGCTCCCAATAGAGAGGATGTCAAACCATGGGGAAAGAATCAACAATGGGGAAGTTATTACCACCTAGTGCCATCTGAAATTGCCATAATAGAAAAAGAGTTAGAAAACAAGAAGAAGAAGCAAGCAATATTTGGTGGATTTATAGAAAAAGGAAATATTACATATGAATCACGATAATTGGCTAAATTTTTGGTGATTGCAGTAAATTTGTACAATCAAGAAAATCAGAGATAAATTTGATTAGATTAAGATCTAAAGCAGAATTTCAGAGTGTATATGACACAATAAATAAAATATGAGTGATATTACCTGATATCAAAGACAAAAACAACATTGGTTACCTTGTGTAATTGATAGAATGAGAATCGGATGGATAGAGGATGATTTGATGAAAAAAATGAACAATACGATGATTAATTCAATGATTATGGAGCAGCATGACAATGATGAAGCCTCGTGGAAGGTAAATGATCTCTCGAGAACTTTGAATTAGAGAAATGTTTTACCTGTGATGTGGGAGAATCCTACCTTTATTCTCCCTTTAAGAGTGGTTGAATGCAAGACTTAAATAGATTTCCAAAGTGATCGGGAAAATCGGTGACAATTACGAAAAATTTTATTTAGTCGATTAAATAAGTGATTTCCTTCCTCTTTGAATTGGATTCAATTAGATTTTTAAGTTGTTGGGATATGAGGAGTCTAAAAAAGCACAAACTAAATTATTTTATTAGGGTGAGCGGGTTAGCTTTTTTAGAAGGTAGGTTTAGAGGTGGTTAGGGATAAGTTATTGATCTTTAGAAGGTTAGTTAGTTAGAAATAAGTTAGTGATTTTTAGAAGGTAGTTTTAGAGGAGGTTAGGTAGTTAGCGAGGTGTAATAGTGAGGTGTGAGGGAGAGGAGGATAAATAACTTATTTTAATTAAATAATTAATATAGACTTTTAAAGATATGAGGGGTATGATGTATGTGAATATATTAAAATGATCGATAGGGTGATTCTAATTCCATGAAGGGTTGTAATGTGTCGTTTTGGGCCCTAGAATATTAGTTAAGTATAAGGTGCATGGGCACGCGGGACCAATATGGATAAGTGCACATGGGGTTAAAGGCATGAGGAAGGGTACTTGCGGGGTTTTGTAGAACACACGACACACATAAGGAAATATATGTTTTGAACTTAGCCATATTCGGGGGTCCCAAGAAGTACATGAAAAGCATGGCCCTTGTGGATATGCCAACATGGTGACTAAAGGATCAAAAGGAATATTCCATGCATGTGATGGAAGGTTCTAGAAGAGCATCATTACAGTGGAGAGATTGAATCAAAGAGGCCATGCTCCATTAGAGGACCACTTAGACATCGATTTTCTACCTCAAAAGGCATGGCGGTAGAGGAAGGAAAGCTATATAATGAGGTACATGGATGGTACAAAGGAAATGGGTATGTGCTAACACACGATAGAAGTGATTAGTATGGTAGCGAGGCGAAGCTATGCAGAAATATAAGTGGGATTAGAAAATATATGAGTGATGGCATACTTCCGAGGGGATGGGTTTATATTCATCTTTGTAATGGATGAACATAGTGTAGTTATGATGTATGAATTGGCTCTGCATTACTTATATGATGGTTTGTTATGCCCTCGAGGATGTAATATATTCTTGGACATATTTATGAATATAAGGCTCAGTTCTAAATCATATATGTGTTCACAAATACAATCCTACATTTCCTGTGATTGAGAAACGAGAGGCGGAAGCTTGTGTAATTTTATTAATCTCAATCAACTAAAAATTACGGTGAATAGGCTGCAATATTTATAGATATTGCATAGCCAAATACATCCGAGAAAATGAAGTTTTCGAAATAAACAATCTTCCAAATTCAATTACATAAAAACAAATATATTGTTGAAAACCAAGATCAAATATGGTTGATCCTTTGAGATATCTCAAAATGCATTTATTATTTAATAAAATTAAATAACTATGCATAATTAAATATTAGGATAATAAAATTTATCCTAATGACAAATTTTGGGTTCTAAAGAGATGAGGAGAGAAATGATGCGAACCTCGATGTCATGCAAGTGACTTTGTGAAAATATCTGCTCGTTGTTTAGCCGTTGGACAAAATTGATATCTGGATGTTGTGCTTCAACACATGTAGGTATGTAAATGAACACGAACCCAATGCTTTGCCTCGTGAAAAGTGGCGAACAAGTTTTACTTCATTGTCCAATATCATGGTGGAGTTTTGGTATTCGAGTCCTTCCGAGATAAGCTAAATCACTTAATCTTCTCTGTGAGAATGATACTCGGCACGTGGAAGTGCGAGAAACAAAGTGTTGTTTCTTACTTCCCCATGATATTGGTCGAGATCCATCATCCTATGGATTTTCTATCATCAATGTTAGTGTTGTGCGAATCGAATATATATTTCATTCTTCTTGTGAGAAATCCAAGATGAGATATCTCAAAATGCGCTTTGTTGCTTTCGCCATACAAATTTTGGGTTCCCTGCATGAACCTAGATAGATAGCTCATGCAAAGTGATATCCTGGTCTAGAGGTCGGTAAATGAGACTCCCAATGTCGAATGACCTCGGGAGATGGATCGAGCGAGATAAGTAATCTATTCTCATAGGTTGCAATTGGTGTCATCCATCATCCTAATCTTCTCGAGTGTTGTCTTGGTATATTTCATCGAGAAACAAAGATATGATTCTCTTTCTACCATACTTCCGTCAAGACAGTAGTGCATAAGCCGAGATCCGTCATGTGAATGATCGCTAGATCTTTCTTTGTTTCATCGATCATAAACTACAATCAATCACCAACAATCACCTCTCCCCCTTGCTTTTTGAGGTAGAGATTGGGATCGTATGGATTTCTAACAAATCCATGTTGTACGAGATGCTCATCAATCTTGATGTACCATGCCCAGGGTGCCTGTTTGAGGCCATATAGAGATTTCCTGAGTCTGCATACCTTTTCTTCTTGACTAGGTACAACATATCCCTCAGGTTGAGTCATGTAGACTTCTTCTTGTAAATCTCCATTCAGGAAGGCACTTTTTACGTCCATTTGGTGAACTTTCCAACAAAGCGAGCAGCGGTTTAGAGCAAAGATCATCCCGATCATTTTGATCTTATTTGTGGGAGCAAATGTCTCCTCATAGTCAATGCCTTCTTCGTGCATACCCCCTTTGCTACAAGTCTTGCTTTGCACTTGTCCACTGTCCCATCTGCTTTGTACTTAGTTTTGAATATCCATTTGCATCCAATGGGTTTCTTCCCTAGTGGAAGATCAACAAGCTGCCAAGTGTTATTCTTCATCACTGATTCATATTCAGAATCCATGGCATCTTTCCAAGCTTTTGACTGTAGGGCTTCTTGGACTGTAGAGGGCTCGTTTGATTCAATGACTCTACTCATCAAAGCAAAGTTAACTTCTTCTCTTACTTTACTGCGAGTCCGTGGTCTAGGGGTGGATGTATCCGGTGGAGCATCCAGTCTTGCATCTCGTAATGTGCTTGTACACCATTTAGGCATACGTTGACCTGTTCCCATGGGTTGTGGTTCTATCTGATCAACACCATCATCCCCATCATCACTTTCATCTTCTGAGGGAACATTAGCTTTAGTTTTTACAACTGGTGAAAAATCTACATCTTGCGAGTCTAGAGGAGGAGTCTCTGCTTCCTTCTTCTCGAAAAACTCAACATCTCTGCTTGTGTAGACTTTTCTGGTCTTAGGATCCATCAGTCTGTACCCAAGAGTCTCTTCACTGTATCCAATGAAGATGAGATTTTGTGACTTCATGTCCAATTTCTTTCTGTTCTATTTGGGTATGTGCATGTTGGCTTTGCACCCAAATACTCTGAGGTGTGAAATGGATGGTTTCCTTTTTGACCATGCTTCTTGTGGTGTAATTCCATCAAGAGCGATTGTGAAGCGCTTTGTTTAACAAATACACTCTTGTTGTTTTTCTTACAGCCGCCCAAAATGTCTTTGCTTGTTCGGAATCATCGATCATGCATCGCACCATTTCCATGATAGTATGATTTCTTCTCTCAACAAAACCATTTTTTGTGGTGTGTGTGGAGGAGGCATTTCTCGGCGAATCCCGTGAGTTTGAAGATAGTCTCGAACTCATCACTAGTGAATTCCCCCTCGATCGGCGGAGAGTTACGATGTGACAAACCAGTTTCTTTCTCAACTACCACTTTGAACCTTTTGAATGTTTTAAAGGCTTCACTTTTCTTGTGAAGACAAAAAATCCACATTTTCCGTGAATAGTCGTCAACACAGAGCATGAAGTACTGGAACCCTGAATGACTTGGCTGCATTAGACCGCATAGATCGGTATGAACCAGGTCAAGTTTACCATGAGCTCGAAAAGTACTCATTTGGAATGAAACTCTGTGTTGTTTTCCTGCTAAGCAGTGAGGACACTTGTCTGTATCCTTCTGAAGAGATGGTAGCCCATGTACCATATTACACCGGCGAAGTGTTTCGAGATATTTGAAACTTACATGACCAAATCTCCGATGCCACAACTGAGCTGAGGTGGAGTTTTTAGCCACAAGTGCTTGATCATTTTTGTGAATGAAATCAAGTTGAAACATTCGTCCCACATTTGAGGCTTTTGCAATTATTTTCGAGCCTCTGGATTTATCTCGAATCAAACACATTTTCTTGCCGGATTGACTATCAAAGTCAATTTTTAGGTTGTGATCTAGGAGTTGACTGACCGAAAGAAGATTCTTTGTCAACCCAGGGACATATAGAACATCTGATAGTTTGCATTTGCGTGAACCAAGGGGTAGAGAAATGTTTCAATCCCTCGAATCTGTATATGTAGAATCATCTCCCAACGAAACATGATTTTTGATGGCGTGTCCCTCATTGAAATAAACCAGTCTCTATGGCCGGTCATGTGTCGAGTGGCTCCCGAATCAACATACCAGACGTCACTAGATGACGTGGATGGTTCACTTGATCGAGCAGTGAACAAGAAGTCTTCATTGTCTGACTGTTCTTATTGCTCAACAATATTACCTTACTGGTGGGGTCTTCTTTTCCAGTTCCCCTTTTTCTGCCCGTGATAGTTGTTTGAATGTCCCTTGTAAGTTTGTTGTTGTTGTGGTCCAGAATTGCTTGATGAACCTTTCTTATATGTGTTAAACCAACATTCTTGCAAGTCATGTCCTCTTTTGCAAATTGGACATCGCTTCTTCTATTGATTGTCCCCATGATACTGATTCTGATGTGGGGACTTGATAGGATTTAGGTTTTCCTTTACCTTTTCCTTTCCATTTTTGATGTGAAGACAGTGCCTGCTCCTCTTCATCATCCTTGTTGTGCATTGCTTCCTCTTGTTGCAGTAGGTTTACTAGCTTGTCAAAACTAATTGTCGTATCTTGACAAGTTTAGAGTTGTGACAAAAATGCGGTAAGAAGAAGGAGAGCTCTCTGAACAATGGGAACGAGAGATTCATCTTTGACCTCTTCTCCTAGGGCTAGAAGTGAAGCCCTCAACTCTGCAACTCTTCTTAGGAAGGCTTCAATTTTCTCATTCTATTTGAATTTCAATGTATGTAACTGACTCTGCAAATTGAGTATGACATTCTTGTTCTTGGCCTCATATATTGTGCTCAGCTTATCCCAAGCTTCTTTTGCTGATGTGGCATCTCGAATGTGGGCTTGCACATCGTCGGACACTCCAAACAAGATGATGAGTTTTGCTTTCTGATCTGCTCTATCAAATTGTCGTTGTTGTGTTGCATCCGTTGGTGATCTGGTTAGAGTACCATCCACAATGAGCTAGATTTCTTCAAACTCAAGTTGTGTTTTTATTTTTGTCTTTCAAGCAAAAAGATAGTTGCTTCCTCCGAGCAATTGTGAATCCGGAAGAAAAATTTGGGGGCATTGGTGCCCATTTTACAGAGATCACTTGACGATGGGGTTTGGCTCTTATCACTCCAGTGTATTAGGTCTCCCAATCTATATACCATCGATCGATATACCGAACCTTTCATATACGCGCCTTCCTATATACCCGCTTCTGCAGCCGTGCGTGGAAGAAGCTCGCCCTTTCTATATACCAGATGCACGTGAAAGAGGCGTTAACGTATGTGAAAGAATTCGATACGTGGTACCAAGGCAAGATCGATGGAGTATGTGCGATTATTGACACCGGCTCAAAGAAATATCCTCATACGCGTGCGTAACCCGCTATATACTCGAGATAATTTCTCACCTGGATTTATGTCTTGCAATCGTTCCTGGAGACGGATGGGATGGTTCATAGTAGTGTGTGCACTTTGTGACCTTATTACTCCTGCCGATTTATAGGGACGATGCCCGGGATGACGTTGTTGCAGCTATATTAGGCGTTAAGTGCAGTAGTAGTCGCGACGACTTTACCCGTAAGTGCTTCCCAGAGGCACTGTATATACCGAACGCTGCGAATGAGATCTAGGATCTCGTGAGTGTTACAGAACCAATTTTACTATTTTTATTACAATTCTCGCGAGTTTCGAAAGCGATTCTGAAAGTTTTGTAGTTGACTATGGCAACCTGCAAATTAGTACAATATACAGTACAATTTGAATGACAGGCAAAAAATTTCAGTTTCGGGGTCCTGGTGACCTCCTGAGCCCAATACGACCCAAAATGCTAAAAATTGCAAAAAAATAGCTGAAAATGCAATTTTTAGATGGGTCTCCTTTTGCAAAAAATGTCTGGAATGAAAAAACAGACCAGTTGGGAGAAATTTTTTTACCCTAAATTAGGGATTTCTCTACTAAATTTAGTTAGTTGTAACTAAATTCAAAAAAGTCTGCTAAATTTAGCAGTTTCGCCAAAAAATCCGCCAGATGCAAAAGGAGAGTTTTTGAGTGTTTTTGGTGGGATTTGACCCTCAAACCTCTCACTCCCAAGGCGCATGCACTAGCCAACTTGCCCACTTAGGGTGCTTGGGCTATGAAAGGAAGCAAATTGTATTTAATGATAAGTAAAATTGACTTACCTTTAAAAAAATGCGACTTGGTGAGCCTCCACGTGGCGCATGCTGGTGAAGAGGCGTTTTTAGGGTTGTATTTGCCTAAAAAATGGATCTGAAGCTTTGTTTTCCTTTGTATGGCCGCATTTCCTCCTCAGGCCGCATTTTTATCTTCCCACGCACTGATTTGCATGTACAGGCCGCGTTTTTTGCATTTGGGTGCTGTTTTTCCTTCGTGGCCGCTTTTTTAATGCCTGGCTGCATTTTTTAATGTTTGCTTGCTATCTAAGCCTGCATTTCCTTGTGCAGGTTGCTGAAGACAAAAAATGGCATGGGCGAGGGAGAAGGACGCCTCTTTTGCTCCAAAAAAATGTTTTTCTCTTGTGCAGGCCGCGCGGGTCAAGAAAAAACGCGTGGAAGATGTTTTGGCCACTGTCTACTCTTCTTTGGCCGCTTATTTCTCTTCTTCCACTGTATATTTTGTGCAGGTCCAGCGTGGGCGCCTCCTTCTCCTTTTTTTTATTATTATTTTTGCTCTGTGTATTGATCACAACTCGATCCTCAAGCACATGATGTTCAGTTTGATCTGTGCAAGACAAGACTCGGCTGGGGCTTGATGAATAGCTCAATAGACCTCCAAAACAAGCAAAACAACCTCCAAATACAGTAGATACTAAATGATTCTCTAATTTAGAGACAAAACCCTTATTGGGAAAAAAAATTTTTTATTATTATTATTTTCAATACCTGGAGCAATTTTTGCACAGTCTTTGAGTGCACCAAAGGTAAAAGAAATTTGCGTTCCAAACACAGAGCAGAACGAACCGGGGATGTGGAAAGGCAGAGATGAGGCTGGGAGGTTGCAGGAGGCTGCACAGGCTCTCTATTGCTGCATACTCTTCTCCAATCTTCTCTATTTCTGCTGCATTCTTTTTCCACTCCTTCACAGGGCCAGAATTTCGCTCTGGTACCAAATGTAGATTGAGAAACAGGGACGGAAGCCTGTGTAATTTTATTAATCTCAATCAACTAAAAAATTACAGTGAATAGGCTGCAATATTTATAGATATTGCACAGCCAAATACATCCGGGAAAATGAGTTGCACAGGTGCAACCAAATGCCAGAATAAACAAGCTTCCAAATCACCCGGGAAGCAACAATTACATAAAAACAAATATATTGTTGAAAACAATATAACAGTGTGCATACAGACAAATATGGTTGATTAACCATATAACAATATAACCATTTATTATTTAATTAATAAAATTAAATAACTATGCATAATTAAATATTAGGATAATAAAATTTATCCTAACATTTCCGTTATGTATGAACCATTTCTATATGTTGTTTTCTATTTCTCTTTTCTCGATGCAATGAGATGACAACTCATCCTAAGTTTTCATAATGATGCATGGTTATTTTCTATTCATTTCCATTTAAATATCTGTTATAAGATGATGCATTCTCACAAGACTTACATAAAGGAGATAATCAACACCCGTGCATGCCTCGGGTGAGCACCCAATTCCTGCTAGGTGATATTCCAAAGGTGGTGTGGGATTAGACTATTGGTCTAAGGGTATTAAAATGATTACATCTTGGTTCCATTGTCGGGATCTCTTTTCAAAGTTGTTGTGAGAAATGAAATGCACCGTTGTCCCCGTGATGAATGATGACAAAACTTCGAACTTGGAAAGTATTGAAACATGGTTTGAAGAGCATGGAGGATGATTTTCTCAAATATTCAACACTAGACCCGAGTTCAATACATGTAGATGGGTAGAAGATAATCCATACCATGAGTTGTATGAGGCATTCTTCCGTTGTTTTCTAGTTGAACTATATGAATGGATTTTAACATATGCGTCTAGATCAATATGGTACTACAAATCATGCGTATGGACCCAATATGACTTTTAGAGGTCGGCAGGATGTAGATCGACTTGGACGCATGTTGTTGATCACTTGTGGAAGAGAGTACTAACCAGTTATACTCTTGAATATGCCATTTCTACGTATTCTTTCCTATAAGTTGCTAAGTTTGAGTTTCTAAAGGAGCCCAGAGGATCATTTTTGTGTGTTATTCCTCTGGCTATGAAGATCTTTGTCATTACCTTGAATTTGGAGGAATTTCCCATGTCCGACTAAACTTCTTTGAGCACTAGGAGAGGAAGCTAGGGTAGAGGAAGATGACGTACATTGAAACTGAAAAGGAAAGGGAGGAGAGATGAATCAAGTATAGCGAAGCTCATGAAAGGGAGATGAATAGACAATGTGAGGTTGCAAGTGTGATGGATCTATGGAGGAAGACATTGTGGGAAGGAGTTGAGGTTCATGCAGAGGATGTGGAACCTAAGTAGTTTGTGCTACCCCATCTTGGAAAGCACAAGAGAGAAGCCCCTTCATCTTCTGATGAGAGTTCATCGCATGGAGAAAGGAGAGCCATTGAAACACATATGAACCCACCTAGCAACCAACCCCTGGTGCTTGGTTTTCCAGATCAAGGGAGAAGTATTGTTAACCTAGTTGGTATCGGTGGGAGTAATCGATCTATGCCTAGGAGATATAATTTATTGTTTGGAACATCCATGGTTGTGTAAACCATTCCTATATTTGGAGGAATTTTTAGACAAGGTGTAAATACGCAAGGTTTAGGTATCATGTCTGGGAGTGGCATGGGACACGAGAACTAAAAGTGGGACAATATCACGAGACCATCGCGTGTAATTCGGTGGGACATTGGGAACCCTTGACACGACCACTTTAGGCCATTTGATGACTACAAGAGGTGGATCTGGTGGTGTAGGGGCTAGAGGACCTCATGGACTGAGCGGATCTAGAGGATCGGTTTGTCGGGAGGAATGGGGTATGGAGGATCCAGTGGATCTGGTGGAGGAGGAAACACCATAGGGAACCAAGGATTTGGATCAGGAGGATAGGGGCCTCAACCACCTCTGCAAGTGTTTTTGAGATGTCTTTACACTTACCAGACTATAGGGGTATTGAAGATACTACAAATCATGTGCACAAGTGTGAATTACTATGGCATGTGAAAGGGATCACTACCCCAAAGTGGAAGGCAAGTTAGTTTGCAACAACGTTGTAAGGGCACGTGCATAGTTGGTATAGGAAGTATGACCCCCATCATATGATGGTAGACTACACCGCATTGAATAATATCTTCCTAAAAGAGTTCCATATCCCGAAGTTTGAGCATAAGAGCATCAACGCTCTAAAGGAGATCCAACAAGGAATGAAAAAGAGTGTGTGGGAGTATGATGCACATTTCAAGACTCTTTTGTCAAAATTACCCTATGACACTCATCCTTCTCAACATGCTCAATGGTTTATTAGAGGATTGCAAACCCCTTTTAGAAGGGCTATATCGAGACAAGACTTTCATTGAGACCCATGCAAGGCATTGGGAGATACCTTGTGCATTAATGTTTTTAGGAGCATTGATACGATGTTAGTCTATTTTTGGAGGCCTAGATAGCTATAATGGCCAAGAAGTTGGAAAAGATGTTTGTAAGCTCAATGCATGAGGTTCGTAGTGGGATTTTTATACAGATCGTGAAGTGGAAGGGAAACAAGGATATTTTCCCTCAAAAGTTGGTATGCGCTATGGTGGTAGGTAGTGAAATTTTCCATGGGAATCATGATGCAAGTAGGTTCCCTCTAATACAGTGTGCAATCCATAAGAATGTTTCTTGCTATGATAAGATCTATACTTATATGACCTATGATACCAAGGATTATAGATTGATTGATCAGATCCATGATGCTATTGATTTGGGTGTGTGCGATTATCCTTACAAGAAGTTCTAAGGGAGATGATCATCGTTATGAAGGGCATGCAGATGGAGGAGCATGTGGAAGAGGTTTCGCAGAGGATTTCATGGTCACATGTAACCGTGGTATAGGACGAAATGAATTCCTACAAGGAACCTGTTATAACTATGGATCTACAAAGAATTACAAACGTGAGTGTTCTGATTTGTTACAGTGCTCATGGTGCAGAAAGAAACATAAGTATGAAGATTTTCTAGAGCTTTATAAGCATATGAACCAGAAGCACTGGAAAGATAAAGGATCTGAGATGGTGAGCATCAAGAAGGCTAATCCACAATGGATTCCATGAGTGGTGCATGAGTCAAAGATAGAACCTATACTTGGTGACGACGTGAGCAGAGGCAACTTGCACCAAGGAGATACCAAGACAAATGACACTAGTATCAAGAGAGGAAGTGGTGCATGGAAAGTATCTAGACCCTACTCATCAAAAGGAGGTGTACCAAGAAACTATGGACCTGATTCATAGTTTATAAGGGGAGATCCAATGTCTAAAGGAGTAATCAAAGTAGTTGGAGAAAAGGAAGAATGTCAAGGATCTAAAGGATGACCTAGATGAGGTCAAGGAAGTGTGTAGGATGTTAAGGAAAGATAATATTATTCCCTTACTAGGAGAATGGATGAGAGAGAAGGTACCACATGTTAGAGAAGAGTGTGAAAGGTAGGTTTTACATGCAAACCTTCCTCCTCACAACCTTTACTATGATAAGGAGATTACTTTGAATGTGGTTGTTGATGGATGGCTTTTGAGTAATATTCTCATCAACACGGGAGCAAAGGTCAATGTTCTTACCTTAGATGCCTAACATCAAATGGGAAGGCCCACATTACAACCATCTTTGAATGTGATTTATATGGGAAAAATACTAAGGCAATGCCCATTGAAGTCCCAAGGATGCGTTATCACCATTTAAGGGTCTAAGTTCACTAGAGACTTCGAAGTCTTGGCACTCGCCGAGAAGACAACTTTCCAACATTGCTCGGGTGTCTATGGTATTACAAGAACAATGATGACTTTTGGTTTAACAAGGGGTACATTAGCTTTGATAATAAGGAAGAAAGGGTGATCATTCTTTTGACACATGGGAAGTCAATGCCTTATATTGATTCATTAGGAGAATAAGTCCTTGATAGAATTTATGTGTGCTCCATCATAGATCTTGAGATAATTCATCCACGAGAGGAGTCATCTAGTTTGAAGATTCTCAGTCCTTGGTGATACCACTAGTGTAGCATGTGATAATTGGGTGCAACCTATGATTTGATTAGGTGACAATTTAGGGGATCTATAACAAGGGTAAAAATGGTGCACTCAATCAAGCACATAGGAGGGAAGAAGTTTCCAAGCTCACGTGGAGGATCATATTTTGAAATTTTCTTATGGAAAATGGAGGCTCAATGGAAAAATGAGGGAGAGAAGGGGAATGCTCAATTACAACCTACTTGGAACTACAATGTGCTTTGGTAGGCTACACATCAGGAGATCCTCCTAGATTGGTGCGAGATAAGAATCACATTTTATGTGAGGTTCTCCGAAGCAATGCACCCACTTGTCATACAAGATTACCAGCGTAAAGAGACCACCTCATTTCATTTACAAGTATGTGATAAGGCCTGGATGGGAAGCATAGAAGCATTACCACATTTGTTATTGGTTCATAAGTTGTATTCCACCTTACAAGGTTGTACTCGTGTATGGTATATTCATTTGGAGATGCATCATCAAACTGGTAATCGCGAAGTTGGCTGTTGTTTCGATTCAAGATTTCATATATAGGAGTACAAAGCCATCAGTAGATAAGGCATTACAAGAAATTAAGTGCCTCACGATGGGAGATAGTGCTATGGTAGAGGATAGGCCACTAGAGTTACTAGGTGAGCCTTATTTGGAGACATGCCTCAATGAAGAAGAATTAGAGGAAGTACAACTTGAGTGAGTGTGCATGGAAAAAGAAAAAGGAAAGATGGTACATGTTGTTTCGCTCGGAATGTTTCGGCTTCTAGGAATAGAGTTGTTTCTATCCTTTCATTCCTTTTAGAAACAGATAGGGTTAGGGCTAGGAGGAATACCTGTTAAATGTCGAGATGGTGTGCGCGTACCGTGGAGAAAGATCAAGTTGACTGCGAAGAACTCCTTTTTGTCTTGGAAGGACTACCTGCAAATAAGAACACAAGACCACAAGATTTGATTAAACAATAAATGAGGAAACTGCCTTGGGCCCAGGAAATATAAAACTTCCTTTCGAAGGTGGTCAGTTTCCCTGCTAATATGAATTAACACAAATGACTGCAAAATATCAATTAGATTACTTGGTTGAAACGGGTAGGAGAAGGCTGGTTTCTGGTTATAGTCAGGGTAACCGATACCGGTTTCTGGTAACCGACGTCGGTTGGGCCTAGGACCTTCTTGGTAGCTATGGTGTTTGTAAGGCTGGTTTATGGATGATATTAGGAAATGAGATGATGAGAGGTAAAAGAATGACAGTTAGATGCAATGGCACGTTGGGTAGTGGATTCAGAAACGGATTTAGGAGGACTGTGATTCAAAGAGCATAAGAAATGTTATAACAGAGGACATGCAAGATGTGACTTACTGGTTTTGACAAAGATGCAAGTTGATCTCCTTTGCTGCAAATGCTTCTGGTTTCTTCACTCGTCTCTGCTCGGTCAAGTGAAGATCTGGACTCTGTTTTTCTTCTCCCAATGATCTCTGTTGATTCAAAAATCATTCGACCCTTGATTTTGGTTTGGGAAGCCCATTTACAGGGAGCCGATGGCGGTTACATGTAACCGACGGCGGTCGAGTAGAACCGGCATCGGTAAGGAAAAAGTAGGCTATTTTTAGTAAAATAGCCCACCTTCCCGCTTTCTCCCGAGAGATCAGTTGCGGGCTTGGTCAAGTGGCTAGAAGGTCGGTTTTGGGTGCGAGTAAGGAGGCATTAGTTATGGATGTGAGTCTAGACCAAGTCATAGGTCTTAATTAGGTTAGTTTAGGGTTAGGGCTAGGTCATGATGAGGTGGCAAAATGAGGTGGCAGGTAAGGTGATGTGGATTTATCAATTACAAGGTAATTAATAAATAATTGTGTAAGGTTTAGGTGATGAGGTTAAGTTGCGAGATGAGATGCGGGTCACAAGGGGTCGTAAGACACAAATTTGGTGTCTACATTAGCCCCTTATTGTCGTGTAGCTTGTTTTGTAAAGCTGCACGGACAATAATATGAAGTGGTTTCCCCTGTTAAGGGTATAGGTAATCCCCCTCAAATCTATCACAGATTGAGTGAACGGGAAATCAGGGATAGGGTTGATAAAGGGTAAATGGGGTAGAGGGGATGGTAAGATGGTGGGGTAGGTCCAAGGAAGCAGACGCATGGTAAAATGCAATAGTACGACTAGGGTACATGATTTGACGAGCAAACCAGCAGTGCATAGGCAAAGGTCGATAGTTTATCCAAACAAGGGTGATATAATCCTGGTATCCAAGGCATAGGAAGTAGCTCCAGGGTATATAACAGGTAAGGTACAGGAACGTTTAGGCATGTCCAAAGCAAAGATGCCAAATGGTTGGTTTGGTTGAGATAAACGTCACGGTCTAGGTCTGAGCAAAGTTGGTCGACAGATCAAGTCAAGGACCCTAATCATGCTAAAACACGAACAGGTGAGCTCGATTGAACAAAAAACTACAGGATGGGTGGATAAAAGTGGATGGTTTTGATTTTGGGTAAGGTATTGGAGTGATACGGCCGTGGGTCGGGCCGAGTTGTTGGGTTGCAGCCTTGGGTCGGGCCAAAT
Source organism: Taxus wallichiana var. yunnanensis (assembly GCA_018340775.1). Classification (NCBI taxonomy): domain Eukaryota; kingdom Viridiplantae; phylum Streptophyta; class Pinopsida; order Cupressales; family Taxaceae; genus Taxus; species Taxus wallichiana. Next base: position 798,281,154 of record CM031238.1, on the reverse strand, counting down.
GGGTAGGGCGAGGCCTTGGGGCGGGCCGGTTGGTTAGGGCGAGGCCTTGGGTCGGGCCGGTAGGGTAGGGCGAGGCCTTGGGTCGGGCCGGTAGGGTAGGGCGAGGCCTTGGGTCGGGCCGGTTTGTTAGGGCGAGGCCTTGGGTCGGGCCGGTAGGGTAGGGCGAGGCCTTGGGTCGGGCCGGTTTGTTAGGGCGAGGCCTTGGGTCGGGCCGGTAGGGTAGGGCGAGGCCTTGGGTCGGGCCGGTAGGGTAGGGCGAGGCCTTGGGTCGGGCCGGTAGGGTAGGGCGAGGCCTTGGGTCGGGCCGGTAGGGTAGGGCGAGGCCTTGGGTCGGGCCGGTTTGTTAACAAATGGTGTTCAGCAAAGGTGGATATAGGCGATATGTGGTTAAAAAGGGGCAAATGGTAAATAAGGGCAAAAAATTGGGGGAAAGTTGGAAGAAAAAACCGATGTCGATTCTACGTGACCGATATCGGTTAAGGGACCGATACCGGTTCATTAGGGCAACATGAAACCGATATCGGTTAAGGGCGAAAAACCTATAAAAAGAAAAATACGGCTTGTCATTGTCACTTTGTTATTTTGAAAACCAAATTGACTTGTCTGACGTGGAGAGTTGAGATTGGAGGTTTATTGATTGAGGTGGAGCTATTTTGCTGGAGGAGGAGTTGTTTGCGGGCCCGAGTGAGGAGGAGGCAGCAGTTGATTGGCCGGGGACCCAGCAGAGTAGAATTGGAGCCATGGCACAGGCAGGAGGAGCAGGAGGGGCTGGACCAGCTGGACCACCACCACCCATCCCACCACGACGACGTGTCGTCGTACGGGTAGGCTCGGAACTCTTTATTTTGTGCATTTGAATGGTATTAAGCGAAATTGGGGGTTTGGGTAGGAATTTACATTTTTTAGGAAATAATGAGTAAATTGACGTAATTTGAAAAATGAAGAGGATAGATGGGTAAAATAGGGCAAGTCGGCTGGGTGGGTAGGTTTTTATGGTGTTTGGGTGGGTAGATAAGTATAAAAATGCAAAAATATGGGCGGGGGGCCGCGCGGGGGTTCGGCTCCCGGCAATTACAGCGACCGATGTCGGTTGCTAAGCGACCGGCATCGGTCGCAAATTGTGTGGACAGGGTGTGTTGGGCTGGACCGGCGTCGGTCGTATGTCGGCCGGCGTCGGTTTGGGTTTGTATGGGTATGGGTTGGGTTGGGTTTTGGGTGAGTGTGGGTTGGGTTGGGTTGGGCGTGTTTGGGTTTGGGTTGGGCGTGTTTTGTGTTTTGGGTTGGGTGGGTTTGGGTGTTGGGTGGGGTGGGGTGTTGGTTGGGGTGGGTTGGGTTGGGTTTGTTTTGTTTTGGGGTTGGGTGGGTTTGGATTTGGGTAGATTTTGGGCTTTGGGTCGGGTAGGGGTTTGGGTGGGGTGGGTTTGGTTTTGGGTTGGGCGTGTTTTGTGTTTTGGGTTGGGTGGGTTTGGGTGTTGGGTGGGGTGGGTTGGGTTGGGTTTGTTTTGTTTTGGGGTTGGGTGGGTTTGGATTTGGGTAGATTTTGGGCTTTGGGTCGGGTAGGGGTTTGGGTGGGGTGGGTTTGGTTTTTAGGTGGAGTGGGTTTGGTTTTTAGGTGGGGTGAGTTTGGTTTGTAGGTGGGGTGAGTTTGGGTTTTGGGTGGGGTGGTAGAGAGTCGGGGTGTGGTCGGGGGGATAAAAGGGGGTTTAGAGGATAAAGTAGATGTTGTGATAAAAAGTAGGTCTAAGGATGTGGGTTGGTTTTGCAGGCACGTCAGCAGTTGACGATGCGGGATAGGATGCCCCCGCTGTTGGTGTGGATGAGACCACATGTGTCCGCAGCTCACTGGGTGATCATGCGCGAGGTGGGACTCGGTGGAGTCTAGAGGTACAGAGCGATAGAGAGAGATCACAGCCTGATGGTTGCCCTCATCGAGAGATGGGATCCGGCGACCAATGTGTTCCATCTCCCGACTGGGGAGATGACTATCACGTTGGAGGATGTGTATCGCATCCTTCGACTACCTATCGAGGAGAGCGATCTTCCGGTAGATCGAGACCGCCATGGAAGCATATTACGAGTTTTGGAGATGCAGCCACGCTACTTACCTATCACAGCGCGAGCATTGGGTATGGTGACATGTACCGTGTGCATCGACACGAGACACGGCTGGCTGTGCTGATGATGATTGGGATCACCTGCTTCGCCCTCCCGGACTCAGAGGGAGGCCGCTTTCCACGGGCGTTGATGGGGGTGTTGCTTGAGATGATTGAGGAGCATACTTGCTATGCGTGGGCACCAGTGTATCTGGTGCAGCTATACAGAGAGCTCTGGGGTTATCGCCGGATGAGGCGATTCGGTATCTGTTCGACATTTTTGCTGCATTGTTGGGCATATGAGCACATCATATGCATCAGGCCAGTAGGGTTACCCCAGCAGCCAGGGCCACAGGTCATATACAGATATGGCTTTCAGAGGTGGTTGGGGGTCGTGGGGCAGCCACGAGCAGTTCTTGCAGGGCGAGATGTGGCGTATTATAGACATTTATTAGAGGGCCTGACAGTGGTAGACATCATATGGAGACCTTACAGAGGTCATCACCCGCACAGAGGAGGCCGAGTACAGTTGCGTCTGATCCAGTACACATTCTGGATAGCAGGACGGAGGCCGGGAGAGTACGAGAGGATACCCCTAGAGAGGGTACGCAGGCAGATGGGGCTGCGACAGGATGAGCCACCTCCCTTCCCTCAGTACAGGAGGGATGATGTAGAGGCCCCACTGCCTGCACCACAGCCCTTGGATCCAGATTGGGTTGCAGAGAGGCCAGCAGATGATGGCATAGATGATGCTGGGTGCACGGGAGCATACAGGGTTTGGTGGGCTGGTCAGAGAGCGGCGAGGGTAGCACAGCCCGCACAGCCAGACTTGGCAGCGGTGACGGCAGAGAGAGATCAGCTCAGGGGCCAGGTGCAGTTATTACGAGGCGGCTGCACTGCTGCCGCGAGCACGAGATAGGGGTCTTACAGGGGCAGCTAGCCCAGGCTCAGGCACAGGCACAGGCAGCACCACCACCAGCGGCAACATGCCACAGTGCAGTGCAGTACAGTAAAGGCGAAGACAGTGTGAGCACCACCACGGCCACACAGCACCACCAAAGAAGACCAAAGACGGGGGTACTGGTAGAGGACTCGGGACCGGCCCAGATCGACGGTGGCACGGGAGAGATACATGGAGGCGAGAGCAGAGGCCCGGTACTATCAGGATGTCCTTGATAGTACCGGAGCTGAGTATCAGCCATATGCGGCACACCGAGCGGAGACCTCGCATAGTCAGAGGTCGCAGGGAGGCGCAGCTACAGCCGGTGTGTCCGTTACAGGTAGGAGGCGAGAGGCACCGCAGGGACCAGCAGGGAGAGGTGCTGAGGGTGGTGGGGAGAGCTGAGGGATCCCCACATAGTTTTTGTATAGGGACATGGGCACCGGTCTGCGAACCGGTTGTGTTGATAGAGGCCTGCGTGCCGTCATTTATTCATGTATGGATTCATTTATTCATTATATACCGGCCTGCGAGTCGAGTACGGGTTGTATATTTGATACCGGCCTGCGAGCCGAGTATATTTTTGATATGAGGGACGGCTGCGAGCGAGTCGAGATTTTTGATAGTTATTGCGGCTGCGTGCGGCTTAGTTGTATGATGAGATCATAGAGGCCCGATGCGCAGGGCACATTGTATATTTGAAAATTTGTATATATATATAGAGATGATGTTTTGATCCACATGCAGTGTTCAAAAATGTGTTTAAGTATTTTGTCGATGGTTTGTGATATAGAATGTAGGATGAGTTTAGTTGACATGTTGATATATGGATGATGTTGATGTTTTTGTTTTTGCACGTATATATGGATGACATGTTATATGATGAAATGTTGCATGTTGTGGGCTGGTTTTGTGACATTGTTATATATGTATCTGATGAGTTGGATCCAAATGATGAGTTTTTGGTTTTGTGTAGATGTGACTTAGTTGATGGTTTGTTTGTTTTTGTAAAATAGATGATGTTATGGACATTGTAATGATATGTGTGGTGGATGGAGAAATATGGATAATGGTGTTGTTATGCAGGAAAAAGGGCGGGCGCGACAAAAATTAGGTAGAAAATGAAGAAAAGAACCATGTTTCAAAAAGGCAGGTGTATAACCGATATCGGTTAGGTAACCGACGTCGGTAGATAGTAGACCGATATCGGTTACATAACCGATACCGGTTATTTAGGTATGAGCTTTTCTAAAAATAAAAAAGCTAGGGTGGCAACTTAAGTTCTAATTTTGAGAGCCATGCAAGAAGTTAAATACGCGAACGCGACGCTTTTTGACGACTGAGACATGTAATTGCATGAGAGATTTGAGTGATAAGGAGAAAAGAGACAGGAAAGTGAATGTGATCTGAGATTCAAAAAGTAGAAAGGTGAATTTGAAAAGAGTGGTGATCATGGCAGAACGAGGAGAAGCATCCAGCAGGCAGGGACGAGAGGGAAGACAAGTGCCACCGCAAGCTGCTGCAACCCAAGAGGTAAACGTTTTGGTTGTGATTTGATTTTTGCATGTGTTATGAATAAGAGATTAAGTGGGTAGATATGAAAAAGAAAACATGATAGCAAGGGTTATAAGTGTTACGGGGTAGGTAATCAGGGGTTTCAGGTATGTTTGTAGGTATAGAAAGGAATAAACGCTCAAATTATTGTCGTAGGCAGTAGGTTTAGGCAGGCGGTATGAAGGTGACAGTGACCGATATCGGTTAGGAATAACCGGTATCGGTTACTAAACCGGTACCGGTTTACTATAAACGATACCGGTTGCTGTAGGAATTTCCAGAATGTGAAAAAAAAACCCGTGGGGATTTGATTTATTGAACAGTTATTGGTTTTTGTGACATATGCAGGCAGAGGTAGGGCTAAGGATGAATGATAGTGTACCAGCGTTGTTGTCACGAATCCGAGCGGATGTAACACCAGCTGAATGGATGTTGATAAATCGTTTGGGGTTAAGTGGGATCCGCTATTATTCACGAATTGCACGGAACCATGCTATGTTACAGGCGTTGATTGAGAGATGGAATCCTGAGAAAAATACCTTCTATCTGCCAACAGGGGAAATGACAGTAACATTGGAAGATGTGTTCCATATTTTGAGACTCCCAATTACAGGAAAACCAGTATATCAGGCATTACCTAGCGCGGCACGGGAGGCGATAAAGCGATAAGATTTGGTCCATACGCCCGAGATCTGACACAGCGAGGTTTGACATTCACATATGGGGTAATGTATGCAGCACACCCTGAGGAGACAAGGTTAGCAGTGATATTAATGATAGCGGTAGGGTATTACGCGTTACCGAGGGTGGATGGGGGAAGATTTCCGAAGGCATTGATGTGTGTTATTTGGGAGATGATAGAAAGGAACGTGACTTTTGCATGGGCACCTGCATATTTGGCGGAGCTATACAGGGGTCTATGGGCGTGTAGGCGAAATTATAGGACGACGCTGGATTGTTCATACTTATTACACTGTTGGGCCTATGAGCACATTGTTTGTGTGCGACCAATAGGCCGACCCATCCAGTCAGGAGAGACCGGAGTACAGAGGTTAGGATTCAGACGATGGGTCCAGACAGAACAAGAGGCAAGATCTCAGGCCGTGACGGGTGACATTGAGTTTTACAGGCAGATATGGGAGAGGGTGACGATTGCGGATATCTGTTGGAGGCCTTACGGGAATTATATGGTAACAGAGAACATAGCTGAGGAGTTGAGGGGTGTAGAGCGATTGAGGTGGATCGCGGGGCACAGGCCAGGTGAATATGAGAGGATTCCTATAGATCGCGTGCGGCGACAATTTGGATTCGTGCAGGGGACATACCACGAGCTTAGAGACCATATATGAGGATCGCGCAGAGGCGTATTCTCACCTCCCGGCCAACACCTCCGAGAAGGTCGAAGAAGAAGTAGCGACCGATCGCGGGGTAATGGACGCAGAACAGCAGAGGCCTATAGATTATGGTGGGTAGCAGAGCTGCAAGGTGTACGTGATCGTCCTGACATAGCGGTGATTACAGCAGAGAGAGATCGTTTGCAGCGTTTGGTTCAGCAGCTCCAAACGTAGGTGAATGAGACAAGGGGATTGTTAGTGGTTGCGGAGTCACGGGCGGAGAGACTAGAGGCGGGAGTCCTCCATGCGAGAGGGCGTATTCATATGTTACAGGAGAGGTTGGCAGATCAGTGGGCGGTACCAATAGCCGTGGTACCTTTGAGGACAGAGAGGCCTGGCGAGAGGGGTCGATGATCACGATCATCACCTAGTTCGGGATGAGGCGCAAGGGTCTAAATAAATGTTAGCAAGTTATAAGGATAAATAAGGATGCCGACCTGCGTGTCGATGATAGAGAAGATGTATTTGTTTAACATCTAAATAAAGTTGAATATGTATGTTGATTGGAGTTACGATAAAAATAAGAATGTTTGTGTTTTGATTTTCGGTGTTTTGAAAAAGGATAAAGAGGAATGTGATTAAATAGAAATACACAGAAATATTTATATTTACCACATATGATAGGTGATGGTAGGGGATGGTCGAGCTAACCTTGGGAGACCCTATGTCTCCGAAGTGCTGCCTACATAGCCCATTGCACAAAGCAAGGAGGGGCCTCAGACCGATGTAGTTCTCCCTTAGGACCAGGGAGAGGTGAATTCAGACAATTTTAGGTATGGTTAGGCGATTGGTTGGCTGGTAAAGGTATTGATAGTAATATTGGTAAGGTAAGGTTGATGGTGTTGGTAACGAATTGGTGATGTTGTAAAAGGTATAAGGGAAGTGAAAGTTAGCCTACCCAAGTAGAAGGGAACCATGTCCTGATTAAGATCAACACACAATCCTAGATGCGAGGCAAAGTGGAAAGAGTGCTCCGTAGGTGAAAAGAGCTAAACAAACCACAAAACGTAGAACGAGCTTGAAGCCCTAGGTACCGTGCATAGACGAGAAGTCCATAGGTGAAAAGAGTTGTATGATCACAATATATCGGGTGTACGTTACGTCCCTTGAGTTGAAACAAATGGTGAGGTGAGGTGGATGATATAGCTGAGGTACAGAGAACTTATTACAAAGTGAGTGTTCTGACGAAAGAGAACCTACCCTAAATAGACAAGTCCATGACCGAAAAAGTTCTTGAATGAGGCTTTTATTTTATTGAATATAGAGGTGATCAATGCGGGAAGTCTACAAGGATATTGATTGTTTTATTCTTGAGGTCTTCACGAAGCTGATCAATGCGAGAAGCTTCTGATAAAGGCTGACTGTGTATAGCTGTCCTTCGAGGGAGCAATCTATTTATAGTAGCAGATATGATTTTAATGCATAGCTGTCCTTCGGGGGAGCAGTCTATATATAATAGCAGCAATAGTTTGGCATATAGCTGTCCTTCGAGGGAGCAGTCTATATTTAATTTAGATGACTAGATATTCTTTTGGCGTGAAGCATCTAGTTTGGTAGGAAGTTTGACTCAAGAAAATCCCATAAGAATACGGCTTATTTTAAAATTTTGAAGTCACGGACTAGACTAAAAAGGGGAAGGCATCGTTAAGAGGAGGTGAGATGTGATCTTGATTTTATTTTGAGATGTAGGAAAACAAAGTGTATGTAGCGGAAAATGAGCTCAAGGGACGAGCAGTAGGCAGATAAGAAGTGATATAACACTAATTTCAACAGTAGAATGGTCGAAGATGCAAGGCATTAAGGGGCTCAGGCTCAGGTTTACCATTAAGCGAAGCTAAACGATAAGTGCCTGATCCATAAGTGTGAGTGATTATATAAGGCCCAATCCAATTGGGAGCAAATTTTCCACGTTTGCTCTTTTCTAGTTTGGTTACATGTTGATTCTCTTTGAGGACAAGATCACCAACCTTAAAGGTACGCTCATGGAGTCGCTTATCGCAAGCACGCTTGATGCGTTTTGATAGATTTGAAGGTGATCAAGAGTGTAAGACGGCGTTCGTCAAGGAGCTCCACTGGGATAACGCTCTTGGCGGAAATCATCGTTAGTGAGAATATCCTGAAGGGATATTCTGAGGGAGGGTATTTGTATTTCGAGAGGTAAGACAGCCTCGGTACCATATACCAAAGAAAAAGGTGTGGCATTAGTAGAGGTACGGATGCTAGTACGATAAGCCCAAAGGGCAAAGGGGATGTGATCGTGCCAATTTCTTCCGGATTCATTGACAACTTTCATGAGGATTTTGGTTAGGGTTTTATTAGAGGATTCAGCTTGTCCATTTGCTTGTGGATAGTAAGGTGATGAGAAGCTGAGTTTGATACCAAAGTTGTCACAAAGGTCTTGCAACAACCTATTTTTGAAAGATTTTCCATTATCTGTAATCAGGCGATGAGGAACACCAAAACGATAGATAATGTGGTGGTTAATGAACTCTACAATTTTTTCTTTTTTAGTTGAAATGAGTGGAATAGCCTCCACCCATTTTGTGTAATATTCGGTTGCTGTGATAATCCATCGGTGACGTTGTGAAGAGGATGGGTGAATCTCACCAATAAGGTCTAAACCCCATTGTGAGAAGGGCCAAAGATCTCGAGCGACTTGGAGCGGGTGGCTAGGAGTATGTTGAAGGTTGGCATGTTGTTGACACATAACACAACGCTTAACATATTCGTAGCAGTCGTTATTGAGAGTAGGCCAATAATAACCAAGGTGAAGGATTCATTTGGCCACAGCAAGGCCACTAAAATGTCCACCACAAATACCGTCATGGACTTGTTGGATGGTATGGGTGATCTCCGCACCGGTGAGACATCGAAGGAGGATGCCATCAAAGCCATGTTTATAAAGGAGTCCCCCCATAACTACATAATGAGAAACGCGTTTAAGAAAAGCACGTTTACCAGTACTAGTAAGGTCAGAAGGGAGAACAGAGGTTGTAAGGTAGTCATGGAATTGGTGATACCAAGTATCCTGCGAGTTAGCAGACACAGTATTTATCGTACAAACAACCAGGGCTGAATAAGATGGGGCAAAGAGTTGTTGGACCAAGACAAAAATGTCAGAGTCAGTTGATGAGGCTGGAATTTGTGAGGCTAAGCAAGCCATAGTATCCGCAAATTTGTTAGTAGAGCGTGGAATGGTTTGGATAGAATAGTGAGTAAATAAGGCTAGAAGCGAATCCACGTAGTGTTTGTATTTTTGAAGTTCCTCATTTTTGCATTGGTAGATGCCCATAACTTGATTGACTACCAATTGAGAGTCGCCAAAAATATTGATAGATTTGATACCTAAGTGCGGCGCGCAACACGGAGACCAGAACAAGGGCCTCGTATTCGCCATTTGTATTATTAGTGCAAGGGAAATCGAGTCGAGAATGAAAGAGGCATAGGCTCAAGCGTCAAGAGGAACGAGAACAATGCAAGCTCCTCCACCGTGTTGGCATTTAGATCCATCGAAGAAGAGGGTCATTTGATACGACTCTTCCCCGAGTGAAAGAGTGGCGATGAGTTCGTCGGGGAATATAAAATTGGTAAATTGTTCCCCAGGTAAAGGGGCTTCCGCAAGTTGGTCTGCGATGGTTTGTCCTTTGATTGATTTCTGGTGGACGAACTCAAGGTCGAGGTCGGCGAGGAGCATGAGCCATCGGGCGATGCGCTGGTTTAGATGAGGTTTGGTATACATGTAATGGATGGGGTCCGTGTTGGTGATGACGAAAGTTTTGTGATTCAGAAGGTAGTGTCGGAGCTTGGTAGCCACGAATGATAGGGCTAGGCACAACTTTTCTACATGTGTATACCTAGTCTCATAATCCACCAAAGTATGACTTATATAATAAACGGCTTGTTCTCAATTTTCAGAGTCACGATGTGCAAGCATGGCCCCTATAGCGTGGTCAGTGGCGGAAAGGTAAAGGTAGAAAGGGCGGTCGTCTTGAGGTGGGATAAGCACGGGTGGCTGCAAGAGATAAGTTTTAAGAGCCTCAAAGGCTTGGTGGCACTCTTTGCTCCATTGAAAATCAATGTCTTTCTTAAGGAGGTGATGGAAAGGTTGACATCGATCCGAGAGTTGGGAGATGAAACGTCGGATAGATTGGAGCTTACCTTGTTACGATAGATTGGAGCTTTAGATTACCTTGTAAACTACGCAATTGTTTGAGATTGGTAGGTGGGG